>JAGWCC010000365.1:0-562984 GCA_022651775.1 Drusus annulatus | reverse complement strand
AGACGAGGTTATGCAAATTTTCGTGGAACAGCGTTAACTTATGCATGTTTTATATGCATCCGGACCCTACCCTTCCATGGGCCTAATTGTAGTATATAAGAACAACCAACACTGTATCCACGTCAACATTGAGCTTGTTGGTACATTGTACACTGTATATACTGTGCTTAAATCATACAGAGCTACGTATGTTTGTGTGCGTATAATATCGTAAACGTATCTTTACGCTATGCGCACTCGCTGTCGTAAATACGAGTATAGCGTATACGCCTTGCAACTGGAACCTTAGTAGAGCATATTTTATTTATTTAAACCAGCAATAAGCCACAATATGTGGGGTTCTTACGCGAATAAGAAAATGGAATGGAGAAAATAAAACATAATTTTCATGAAATATGAATTCATATCTGAATTGGGTAAAATATATTGAAAAAAGAGTTTTTCAATTGATTTTTTTTTAAAGCGGCTCAACTGATCAGACAGTCATTTCTGCTAGCGTGAACAAATACAAATTTAAATAGCGTTGAGTGAATCTTTAGTTCAATTATTTGATCGGTCGACATTGTTACAAGTTCGATTATAGTTGTATTAGAAACGTAAGATGATAACATAAATATTTTACCTATTAATTAATCTATATATCGCAAAGATGTGTATTCATTTTAACAATATTAATATAATTGGGTTAAGCAATTAGAATTGCCTTACAATTCTAGAGCATTTCTCGTTTCAATTACATACTTTTACAAAACATTAGGTGATTTCATTAAGTTACCTGAGTCAACTTTTTTCAATATCCAACCAGGTACTTAAGACTTGGATTTTATTGTAAAACAGAAAAATCTTTAAAGTGCTCTGGTGTAAACTTCCCAAAATGGCGCTCCAGCCTTTTGCCTTTCCGGCGACGATATCATTCGTACACCGGCTTTAGCAGATTAATTTATTTGCAATTTTTATTGCGACCTTTATTTATGGCTGATTTATATCTGGAACATACATTTAATCGCATATTAAAATCCTTCGAAAATACTTGGAAAAGGGAACACAAAGAATATATAAATCACTTTGAAGTTAATAAAAAATGAGTAAAAATGTTAAAAATTAAATAATTTGTATAGAGTAGACATGTGAAAAAATGGGCATATTATTTTTGATGTATTTATTTTATTTTCCGCAATGACTAGTTTTTATTACCAAATCGTTTTCATCACATCTTTTTATAGAATTACGTTTTGTCTGTAGTACCATTATGAGAAAATATTGATACAAATTTATCAATTGAAACGTATTATATAATCACGTTACTACCACTGAACTATCATAACAACCTTTAAACTCGGTGTGAATAACCAAAACCATTTTTTAAAATAACTATGTGCTTCTTGAACCAGGAATTAATATTAAGTAGAAATTAAAATTTGTACAGCGCTCTTGAGATGATTTTTCACAAAAAAGGCGCTGTAGAAATTATCCAAAATATTATTATTATTCTTGGTAGTATATTAGGCAAGCCGATATTTCACCAAAAACTTTGAAAATAAAAGAAAATTCCTCGACATCATCTGGCAGCGATTATGTGTTAAAACCCCCCTCGTTTGTAATAAATAAAGTTGTAGGCCTTTTGCGGATTACGGAATTATTTTACCTCTTTTCGATAGGTATTATATATTTAACTGTTGTTTCATAGTTTTGTTTATTCTTTCTTCGTGTGACATCAATATGGCTGATTACTGGATAATTGAAAAAAAGTTTATGTTTAAGACATAATGTGAGTATAGAATATAAAAATTGTATTAAAAAGGTTTTCCGGCAAGTGGAGAATCCCGGTGTCAAGCTTCCAGTCCCGACACTAACTTTCTTCTTTGTGATTTTCTATATTTTGTACGTATAATTTGAATGTTGTAAAACGAAAGTGAATAATTCCTTTGAAAAAAAAGCGAAATACTATGTAAAGGTTATTAGCCAGTGGTGCGGGTAAACATAACTGAACATTGTACTCGTGGTAGTGTACAAGTTGCATTAATTAATTTCACCATGAATATTTGTAGAGATAAGTTGCAATGTTATTGTGACCACCGAGCACGGATATTATTTATCTAATGATAAGTTGGTAGGGACACTTGTTCACAAATTATAATACTAGATTCCGGATTACTCGGGCAATATGTAAACATGATCGTGTGTAATCCTCTTTCACCACCACAATCTCCGGGTGACACGTATTCCGAAACAATGCTGTCTTCGGAGATTTACTGGGCTCACAGCATACAAGTACATGCGCGGGCCAAACAATATTTACTGTCGAACCAATTAAGCAAGAGCGTTTCTTCGCTGACAAGAGCCGTATAGGCTGGGCGTGGGAGTCCTCCACAGGGAGGTCCCAAAGATACCCTCGAGGTCAATTAGGTAACGTAATTATTTTGTTTTGTAAGTCCATAAGATTTTTTGGATGTATAGTGTATAGAGTACTCACGAAGGAAGGTTTAAAATAAAATACGCTTCGTGCTACAAAAAAAGCAAGGCTAGAAGTCCACAATGTATTTCTACTACAAACCCTGATGTACCTACGGCAATTTGGCACGAAACTGGCAGAGAATGAATCAAAATAGACTTAATGAATTTATATTCCTGTGACGTATGTATTGTAAAACGTTTGACCCTATAACAATGTAAGTTTAGTGAACAAGATTAAAAATGGGTCGCTTTTATGGTTAGATTACAAATAACGTTTAAACAGAGAAAGGATTGTCTAAACGACTCGAGTCGGTGTAACAGAAGAGTATGAGTGATGAGGTGCATGAATGTGAATGAAGCATTGAGTGTGTTTTAAGACAGATCACGTGGAGTGTCATCCTTGCTGCCACCCATTCCGTAGCACTGGCTTATGATATCATCTAATTTCATCTTTCTTTTCTTTTCCCTTTTTTTTTTTTTTTTTTTTTTTTTCTTCCTTTTTGTTGCTTTTGCTTTTTGTGCACAACCTAAGCAATATCTATAAAATGTAACATCCATGTAATAACTTTATTCTAATTTTCATTTAATTTCATCTTTCATTTCTTTTCTTCTTTTTCCTTTTTATTACTTTTATTTTATTTTTATTAATGTTTATAATTTAATATTATATAATTTATGTACTCTACGTCTGTCTCGACACAGAAATATCCTAGTTAGACCAAAACCATGTTTTTTTAAATATTTTAACAAGAATAAATAAATTCAAAATGTTTTTTAAATATATATATAAATATATATATATATATATATAAAAAATATATATATTTATATATATTTTATATATTTTTGCGGTCTTGAGGAATTCTATCGTTTTTGACCAATATTTAAATACTGAAATAGTGTTTATTTTTTAATAGAATCTAAAAAGGCAAGGAAACTAGTTAATTTATTAAAGCGAAAACACTTATTGAATGATTTTTGAGTTGGAGTCAATAATTTCTATATTAGAACGTGATTTAACGTTTTTTGGTTTTCTAACACTCCTTAAACCCCTGTTCTGCAGTAAAAATGCACAAAGTTCGCACTGATTATCGAGTGTAGATAATCGATTAAGAATAAAGAGTACCCAGACAAGGACAGGCGAGCTGTTCCAATGGTAATGGTAATGGGGCAACTGGGACAAGGCAAAACACGGAGAGTGGGCGGGACAACTGCCCCCGGTAATTAAAACCCACTAATGGAGCAGATGGAGATTCCACCGCCAAAACAAACCACTGTTTTTAGAATATATATGCACTTATGCGGTGACAATTCTTGAGATGAGAAGAAAGGATGGTTATAATAGATGAGTTAAAAAATACTAAAATAGCTCAGCGTACGGTGGTCGACATTGACACTGGAACGCGCATCCTGTGGGTTAATAATGACTGTAATTTTTTAATTTAAAATATTGGGTGATGCGACGTTTGTGTAAAGCATTTAATCTGCACGTAGATACTATGATATAACTGAGAGAATGTTTTGATAATATAACAAAAAAAGTTAATATGAATCTATTTCACTGTGAATCGTAGAGTTCCAACCGCCTTGTGAGGCTTGTGAGGCTCTGGGAGCGAGGAAAGAAAAGAGAGGGGAAGATAAAGGTTGAAACCTGACTATTTAGAATTAGTCACTTGTTAGTAATATGGCTAAAGCCATTTCAAATAAAGTTTCAATTCTAAATGGTGGTCTTTCACCAGGGCGATACTGAGTGTGTCTGCCACTCACATTTTCATATAGCTATAAAATTTGGGTGATTTAGAAAAGTGTTTGAAAAGTGATTTTTTTTAAACGTTGTTCGTATTTTACTGCGGCAAAGACCCGATTTGAGTTGTTGTTTTTCTTTTCTGGTATTTGAAAATGGTCGTGCTAGTCTCCAAATGTTCAAAATATTGTTTGCACACTAAAAGTCATAAGAAAATCACATTATTGACACAAGAAAAAACACAGGAGCCAAACTACGCCCAAAAATATTGCTTTTAATTTTTGTTGCCGACAACATGTAAAAAACTGCAAAAGGTGACGAAAAAAAGTGACGTTTGGTACATTTTACCAGGCGGACCAGGGATTATATCATGTGACTAACCTAACCCTTGCAAATAGCGAAACAAAACAGTGTCACGTGACGTACCCTCTTATCACCCACATGGGGGAGGGGGAGTTGGAGTTACTCGAGGACACCCGGGACAAGGGTGACAGCTCTGAGGGTTGACACATCAAAAGTCTTTTCCCACCAAAGCAGTGAGTGAATTGGAGGGATACAGCCGCGCAGTAAAGAAATAGAACCTATTCAACTCTTTTATTTAAAATTAAAACCAAATAAATGATTTCAGCCATATTAGTATTATTTTTCTAAAAAGCAACCACGTGAAATTGTGGAGTTGAAAACGATCACCGGTTCAAAAAAAAAACGATTTCGGTTCAAAACCCGTCAATTAAAAATCTGAAATCTCGGATCTGCAGTCAGGGAGACGCTACTGGGTATTTAATTGGTACGACAAATAACATACGTACAAAAAATAGTTCCTTCGTTGGTTCATATTTTACTTATCAATTTTACGTATCGAAATACGAAACTTGCCACTGACATCTTACTGACGCCTATCTGACGGTATCCACGCAAGTTCACTGTAAAATGAAAACATGTGTATGCAGAGATTTTAAGATCGTCCCTTACAGTATCACCGTTGATCAGGCGTACTCTGTAAATTTATTCCAATTTCGTGATTTTATAACAGATAAACATACGCCTGTCCCCTATCTGTGTCACTCCCCAAACGCCCCCCCCTTGTCACGTACCCTAACTACGTCACATCGTACCCCAATATCCCCTTCTAAACTTGGAAACTATGTACCTACAAAAACCTTATAATAAAAGATTTATGTCCAAATAATATTTCCTTGAAAAGAAGTGGAGAATCATTTACATCTTTTAGGTTTCTGACTGTCGCGGTTGGTTTTGACATTTTTGTGAAGTTGTCTCAAACTTATTCCTAGGTTTCCAACTGTAGGACCCGCCGAATGCTCCCCAAATGTCATTTTCCCCCGAAATAGTCAACGGAGTGTTGACGCCTGTCACGCTTCCATTACGCGCCAAACTAAACAATTGTGATTTTTTTTACCCCGCGTCTCTCCAATCTACACAAATCTTCAAATGTTTCGAAAAACAATCTATTTAGGATGTTTTTTTCATGTTGTTTTTGTGCGTTTAACGATATTTCATAACTTTAAATTCGTAAACAGAACGAAACGAGTTTTTTTTTCTCTTTTTTGACATGTGACATAACTTTTTTTTCTACGTATTTTAACCATTCTAAGTACTATCTGCCGCTTATTGGAATGACTCATGTCCAGCAGTTATTCGTTAGTTTCCTTTTACAAAGGTGTATTTTTGTTCTATCGTAACTCTATTTTTATGTGACAAAGCATTTCAAATATAAATATCCCTTTTATTGTTATTCGACATCGACGCGTAAAGTAATGTTTTGAACCTTGCATACCACCAGGGATAATAATATTTTTTTTAATGTCAAAAACCCAATTATTTAGTTATCAATTTAATTAATATTTCTGATTTAAAAAAAAATTAAAAAATTATAGATTACCCAGATTTCTTATATTTACAAAAACTGCTCATACCAAATTTCATTACACCGTAAATAATTCTGTGTGCGAAAAGAAGAACGGAATGAATAGAAAATATCAAGTTTTGAGTTAAGTATGCAGAATTGTTCCTTAGATACATACCTAACATGAAAAAATAAGATGAGTCAGAAAATAAAAGAATGTGCTATTATTTTTTGAAAGAGGACATAATATGACATATAACATGATTACATACAAAAAACCAAAATTCCAAAATTTTGTTTTGGCTTTCCTGAACATCTGCGTTTATTGACTCATTCCGTTCTTCCTTGTAGGCCAAAACCAAGACTTCGTAATCATAGTAACAAATATGGTCGTATAATTAATATTTAACATTTTTCATAGAAAGAAAACACTTTGGGGAGCATTTTAAATTATGTACAGGATTTTTGATATTTCCAACTTCACTATTCAATAATAATTCAATAATTATAGGGGTACCTACTAAAAATATTATAAGGGTTCCTACTGAAGATTACATTTTACTTTATGCAGACCACAAGTGATTATTTTATTTTTTTCAAATGAATTCCACTAATTCCCCCCTTTTAAACCTAACTTCTATTCTTTTCAAAATTATTTCTCCTTTCTCAAGTTTTTTTGATCATTGGTATATCATTTTCGTTTTTTTAAGATGTAGATGAATTATACATTCTATTTACATTGAAATTTTGTTTATTTGCCACAGATAGTTGAAGTGGTGCCGCATCCACCGGCTACTGGAGTGTAATATTAATATCTCAAAGATCAACTTTACGACATGATTAAATGTACGAAAAGCCTCATAGATTTTTTGTGCAGATAAAATAACTTTGAAAGCATAATTCATAAGAGATAAAGCCTTCTTTACAATAGTTACACCGAAACATATTTGTACCCTCGTCCGAAGAAAGCAATCATAGCGGCTACAGATTAGTCTGAGCCCTTTAACAAGCCAGCGGAGGGGTCTTGTGGGGAGCTGATTTTCACTAAGAACTGAAGGAAGTTCTGTCTGTATTTGTGACTGAAGTACAGGTGATTATTTCGCTTCGTAGAGCACAAAAGTAGTCATCACGGTTGTAGTCTTCGTCTTCTTTCCTTGGGCCAGTCGTGCGTGCCTTCCGGTTCAGCCAGAACCACTTGTTCAAGGTTAATTAGCATGCCGTTTTACTGAAATCCAACGCGGTTATATTCGTATACATCGTGGACGGGGATGATAATATATATAGCTACTATTAGATCGCTTTTCTCACCCTTAAAAATTCTTAACCGTACCCAGAAAATCATAATTATTTTTCTTTGTTTCTCATAATACTGCTTTTAATTACTTTTTTAATATAAAATCTCTTATTCTTTGAGATGTAAAGAAAAACTTGTGTGCCTAACTTACGGAATTTTAGAGAACGCAATTTTTAGAGAAGAAAAATGATTACGAGTTTATTTGGTTATTCTTTTTAAATATAAAATATGTTTTATTTGTGAGACATTTAGTTCATAAAGATACAACGAACTTACAATGTACTTAAATAGTGTCGAAAGATACCTACTAAAGAAATTTTGATTCTACGTAGCACAACGGCCGTTCAAAAAATGTGTTTCTAACAATGCAAAAAAATGGAAATAAGATTGAATATGCAATTTTAAACCCAACGGGCAGACATCCAGCCCCATACGTGATGAGGAAATATTTACCGTAATTCATATCTTGTGCAGAATCTGCTGTGTACCCTGACCATTCAGTACAATGTGCTCACTCCAGCGTGAAGAGAGGAACCCTCTGCTTCTCTGCCGCCCCCTACACCCTACACCCCCTGTCGCCCTGATACTTCCACTTCCATCCTGCTACTGTGAGGGATATCCTCTCCACCCCGTTTCCGGAGCCACCGTCCTTTGTACGGGATACGTACCTCCTACCTACTCCTATACCACTACCTGCATCATGTATCATGTGTACTACATGTGGCTACGGCCACATACATTATACAGGCTGATCGCCAACATTCACAAAGTCACCCAAGATTAATACGGCCGTCATAATACAACTGGATATTGTATTGTAAGGTTGACAAAGTGATACAATTTACGAACATTTTGGCCCATCATTATTCATACCTAAATCCTTTTTTTTTCAATTTTATGTCTGAATAAAAACATGCTGAACAATTTAGCTAAGGAATGATAGAAATTTTATGAATTTGAAAAGAAAAGTTTAGAGTAAAATAAAATACACAATAATAAACTCCAATATCACCTCTACGAAGGTTTTACACAACTATAAATTAGTTTCTAGAATTCTTATTACCCAAAAACCCTAGATAGATAATTTTCTGTTCTTTTTCTATCTACATACATTATTTAATTGTAAATCTCATTAGCCAGCATCATTGAAAATTGATCAATAATCTCCCTTTCTTCGTCTAAAACACATGTGGGCAATCTAAAAGTTGGTATTTCAGAGCGACAACACCATCAATATTAAATTACCCATGATGTTTTTTATACGTATTACATAGTTGTCGCGTGGGGAGTATTTGTATGCAGAGAAATTATATATATATTATCCTGCAAAGTACCTCTGAATGAAAGCAATGTAATTTTCAAATCTATTATTGTAAATTGAAGTAAACTTCTACCGGCAGCTGACAAGATGGAGTCTAAAAACATTAAAAAAAAATCATTTTCAAATTTGATTATATGCCACGTCACGTCAGAGAAAAGCTCACACCGTAATCCCTTGACGACATTCCAAAAATGATAAAATAGTCCTTGTAGGTATATAGTTTAAAGTTTCTTGTTATAGACTCTGCCGGTCTTGGTGTTGTAATGTTGAATGTTTAATAGAAAATACTCTTATATTCCAACTAACCCATGCCTCAAGTAACAATGATACTCTCAATTTTTTTGTTTTGTTTCTAAAACGGTATCAAAAAATTTTAAACAACATTTCAGCACCATGAACTCAATCGCTTTGACTTCAGGAGGTTTTTATGGACTGATTTTTTTGATAAATTGTATATATTATTTTGATAAAATAAATCCGAGGAATAAAACAGTGAGTTAAAATCATGAATATAATATTCTCCGATGATTTCATTTCAATATAAAATAATTGTGTTCGTAAAGGCAACGTGTATAATTTTTATTTCTTGAATAAATAAAGTTAAAAGAATACAAATAGTCTGAACGATTACGCTCTGCTAAAGATACATCAAATTTCCACAACAGTTAACCCATTGTAGAAACAGAAAAACAAAGATATAAAATCATATCCTCTGCGTTAGATATGTACATACGAAAAACATCGCTTTAACGTAGACGACGTAAAAAGCATTACATTCATACCTACTGCCTTTGTCTACCCTTACTTAACATCTAAGTTATGGCGAATAGGGTGTATTATCTAGTGAAGGTAGTTTCTTTGATACTTAGAAACGTTATATGCCCTGAATGAAATAACGTCGATCGTTCAAGCGATCCAATATGATGGAATGGCCACATTATACTACCAATTTCCCTTCATCAATAAATAGTTTCCGTATCGAAATGAAATAATTGCGCAGTGAAATTGAAACGACTAATGAATTAAAACTGATTAGGACCTGAGTAAAATTAGTACCTAATATTTTATGGCACGCGATAAAAATTAAGATGCAATTTATCTGATGGCGGTGCGAACAGTTTGAAACTAAGTAAAACAATAAAAAATGCCAGTAAAACAGACATACGCTCAAATTTAGTTTGTGTGGCCATCAAAACTTTGTTGTTGTCACTTTCAGCAATCCAACATTTGGGCGGAAAGTCAAAATCAATTCGGTGTAATAAAAATGCAATTGTCACTGCAATAATTCAACTTGGATGAGTCAATGTTATGGCTCGCCTGACCATCGTCAAACCGTTACGGTCGCCTCATTTGCTCTCACGCGCAATGGTCAATGATCTTTTATGCGGAGCGAATTTGAACTTTTCACGAGGGGTCCCGCAAGGACATGGTTTATGTTAACAGTTACTGAAAGCGTTATTTAAGGGGTGGAAACATCTACCAATACAACGATCGCCCGTAAAGAGACAGCGAGGGATGGGCCCGGTACTTTCAACCTCCAGCCTCCCTCTCTCAGTGCGCGTCTGTATTTTGGTTTAGTAATAAGAAGCCGCAGTAAAATTTGATGTCTGGAACATAAAAATTAAATAACTTTGAATAAAACGCGTTAAATTTCAAGGGTTTGAGGAGGGTGGAAATTTTTTAATCAAATTAATTGATCAGAAGACAATTCCTTCTTTACGCGCTTCGAAGCCTTTAAATTGTAATTTTCTCGAGTCGCAGGACTTTCAAAGATTGTATCCTAGTTGAAGAAACGATTTTTGTAGTATTTGTATTAAGGCTATGAAATACCTACACGTTAATAAAGTGTTTTTACATTGAAAAATGATTGCAGTGTTAAAACTAAGCAATATAGTGCAGCGATGAAGCTGTTACCAGTGTTGCCACAGAATATATATTCTCTATGAAAACATTAGAGATGTTCAATAATTGCACAGGAAGCAGAAAGCAAAAGCTTTAATGTATAAAAATAAGTAATGTTCTCATAACAGTTGGTAGAATACATACACAGATCTTCAATGAGAGCCAGTCTACGCTGAGCTTGTTTTCTCTCCCGTCTGCATTTCCTATTGCCGCTTGTATTTGAATTTCAAATTACTTCTCACTCCACTTCCTCCTCCGCGGAGTCTTTTTATTACACGTCTGATTTTTTTTTATTATTGCAGACGAACAGCGATCGACTATTTATATTTTGTTGGAGGAACTATCCACCTAGGCTCACGCTAGTGAAGCCGTCGTACTCTGTAATGGCGGGCATTATTCGACCATAAAGTTCCTTTCCATTGCTGACTTTGGCTGCGGAGTAGAGGGGAATAATAATTCAGATCCGCTATAATACTTTATTAGGGAATCATGTTTGAGAATAAACTTATTATAATAGTACTGTTGTTAACGATCTGGAATCTTGTATGCTTTAACAAAACAAATTCAAGGATCTGTAAATCACAGCTTTCTAAACTACTACTATCAGGGTCTTTTTTTTACGAACTTAAAATGTATCAAATGAAACAAATACATGGTTTTGACCACTACATCCAGTGGTTTAATCCTTTTCACATGATCTATGTATAGTAAACCATACAACGTAACTGCTTTTGACGATCCTCAAATTATTCTGGTTTGAATTTATATCAAACACTTGGCGTGCGATTAAACGTGAAAGTACTTTAAAAATACATTCTTTGAAAAATGATCTAGTCAATTTAATATTTCTTAAGTTTTACAGAATTTCTTCAACATTTTTTTTGTGGGGTTCATTGTTCTTTGAAGTGTTGGCTAACTGAATATAAGAATTGAATTCTTTCCGTTGGGAGAATGTGTAAACCGTTTGGATTGCACCACTTTACGGGGAAATTTTCAAATTTGGAACTACCTACACGAATAAAGGGCAAGTCGGGTTTTGGTTTTTTCTATTGGGTTTCTGAAAATGTCCACTTGAATTCTGATCGAGAAATCAATATCACACAAAGTTTCATGTGAAATATATTCAAGAAAACATTTTACATAAAAATACAATCATACAATAATAATATCAATCAGAAAGTGAATGGAAGAAGCCGGGAACGCCCGAGAATGACATGGCACGATCAAGTAAATCAAATACTTGAATCGGGTCATGTGAAGAGTCAGAAACAGAATAACATTCACATTCATACAGTATGAGACGATGTATGAATGTGAATGAAGCAAGGAGTGTATGCCAAGACAGAGTTGTATGGCGGTCCGTCCTTTCTGCCTAGCCCCGCGGAGAAACGTCGTGATGGTTATTTAGTTAGTTAGTTAGTACAAACATAATTCCACGTTATGGGTATAGGTTTTATTTTATTAGCATGTCAATGCTTTAAATTTCAGGGTTATGAATTCATATTTTTTCATTTAAAATTGTGTTTATGTTCAAAGCTAGAAACGCTTGTTATAAGCATATTCAACGTTTTCATTTGCTGGATCGAGTATGGGCTAAATTTAAATAAAAAAAATACATATAATAACGGGTGCTTGGAGGTCCCTACCTTGTCATCGTTAGCACCCTTAACAGAAGCATTTTTGGAGGATATTATTATGAAAAAGTCATTTACACGATCTAAAAATAATTTTCGTGTCGGTTTGAATCCCACGTGTGGACTTTGGTTAGACCCAGAATTATTTAAAAGGCGGGGAAGTTAAATTCTTTCGCACGTGTTTCGCAATTAGATACGCATTTAGAGACATAACTTATCATTTAAGCCGCGGAAAGACGCTGCCCTTAATGACAGAATGAGGACAACATATTTTAGGAATCCGTTCTAATTGAATTCCTTTTGGAGGCGGATCATTAGTTGAGCGAGATTTATTATTTTTGAATTCCACCAATTCTGTGACTGTGCGATGAAAAATTTTCTTGAAAATAAATTGAAAACATTGCGAACCATTTATAATGTTCACGTTGTCTCGTACCGGAATCGCGTTTGTGTTTCCTATCTCCTTTTGTATTATATTTACCACATTTTATTTTTATTTTTAAGATTTATCGTAGCGTCGGAGACGTTATTTTATTTGTTTTTCGCGTCTGACTTTTTATTTAAAGAATATGACTACAAATATTTCAATAAATTTTTTCCGGGTCTTTACGATTCATATAACAATAAATTATTAATTCACACTATTGCTGATTTACTGACAAAATGAAAAATAGGAAGCGAGCTTTTTTGTAGCTTCATAGCTAATGACAACTTACGTTTAAACGTAATGCGTAGCTCCATTTTCAAGTGAGCTTACCTTCTTGGCAAAAGGCAACAGCCACCACGAAGCTCGAATAGAGCTAGTGTTTGGACCAGAGCATGCTAATAAATTCCATGAAAAGCGTTTCCATGTACTTCGCTACATCCGCTTCCTTTCACTAAGCGGTTAGCAGCTACCTGCTCAGTCTGCCGGGAAGAGAGTCTTTCTTCCACGCTTCGTACAATGATTGCGGTAGGGCGCCGACATAAATAATTCTTTTATTTTAGAAGACGTCAGTGATTTGGTCCCTAGTAGACGCCATCAGTCCTGAGATTCTTCCGGAAACCCTCGCGGATGGTGGAGCCGGGGTCTCTGCGCTGAAAGATGCATGGACCGCGCTGGGCTGGGGTTGGGGAGAACTTTTAAGAAAACAGAGCGGAAAGCCTTTTTACTTGGAATTATTTATGCCCGCCAGTCAAGATTTTACTTATCTTACAAACGGTTGTCCTGATTTGCAAAATCCTTGCATATTTTTATCCTTCCACTAAACGATATTCAGTAGCAAAGTTGATTTAATGTTTCTTTAAAAAAAATGTTTTTTGATCATTCAAATTGAGATACTCGAGTTTGATTTTTGCAAAAAATATGTTGACTTTATGAAATATTTACCATTTTTTTTGGCCGGCAGCTATAAAGCTGTTGTTTTGAGGTTCATCTTATTGAACAATCGATATTAGTACTAGATTTAATGTTATGCACAGAACAATCACGTCAATATGTTAAACCTCCCGACCCAAAGTAAAATGCGAATACCATAGACAAAAAGCAGACTGGTATAATGTTTCATTTGTTGATATTTTTTATGTGAAAACCTTTTTTCTTCCCATAATGCGTTTTATATTTTAACATCTTTTATTTAGTTACCCTACTGCAGAGACTGTGATATATCTCTTGTCATTTCCTCTTTGTCCCCATAAGCTCTGGCTATGTCTTGAGGATGACAATTTAATGACTGCTATAAAGAATCACACACATTTTCAGTTTTTTTCCAAAGATTCTGCAGTGTCCAAACGATATAAACTTTTTCTGAAGTAAAGCAGTTTCCCTTTTTTCAAAGGAATCCGGAAAGTTAACATAAATTGTTACGATGCGTTCTGGGAAACAACCTTTTTTTCATTGCCGAGGAATGTTAGTTATCAGACCACTGAATGACGATATCATTTTTATTTGGTAAGTAATACCGATGTCTCGAAGAAATATGATTTACAAGAAGTACCGAGAAAAAATATGAGAGCCAAACGAGTAAATAAGTGCAAAATTAGTAGGATTTATGACTCGAAGAATATAAATCTGTAGAAACACAATACATAAATGAAAACGCGGTTCGAAATAACAAGTATCCTTTTGAGAAAGGAAAAATAAACAAAAAACAGGTTGGTAAATAAAAAAAACTGAAATTTAGCAAAAATTGCTAATTAAAATTGTTCGTGCGTCTGCCCGAATGAAAGACCTTTTATTCAGGTAAATAAAACGAGAGTATTGGAATTGCTTTATCAACAATAATTTTTGACTAGGCGTGCAGCCAGCCTCTGAATTTTCACTCCAAGGTAAACACAAACGATAGCAGTTAGCAGATTCGCGTATTTATTCTGCCAAATTAGGTTACTTTACAACGCTAATAATCCTGCCTCGGCGGTAATTCTACATTCCGGAGGAGGTACACGGTAATCTCTAAATTGGATTAACTTGAATATTGTATGTAATTTGGGACAGATGCACGGATGAGAGGTTTACTTAACGTGAGTGATGTACTCCTTAGCTGAGATTTTATTCTTAGTCGCTAAGTAATTCTCGATAAAGAACTCGGTGGCAGATTAGTAAGATCCTTAGGCTTGGACCCAGAGCTCTCGGCTTCAGAACCCAGAGTGAGAAATCTAATTTGTATTCATTTATATAAGTTATTTTATGTTGAAACATTAAATTTGAAAATTTAAAGGACCTTCCTATATTTGCATTCTCGTCGGAATGTTATTTGAAATAACTTTATCAACATATGCATTATAACCTGCTCTGAATAGCCGGGTCTTTTCAAACTCTCCATTTCCTCTCTCACTTTCTTTAGCGTGTAGACGTGTTATAATTCATAGGAAATCAGTTATCTCAATCACTTTTACATTTCTGCTATAGTTAATTATACCATGTTTTCTATACTAGGAAAACACAGAAAAAGTATGAACGAAGGTTTCGGGTACCTGACTTTTAAAATTTACTTATTGTAGAAAAGGAACTGTTTTCTGAACATTGTGATAATCCAACTGAAACCATCACAACATCCAATTAATCATAATACCAAGGAACATATAAAGAAATGTATCTAAGTTATTTGTGAAAATTCTTACCTTCGGGAGGAATTTCTCCATGAGGGCAGAGTCCCCCAGAGCAGGGCACCGACTGCAACGCTCTTCCCGGGCAGTCGTCGCTATCCCCCTCCTCCTCCCCGCCCACGCATTGTCTCCTCCTGCTCTGGCGGCAGTCCCTCCCGCAGCGGGACCACTCCGACCAGGGGCTCCAGCGACCTGCCACACCTGGAGGAAAGATGTAACATACTTCAACACTTCAATGGTACACGTATTATCAATAATCAACAACAATTAATATCAATAATCAACAACACAAATATAAAACAGAAAAAAGCCAGAAAATAAAAATACAATGGTTACAACCGAGATAAGTCTCAAGTCTCGGTTGTGACCATTATCTTTTTTATTTTCTGGCTTTTTCTGTTTCATATTTGTGTGTTGTTGATTATCGATATTTTTTAAATATTTAAAAATACTCGTACACATTTATTAAAATATTCTTTGTTTGTATCCGGTTTAAAAAGGTTCGTATTGACATACCCTTAACTTCCAAATGTTTTTTGAAGCCGAGCTAATACAATTGAGGCGTGAAGTAGTTAGGAGAGAAGGGTTTTTTTTAAATGAATCCCCAATGTTTCGAGTAATGGGCGTGAAGCATGATACTTAAAAATAATATACAAAATTCCTTACAGTGATGAGCCGTATCAAATCATATCTTGATTAGTTAAATTATGGTCGAATATTGAGAGAACTCTCGGTCAGATAAAGACTAACTTCGGGGTATTTTCAAATCCCGCGTTTACCTTCTAGCTTTCCTACCATTTTTATTTTTTTAAATTACAATATGATTTGTATGAACAGAAAATATCTTAAAAGAAATTAAGAAAGTAACTTTGTAGACCACGAACATTATTTTAATTTTTATGACCATAACAATTTAAAAAAATATTTTGTAGTCCACAAAGTTATTTTTTCATTTCTTTAAATATGTCAAACCACAAAGTGATTGCTTTCTAGGAAAAAAAAAATAAATCTTACTTACCAAGAAGAGATTCCGAATTGTCATTTGGAAACGAGTCATATAAATATCCATCTGCACCCAGAGTAAGCATTGAAAACGAAAACAAAACAATAAATATAATAACTATTAAAATCATGAATTATTTTTTTGAGTTGTGTTAAAAAAATTACCACTATGACAAGGTAGGCAGTCTTGCGAGCGTTGTATAGCAGGCCCACTGCAGGGTTGACCCCCCGTTGAGGGGCTGAGGGTTGGTGCAGGCCCTGGTCCTCCTCTGGCCCTCGGCTGCCTGCCCTGGACAACGGCACTCGGACCACTGGGACCAGGCGCTCCAGCCTCCGCTTACTGAAAACAAATACACTGCTTTATAAACACACGTGAAGCAATATAAGCCTACATTGTATTATATATACCTACGTACATGGGAAGTAGTGTATAAAAAAGATCTTATTGCCTAGGATTGGACTTTTCATTATTTTTTTGCGTTCATTAACATGTACATATTTGGTCCTTATTTTGAAGATGTTTATTTTAAATCCAGTGTTTTATAAATGGTCAATAATTGTCTAATTCTCAGATAAATTTAGATCTTTTCTCCAAAAAATATACTATGCCACTGATAGGTAACCGATGAACAGCGCGTTTTAAACTATGTTAAAAGTATGTTCTCAACCCCTGGCTCTGGATCCCGACTCTAAAGCGGATCGCTAGTTCAAAAAAAAAAATTTTTTTTTCAAAAGTAGTAATTATTACACTTAATTCTTAGGAGATATTTTCAGTTTTCCAATGTTCAGATTTTAAAAAAAAAATGACTAGCTATTTTAGGACACTGGGTTTGAATTGCGGATTATTTTTAACATCCCCCTCCCCCCGTATTCTATTTTTCCACCATTTCCGCCCCACAATATTCCCCAAATGAGGGAGTCACAGTCCCTACTGGCTCCGGACAGTGGAACTCTTGTATGTTTTCAGATAAAAAAATAAATATATAATTTATACCCTCCGGATAAAACCCACTTTAAAAATCAGCCTGGCGTTATTTCTGTCTTAAAACACGAGCGAGAAAATGCTGGAAGTATTATGGAGGCACCTGGGGGAAATTATGGTAACAGATGTTAACCAAGATGAAAAAAACATAATCGAACGTTCGTAAACGGTTAAATAAATGGCATAAATAATGAAAATAACGAGCTCGCATCCAACAAACGGGCAGTGCTTCACCGACGTATTAATCACAAAGTGTTTCACCTGGCCGCTCGCGCACTCCATAGGTGTTGGCAAATGTGTTGCATACAGAAGAAGCAAAACGACTTGGAGCGGTTTCGTTCCCCGTGCGTGCCTCGGGAACCGCTAACGCTTTGCGGAGGAATTACGAGAATAAAGAGTGAAACAAAAACGATTGTGTTAAATAGCCGGGCTAATGCAATGGTTTACCGTATACTGTGAGTAGCGCGGCTTCTGAGGTCCTTTTTCCTGCCACGTTCTCTGCCACGCAAGTGTAGTTGGCCATATCCTGAAAGAAGATAACAATAAAACACATCATTTACTTTAGTCGCCATACCGGTCTTTGTTGTAAATCTTAGGGTTGATGGTTTATTTCTTTTTTTTTTTAGTGGCGTCGTGTCCCATCAAACCATGGATAATCTAGGTAGGTTTGTGTGTTTTATAGGCTATGTTTCCTGTTTCTGAACATGAATTATTAACTTTCCAACTACTGATTCATTTCTCCGCAGGGGTAGGCAGAGATTCATGAAATGCTACGCAACTCTGTCTTGGACACACTTTTGACTTAATTTAAATTAATTACGTCTAATAAGACTGTGAAAACACTAGTTTATTCGATCTTTTAGCAAGATCCAATTCAAGTTTTTGATTCACTTGATCGTGCCATGTCTTTCTGGGGCGTCTTTGAGTTCTTCTGCCATCCACTTTGCGTCACATATTATTACTGGAATTATTTTCTTCGTCAATACGCCCTACATATCCAAACTGCCTGAATGCCATTAGCTCAATCCTCTTCATTACACTCCTCTTGGTCTTGCATTATTTTGGTTCTCCTAATTTGCAATTCGTGTGCATTGTTTCGCTGCACATACGCATCAGGGAATGCATTCAGTCACTTCCGTCCCTCCTCTGTCATTTCCATGGCTTACTGCCGTACATCAGAGTTGATATCAGAACTCCACTGTGGACTGCAATCCTTGCTTCATTTGACGTATTGTATTAGTGACTACAGCACTCAGTCGTCCATTCCCTCAAATTTCCTTCGCTAGCCCTTATATACGAGGAAAATAAAAGATTAAGGGATTACATCTTCAAGTTTCCCTGGGCAAAACAATAATATTACTACTAACCGTAATAAGTAATAATCTAATTTTCCGTTTTTAAATTATTAATGAATTTCCGCATTTTTCATTATTGCTATTCGGCATTAAAATAATTATTAGTTTAACGTGTAACAAATCGTACCTCGAGCAGGCATTTCCTTCTCTGTTTTGAAAAATTGCGATTTTTTTTATTAACTACGCCCATTATTAGTTTTTTTCCATTTTTATCAGTAAGTAAAGTGCTCATATCGATGACTCAGAGTTAAAGTGCTGTAACTACGAAATGGCAATTGTTGGGAATATGCAAAAAAAAACATGTTTTTTTACAAATAAATAAAGATGTTAAAGTTTAAGGAAGTGCTCGTGATACTGGATAAAAAAACTAGTTTTTATTATATCATTACTACAAAGTTCATTTTGTAGTTAGAATACTTTAACTAAGCCATCGATATGTAATAATATTAATATTTGGATAATTTGTATAGCGCCGTTTTTGTGAAAAATCACCTCAAGGTCATAAATACATAAATATAAATACAAAGAAAAAATGACAAAGAGAAAGTAATACGAAAAAACTTGTATTACTTCATGGTAATATTTTAATCAAAAAATTTAAAGATTACCTAATCTTTAAAATATTTATTACAATACCTGCGTACCCAGTGAGTAAACGAAAATAATAATGCATAATAACAAAGAAAATAAGTTCGATGCAGAGTTGGTAATTTCTTTAATTAACTAGTTCTACTTGCTGAAAAAAATCTCACTGAGATTCCTTTGTTTATATTTTCTAATTGATGTGTTAGATGTATCAACAATATCTGTATTTTTATTTTCTAAATTCTGGATACGGCGTACGGGAGTATACAATTATGATACCGTGTTGTAGGTATAATAATACAATACAATAACAATGTAGGTAATGCCTCGAAGTTGATTTACGAGGACGTAAGAAGAAATAAAACACAAACGTTCATAGCTGTCAAACACTGAATTCACAACTTTAAATAAACGATTTAAGTCACTAATCATTATTCGTTCAGACAATTTCTATTATTTAGATGAAGTTAATGATTATAATTGACATTTTCTTTGAAAAACGTATTCTAAAGAATTTATTTTGAATTCTCTCTATTAACTAGGAATTAATATGTAATGATAGAAAGTAAGATCTGTACAGCGCCCTTGAGGTGATTTTTCACAAAAACGGCGCTATACAAATCGTCCAAATATTATTATTATTATTTATCATAAACGAATGAATAGCATAACTTGGTAGCCACTGTTGAGTTGCACTCTATTTGACTCCTCATCGTAACTAGTAACAAATACAACATAACTTTGTTCCTACTCTCCCTCGTGCAGTCGGTTAGAGTACTAATTGAACTCTTCTAGATTAAACATCTTAATGATAACTAATTTGACTTACGTGAATCGTTGATGAAATACCTTTGTATCGGAATAATCTTGATTTGGTATGATTTCTAATAGTTATTTTATTATGTTCACAGTAATGAATCTATATTTCAGAATATGGCGAAATTCGACGTTTTGGATGATAATAGTTAAATTTGTTTTCAAACTTTTCATGGTAGTAATGACAATTGTCACGATACGTACTACTCGTAGAAAGCATATTTTAACCATCTATTTACAATAACTACAATTTTCGGAAAACCTTGCATACCCCACTTTATTTAAGTCAAAGCCATTTCACACTCCGATTTTCCTTAAGAGCATAAAAAACACTGTACAGTGTATATAATTTTAAAAAATAACAATAAATAGTTTGTAGGTTTTTTTAATTTTATTTAAACAATAATAATAATTATTTTAATTTAAAAAAAAAAACAATTTTTAGTTAAAAGCTCTGCGATGTAATTATTTTTACGAGTGACAGATGTTTCCAGTTTGATAATGCCCTCAAAAGGCGAAAAAGCTGTCACGCGTAAAAATAATTACATCGCAGAGCTTTTAACTAAAAATTGTTTTATTATAAAAAATTAAAATAATAGTGTCTATTGTTTAAATAAAATTAAAAAACCTAAAAATCAAAATAGAGTTCTACAAAAAAACTTTAAAACCATAAATAACAATAAATAGATATATGTATACATAAATGTTATTAATTATATTACATCTGTCCCGATGTATACACGGCTATGTTCGAAACTCGTTAGCTTTAACATAAATAAAGTAGTTTGAACAAAGTTATGATTTTTTAAATATGTTAATTTGATCATATTTGATACCTACGCATTTATTCAGTAGGTGGAATGGAATTTGAACCTCAAACGTCCAATTCTGTGAAATGGTTTTGTGCGGTAGTGTCGACACAATAATACATTTCACTATTCTTGATACTTTGGTATTTTGCTTTCATGTTTCAATATTTAAATAAATGGACAGTTTACGTGGATCATTACTAGTCATAGTTTCTATTATTTCTATCGAATGATATTAATTAAGCATGCCATGCAATATGTATGTAATAATAAATTGTATAATATCCAGATCAACAATTAACGCCCATAAAGAAATCCAAGGCAGACCTATTATTTGTTTTGTTTTATTAATAAACTCATATTTATGTTGTTTTACACAATAAATCAAAGTACCCACATACGGTATACTTCACTTTTCTTATACGCAAATAATGTTCACTTATATCATTGGAAAATGTACCTTTCCATGTAAAATCGCACTTAGGCGTATACATTTAAATAAATAAATATTATATGTGATAACAACAATCCCGTTCAATAATATGCTTTTAGTTCTCGAGTATTACATATGTTCTCTCATAAGTTCAAGTATACATAGGTACATGTATTACTGGATTGTTTTTTTAGGTGATGATTGTAAAGGTACAAATATCTATTAAATTAGCTTTTTAGTATTTAAACGATTAATGCTTTACATTGACATTTGTTATGCTTTCGGTATATTTATTTCAAATTGGAGGTTTGTAAATCGAACAATGGTAAAAAGAGAAAACAGCTACAGATTTTATTTCTGCAACACTATGATTACATTCCTACGTATCTACCCGGATATCTTTGCATTTATAGAACCATCTAAAAAGGATAGCTTAATACCTGCAGCGTCGCCTGTGACACCAGAAGGTGCCCTTCTGCAGACAGCAGCACCGTTGAGCTGGAGCCAGTTGTCAGTGGGGCCCCATTTTTCATCCAGTGCAGCTGGGTGGGCGGAGCGCCCAGAGGAGCCAGGCAGCGAAGGGAGGTCTGCCCGTATAGCTCCACGCTCACCGCTTCGGGAGGGGAGACGAACTGCTTGCGGATATCTGGAACATAAAAATCTTATTATGAAAGAGAAGAGTCTAAGGTTGAGATATTCTCATGGTCCTGCTTTTATGCTTCTCAGCTGATAACACTTTGATCAAAGCTAAAACTGGCCGAGAATCGGTGTTAAACGGGAACCGTTTAAATATTAAAAACCAAGATGGCTCTGATCGTCGATTTGATGGTCATCAGATGTGATATAGTTTGAACAATCCCAAGCTTAGGATAGGAACTGGATTGATCCTGGAGTACCTGATCATCACGAAACATATTATGGCAAGCCATCGACATTTTTATAGGTCTCTAATAAGAAAATCAAATATGTAAATTTCTGCTCGATGAAGCTCTAATGGTGAGAAAAAATTCCTACGAAATGAGGTGGACAGCTGGAAATCTGTTTTCCGGTATGAGCTCTGTCGTCGTGAAATTTGCACACCTTTCTATGTCCTAAATTTATAGGTCAATGTTTTCAGTTCGCAACTTTTTTCAAACATTTAACGATGGACGATGGAATAAATATAACATTTCTTTACTGGGTAGGTAATGTGTGATCCTTCATAATTGGTTGTGATAATTCAAAGAAAGATGGTTGAAATCCAAAAAGTTTGTTTGCAGCCGACAAGACAAACATCCACAAGATAATCGTAAATCATGGTTACTGCGGTGCTGTATACATTTGAAATATCTTCAAAGCGGACATACTTCTAACAAATACAATGTTCATTTACCGGGAGGCAATAAAAATGGCCCTGGATAATAATTAACGCTTTTACATGTAGCCCGTATCGTGTAAAACGTCGCATATTGTTCCCGTGAAAACAATACCGATAAATGGATTTAATTCAACGGCATTGTGAAAAGGGAATGTCAATATTTTGTGTGTGGAGCTTAGCAAAGCTTTTGTTCAAAATTTATCTATCTCTCCGTGAAGTTGAAATTGACTGGAGTATGGCCACATATTAATTATGCATTTTAGACAGTACTAAATCGTTGTATTCCCCCCTGTGAACGACGCTTTCAATTAAGTAAAAACTATTTATGTGTTTGGATATTCACATGGATTGATATTCCACATTTAAACGAGGTATTTGTGCATGAATGTGATATTGCGATGTTGGCGTCTCGTGCTTAAGTTTTTTGCTGTGACTTGGTGTACCGAGCGAAGGAGCGTTTCGTTTGCTTCGTATCTATTAGCACCAGTCTCTTTATGACTCTTTTGGTGGATGCTGGTGGATTGGTATGCTCTCGAAGCTGTTGAAAACCAAAGTTTGTTTAGTTGAATTTATCGTTTCAATATACTACTAAAACTATATCGGGGCTTACTCATTGATAGTGACATTTTGAAAAAAAATGGTTTTAATAGAATTTTAGTTTGTATAATAAATAAGTGTATTTAAAACAAATGTTTCGCTTTTATTAGAAGTCAACTAGAGTACAATTCTCCCGCTTGGAACCCAACTTACAATATTCATTAACAAGCTATAGAAAGAGTACAAAATAAGTTTGAATGCTTTTTAAGCTTTACAATGGGTATTCCAGTAAATTCATTAGACTATAACTCTGCTAAATGATTTGAATATACTTAAATTATCAGACAGAAGGATTTTCACTGATTTGGTATTTCTGTACAATATTTGAAATAGTGCATGTGTATGTGCAAAGTGGCTTACAGTGATACATTTTCGAATACCGATAGTACAGTATTGTTATTCGAAATGACTTATGTTTGTCTTTATTGCTTATCGTTGTGCTGGGTGAATAAACGCGTCGTATTCCCACCCTGGCGTCGTGAGTTCAATACCTCTGTCAGCTAAATCCTCCATCATTGCACAAGCAACATTTTCCGCTCATTATGACGGCATCAGAAGTTTTTTTTTAAATATTGTCAGGTTATTCGTAACCCAGGAATATTTTTCTTTAAAAAATAAATAAAATAAAATATTGTTATGCATTATTATTATGTTTTATATAATATGTAGATATTATTTAAGTTTGAATTATTTCTTCAAACACACATGTTACTTAAAAGAAAAAAATACACCGTAGAGATAAATAAATGCATGGTAATTAATTAAAAGAATTGTTAAATTTTCAACCATGACAATGGAGTCCCGCATAAAATTCTGTATGATTTATAATACGAATTGTAAGCGACACCAATATCAGATGCCAATACCGAAATACCCAAATTTACCGATAAATCATATCAAACAGCATACAGTTTAATACAATAGGGATTATACTCCGCATTATAATTTATAAACAATAGTTTTGATAAATTAATATAGAGGAGTCATTTACACTGCTACATCTCGGAGCAAATGAGATTATGGCACCTTTAATTGAGGGTCGTGTGAATGGAGAAGGACAAGGTGAGGATCTTATCACTCTGCTAGAAAGTTCTCGGTCAGTCACATGCTTGTAACATATCGCATTCTAACAATAATATATTCTATCCACAAAATGTATTACTTTACAGGTGAACGAAATCAACGTATTTGACCACAATGAATTAAGTTTTTTAAGCAATGTCATTTATTCAATGTACGTCGGTAGTTAAAAACAACTGTTCATTGAAGAACAGTATGTTTTTACCAGTTATAGGTATAATTACGTCTCAACCAACTCGTACATCAAACTTATTATGTTTTCTATGTATTTAGCCAAACCCTTTTGTCTGGCGATATGTACCTGCGCTTAAGTGTTTTATTTGATTTTACTTTTTATTTCGTTATTGTGCGTTTCCAGCGTTCCGACAAAGTTTTTTTCCCTTTTTCCTATTTCCGATGAAGAGCACATACGTTTATACGTTGTTTAGTTATTAAAAGACATTATTTCTTAGATGCAGCTGAAAACATGTCTCTGCTAGAAAAATAAAGGCCATATTTGGTATAACTTTGATTTACGACTGTTTCAGGAAAGTTTCAGCATTGTGAGACTTTTTTTTTTCCCATTCTGTAAATTGATCGGACCGGGTGTCGTGTCCCCGCTCCCACATACACGCGATGTAAGGAATTCTCGCGTGCGCCGACTTGATATCTTAATGCCTCCTGTCTCGGAAACAATTGGATTTAAAGAAAAAGCAAGAATTAAACCGAATGTATACACATGTAAACTCTCCCTTGTTGTGAAATGAGAAACCTCGTTTAAAAGTTCTTAAGCCGATAAATATGACTTTATTTACGTTCCTGATTTTAAAAAAGCCTTTTCACCGAGATTTCTTATAACACACGATACACATAACATGGAACATGTATCATATGTTTATGCATAGGCAAAAACGAACGTTATATTATCATTAATAAGTATAATAAATGTAGGTTTATTTATTCACAGCTGAAAGCTCAGTATTTCATGTATTGACAATATTTTGAAATAATAAAAAAAATAATAATGCTGTTAAATACGTATTGAATTTTACATTTATAAATGTGACCATTGCTTATTCAGCGTGCTTCATAAATGTATGGGTAAACGATGTTATGCAGCTACACACTTTGTACGATGTTGTAGATACAGATACCCACTACTGCAGGGTGTTAAACGTTTGTTGTTAAGTGTAGAATAGCCTGCGCACTGTTATACTTCAATTTATATGCAAAATATCGGTGAGAAAAAAGCCAACCTGACGTTGAATGACAGGTAATTACACGAGAGGCTGCAGGCCACCAAAAGAATGCAGCCACGTTAAAGATATCTCAAATCTCCTGCGTATCTCAAGGTATACAGGATGCTGCATCAACTGGATCTTATAATAAACCTTTCCGTGGCTAGTGAAGCAATGTATCATGAGGTTTCACTGATTCGGCGTGAAATTGTCATAATTACTTATCACTCTTCGAAAAGAAAGGCTGCTTTATGAACTCACGCAATAATATATTGCAATTTTGACGGCTTGAAAATGAAATGTTATACAAATTGACATCATACCAAAATAATTTTCACATCATTTTATATTTTACCCATACATAATCTTTTCTATATAATATACTAAACCACCCTGATTCAATAATTAAGAAAATAATTCCCTCTTGAATTTTATCCCTCTACGAATAAATACAATAAGTATATTACGATCAGGCTTTGCGAAATAAAAGTAAGTTATTTTCTAACGTATTTATTTGTAAAGAATATATTTAAAAAAAGTTACATTAGTATCAAATTAAAATAACCTTCATCTTCTTTGACTATAAAAAGAGTTACGTTAATAAAAAATTAAAATAACTTTTATCTACTTTGTCTCTAAATAAATACAGAAATAAATAAAGCCAAATTTTCTGAAAACCGATAACCAAGTTATTAGTTCAAATTTGAAAAAAAATTGTCTGCTATGAAACAAAATGATACCGAAAACGATGAAAAGTTACAAAAAACAGCTTTTTTCTCTTGAACTGAAATAAAAGCAAAGGAAATACCGGTCGTGAAATAAAGCTTTATCCGTACAAAGTGAAATGAAAGGAATTGCTTAGAGTCCCTGTAGGGTAGAACTGTAATTGAATAAATATGATACCTAGCGCTCTTATTTCTTGTGCTCATGACCGGTACTTTGAAAATTGTACAAAAGTGTTTTACAAAACATCCCAACATCGAAAACACATCGATTTGTCTGACATCAGCAAAATAATCACTAAACGCTACTATAATTTTATTTTGCAATATTTTAAGGTCTTGATTTTATTCTCGTATGGTGGTGAAGGTTAAGTGACACAACATGTTATATCCAGAATGCTGCATTTCGTCCCATCACGTGGTTTAATTTTTTTGAATGAACTAAACTAGTCGCTTATCACGAACTCTGAGTTTTAGCGCTTATCAAAACCATAAATGATCGTCTACGAATCAGTCTCTCGAAAAAACTACATTTGCAGACTGCCATATATTGCACTTATGTTTCTAGTAAATTGCTTTTTACCATCGCTGTCATGGAGAGAATATTACGCTAGTTTGATTTCTTTCAATTGTCTTATTATGCATTCAGTTTGGTTATTAAAAAAAGATTATAAATGACTGCTTAAGTTTGTATGTTAATGGTACTATTCAAGATTTTTCCATTTAGTTATTCAGAGCTGCTACTTTTACGATTTGCGAAGTTTGAAATATACTCAAGTCACGAACTGACTGGTTTAGTAGCAGTTAATTAGATCTTTATTTTATATTTTTATATTATACTTAGTAAACTATGAATGTATTTTTTTGTCGTTGAAGTAAACATTTTAATGGGTTTAAGCAAAAATCTACACAATATACAAAACCATGCTACCACTGTTACTTTTTTATTATTTTTCTAATATGTCTGTGTTAGAATAATATGTGAAAAAAATAGTTTTAAGCTCTCCCTTTTTAACTCGTTTTGTTTGATTTGGTTTTTTACCTTAATTTTTATTCCTCGAATAAACAATATGTACTCTTTCTTAATTGTTTCCATATGGTAGGCATGTAGTAATAAAGTTTGGTCCGTAGTACTTAAAACTTATTATAAAAATGAAGAGAAACTCAGGTCCAATTTGAATCTCTGGTTCCTGTTAGTGCTTTATAAAATAAATAAAACAGAGAATATTGTAGAACCTTCGTTGGCCTGCCTTCTATCTGAGTAGCTTTGGCTAAGAATGTGTCCGGAGAAATTCGATCTTAATACCGGTAATCCTCCACCGCGCGGGGGCTCTAATTCTCCCTTCAACTCCCAACTGTACTAATTGCATGCCAGATCTCCAAACAAAAGCCACACATTGGGGTGAAATGAGGGAAACACAAGCCAGTGTGAGGGATCATTAAAACAGTTCGTATGTCCAATGTCTTATGTCTCAGACCACCAAAATAAAAGAAGGAAAAGTACATATCAGACGGTCTTGTATTTAGATACATATTTTGAGATTTGGTGGTGATAATATAACGCTCAAGAGTATCTTCCATGTAGCCAGTTAAATTATGGTAGCCCCGATTTGGGGAAATATTTAGAGGCTTGGGTGGAGAAAGATAAGCTAAAGAGGGGAGGTTGGAAAGTATTTGATTTTTTTAGATATGATTTATATACCGAATAAATTAAAGATAATCTAAATGAAAGACTTATTTTACCTCTGTATCAAAATATCAAGATTTTATTTAAATCGTGATTTTTGCTTTCCTGACCAATTTGTAAAATACTGACCGTCTACGTTTCTCTTAATGTTATCACATAAATAACGTTACAAAATGTCAATGCTATAAGGATGGTCTCAAGCGGGCCGATCTTATTGCAGATGTAGTTATATAACTTTACTATAGCTTGTAGCGATTTGAAGAACTTATTCTGCGGGAGCTGATACAATAAACCCAAAGTCGAATACGGCAGCTTATTGTCGGAGGACATTGGACAGGCAGTCTGCTAATCCACCAGGCATTTCGTCTTGGAGTAAGTGCGGATAAAAATACAGCTGTGTGTTTAGAGCCGTATAATACGATACTGCAGTGGACTGAAGATGTCTTGAAGGCGGTATTAACCTGAATCCTGTGGAGTCGCGAAGGCAGCAGTTGTGTGGCCTCAAAGCCTCGGTTTTACCACCACTGTTAATATCTAGGTAGTATTTAAAATTAATCTCAGAGTCTCATGTTGCAGACGTGTGGATACCGCAAGTAACAAGGAAGGAGTCTCTTCTACGCGGTTTTATTCACTCATCAGGGTTAAACGAGGTTTTTTTATTACGCGGTGTGTTAAAATGGTGGCAAGTTATACTTGAGTTCAAAGACATTCTAATACCCACCACGAAGATTTTTTTCAAATGTACCTACGGTATATGGTATACACATTCTGAAATATAATGTTTCCACGAGCTTATGATTATTTAAGTTATACAAATAATGAAGCTCCTTTTCTTTCCGGGTGATTAAAAGCTTTTGGCAGTTTTTGGTAATTATTGACAAGCTATATATTATTTTAATCAATTGTCGCTGTCTCAAAGGCGATTATCGTAAGCCTAACATAACAACATTTTCAATAGATACCGAGGAAAACTGATAACATTTGGCTAATTTCATTTTATTCAGCTATGATTGATAGGTTTCTAGACACTAATTATTTACAGACTATTTACGAACTCTTCTTGGCCGCTTAAATTCCAAGAAGATGCGGTTTAAAACAGCATCGGAATTTCGTAGAGAAAATTAATTAACATTGACTGTTTTGAAGTACGCGTTTCTTGCAGAAATATTTAGTGAAAACACTAAGCAATTTTCCTTTTTGCAAATTCTTTCAATTTGGGAAGAGAAATCAAGAGGGCGGGGAAAAGAAAAAGAATTTGAAAATTCATCAGTTTTCACAATATTATTACAACTATAAAAGTTATTTTCTGCGAAAAAGGGTGAAGCTTCAAAACTATTTTGGGTCATAAAGAAAATATTGCCTTTTGCACAAAGTTGACTTTGGAATGTGAGTGCCAGTAGGTATACGATGGTTTGAACAATTTCGTTTTTGCAAATCTTCTTTTAAATATATAATTATTTTTAATAAAGCAGTTGGTAATCTTGTGATAAAGGGGAAAAAAACTCTCGAATAGGGAAAGTATCATGTAATTATAAAAAAATGTTTTTCCGTCAGAAATTGACATTATCATTTTTTTCTATTATTTAAAATTTAAACAGATGTTTAAATTCGGGCAAAGCCGCTTAATAAATACTAGTAGAGCCAACATTTAAATTTTTTTGAATAATATTATCAACTTGGATGATTGCAGCACTTTTTGATTTTTTCACTGGATGATTTTTTTATACCCACATATATATTTATATTCAAATATTTTTTTTTGCAATACCGACTTCCGCAATGGACTGGAAATATAATATTCGATACACTGCGCCACGCCTTAGTCTCAAAGGGAAAATGTCAAAAGGTGAAAGGTGAGTCAAAAATGCGAAGCTTATCAGGACGTAAATGTTCTTCTGCCTTTCTTTGTGCGAACAACAAAAGCCCATCTATTGGCCCCGCGGTGGATATTTTTCACGCTCCTCACAATAGGCAATATATATATGGGTCTCCGGATTATACGTATGTACATGGGATACAATTTTCAAGTAGAAAGATTGAAAAATACCTAAGTAGAATGTAGTATGGTTAAAATTTTACAAAATACTTAACATTCGATAAAAGAAATCATATATGTTGGGGGTCAGGTGTGTTTTGCATAGATCTTCTACTCGTTTCCATTTAAAAACTGTCTTCTTTATTCAATCGTTCAACATTTGTAATTTTGTGATAAATAGCGATATTTTTTTGATTATGTTTTGTATCCTCGTTTACATTTGACATGATTTTTATAAATCTCTTTTAATATGGAAATGGTTCACCAATCCAATGAAACCATCAACTTGACTTTTTATAACTATAAAGTCTCAAACTATTCTCTTTAGATGTGTCAGTTTTTCACTTACTATCTTTTGACCTAAGATCACATATCTATCGTGTTTTGTTCAAAAATATTATCACATAAAAAAGTAATTTTGTAGAGAATTATTTTTCTTTTCACTTCTTACAAAATTTATGATATTTCCTAAGAATCGCAGATTCTGAAGTAATGTTTCAACATATGGTAATTACAGAAGTCCGACACGATCAACGAAAAACAAAAACAAGTTTTACGTTATATAAGTATTATAAAAAGACATCGCGTAGGTAAATTCTGTAGAAAGTGTTTTAGAAAAGACATAAACAAAAGGCAGACACCGCCATCTCACACGTCTTCCGCTTCCAATATAACTTCCTCTTCCCAGTAATTGGGTGGCTTCGCTCCAAATTAACCGCTTTATCACGACGTTTAAAATGCCAACATAATTAATCATAAGGGTGGTTCGGTTGTGCGACCATTCGAGGGGAGGGAGTATGACGCAGTGGGAGGAGGGGGAGGGGGTAGGGCGCTAGAAGGCTCAGTATCTAGAAAGTGATTGCGTGAAATAACATTAGAGTGGCTGCTTGTTGATTCATCGTAAGCCATCGATGGAAAATATTTTTTTGCTGAACGTTAAGAGCCACCGATTATTTTTACCCTACGTTTCTATTGTCCTTATATATATAAAAAAAAATAATACATATCTATATCAGAATGGGAAAAATAATTTAAAAAAAATACAATTTTTATTAAAGACCCGTCAACTGCCATTAGTATATTTAGATATTGTTTTCTTCCTTCGTTCGTTGATATTCATACGAGTGCTCCTAGTATAAACATTGATGGAATATTGGGCATGCCGTTATAATAACTACCATCAGTAAGTGTCAATATATGTGTTAATAACAATTTAGTATGTACGTTTATCTACATTACCCGTTTGATTCCAACGATCAGGGTATTTTATTCCCCTACCATTTGTTTTTAGGGATACTTATACCCACCCCACTGTCATTCTCTTATAAAAAAATCACCTTTTCCAACTGTATTTAATATTATTGGTCAGCAGTCATTTGTAAAACTTCAATTTGAGTCTGTTAGCTCGAGGTGACAAGAGCGCGGTAGAAGTTCATTGAAGCAATGTGCAAACAATACCCGTTTGAGGAACGCTAATTCACCTACTTACTTAGAAAGCCGTCTAAAAGTTGCGGGCAAACATCAATCCCAACTAACTATTTCAATATTTGCCGAATGAGAAAGTCCATATTGGTCCCACAGGAAAGTATTTGGTATTTTTTAGTACAAATCGTGCTGTTTGTATACCATATTCTATTCGCATTTTAATCATTGAGCGAACTTTTTTTTTCTTTTTAAAATGTTTTCCTTCAACGTACTTCTGTGTAAATATTTTGACTAGTTGAACTGTCATATTATATTTAAACACTTGAGCCCTTTCTTCTCGATTTGAGGTAAGGTGAGTTTGTAGTTTATTAGTTGAACTTGATTGATCTGGAACAAATTGAGAGATAATACCTATCTGCTCACAAAGAGGATGTAAATGAATCCGACGATCTTGTTATCAAATTATTTACCACACTAATATTGAGCTACTTGTGTTTTTTTTAAATCGTTGAAAAGTAGTAATAGTAATTTGGTTTCTTTAGAAATTGTTAAATAAAGCGAAGAATTCCCACAAGTGCGTGTCAGAAATAGGCTCCCTGCATCATGAGTCATACACTTTCTTAGAAGAGTTAACCATCCGTTATGGCTGTGGAATAAAAGTGCTCAAGTGAAGCGGATTCACCCGGGTATCGCGATACTGGGAAGCCAAGGGATATGACATTTGGAGTTATTTTTAGAGGGTGCACCCAACCATTACAAGAGGGTAAAGTAAGCGGGGTGTCTTGCGCAAATTGAAACTTAATACTGAATCTATTAGAGATCGCATTGAAGAAAAGAAGTCGTGTACACAGGCTATTAGGGGATGCGTTCTTTGGCTGGGGGAGGTGGAGGATGTGCAGTTGAGTGCAGTTTGATTCATTGCCTTCAAATGCAGCCAAACCATTAGCAGACAGTTTGTGCGTACTTTAACTTTTCGCCTACTGAGCTCTGGTCTGATTTGATGCTACTATTACTTACAGGCGAGTTGGGAAACAATCCTATGAAATAACGCAACTATTTTGATATTGAAACGAGAAATATATTTATAAATATATTGTGAATAAAGGGTGAGATATGGTAGTGATTTAAATTCAAAATTATCGTTTTAATATGATTTATTTTGTACCATTATCATAAATAATAATGCTATATTTTTAAAATAATGCCGCGAGTGGTAAAATACATTTTGCTGGAAGTATTAAAGAAAAATCTTGTCGGATGCGCTGAAGTATTTTTGTAGTAACACGATAAACAGAACATCTCGCATACGCTCTTAGCAAACTTTCGAGAACAAACTATTAGATTCGAATTACTATTCGTAGCTAACTTGAATAAAGAAGACCTCAAGTCAAATATTGGTTTGGGACAGAGTCGGAACGCGCCGCTGGAGTTTATTTACATAGCGTGTTTGTGGAATATGAAAAATAAGCCGACTGTCTCCTTGGGACACTTGAGGCTTTTAGGAGAAATATAAAACGGACAGCCTGATGGAGAATATCCACTTATTTATATGATTTCTACCGAATAATAATACTATGCGGACATTTTGACGGACGGATTCAAAACTTCCATTAAAAATGTTATTTGAGGAATGATTTCTCATTAAATGGAGCTAACTTCGTCCGCAATAAAATCAAAATTTAAGTAATCATTTTACGGATTTTTAATAATGTACTATTCGTATACGAATATCGTAATGTACATTACACACATTTTCCAAATAAAAAGCTATAATTTTTTAATGAAAGAAGGTTGAAATACTGTATATGAAATAGGGTCTCGAAAAGTACCTACATACTTCACACTGGTGGTTCTTAGTATGAAGCTGTACCTGCACTTCTTGAAAAGAAAGTTCCAAAGCCGGACGGAGAATTTCCTAGAGCTTCCGTTTAGTTTTGTACAACTAAATAGTTTTTAACTTCCGGTCGCGAGTTTTTACCACATTCTCCATCAAACGAATGACTTCAAAATCTCTTCGGACTCCTTTTAAACTTATGGCTTGTATTTCTTTCCCCGTACATTGGTATACGAATTCTACAAGGCAGTCCTTTTAAACTTAATAAGTTGCCGCTTTGGTAAATAGATTTTATTAAATATATTCATCCTCCATGTCATTGCAATGCAAAACGGGTTTATTTGGTTTAATTCACTGCACATTTATTGGCATATCGTCACGTTCTATTATAAATAAAGTACGATAGATTATTATATGAACAGCCGGCAGTTTTGTACAACAACAAACGCACACTATCGTATCCGTGCGGCTGCCAGGGGATCCAGACAGACTAGCTTTGTTTATTTCAAAACGTTGGCTTTCCTTGCATTCCTTGGTTAGTAACTAAAAAGATCCCAACATTCCCCCTTTGTGTAATTCCTTACGTAAACGAGAACTAATTCTGTGTGCAAAACAGCATACATAGCCCACACACAACACAACTGCAAGTTATTTTGTATGTTATTTTAATATTGAGTGATGATAGCAATTAGATGGTGAGATTACCGAATCATTGTTTTGCTTTGTGGGTACAGAAGGCGGTACATAGAACACGGTGCATACCATCAGGAAGTTGGCTAAAAGTAATAAGCCAGGTATTAAAGGTTTATAGAAACTTAAAGAATTTATTTGTATACAACAAACATCTATATACTACTATAGGTTGTTTCATTGTTACTGATTTGTAGAACTCCTCCTATCTCTAACATTCTTTTAGCTGTAAACTTTTACTTTTCTCAAAAAAAATCATCGGTATAAGAACATGCTAAAATGATTTGCACTCAGTGAAGGTATTATACTTACCAAGCAAAAGCCATCAGCGCCAAATGGGTGAATTTATAAGAGCAAAATGGTGCATTTTGCGAGGGCTTTGTGTAATTTCTATTGTTTTCTGGTTTTTCTAGTGCGGAGTCGAGAAAAAACATCCCTCTTGTCCGGCCCCCCGCGGAGAGGTGGGAGTGGTCAGGATAGATAGATGCGCATCTCGCCCCCACACAACATTAATCTTTACCCCAAAGCTGCAGCCAATCTGTGTTCCGCGTTCTAATTAAACTGCGGAAAATAGAAAAGAATAAGAACAGTCGATATATTGCTAGCAAGGATGCACTGGAGAAAAGAAAATCAATGCATAAAATAATTGGTCTAGTTTAAAACTTTTCCAATTGATTGTTTTATCTCACCTACTTGGCGTATCAATTGATTGAACTTACGGTTAATCCGGAATATGATTTTTTTTCATACTCGTACATAGACTTTTTTAAATTTATAGTTTCCAAAAAAATATTTGAGGGCGTTTGATCTATTCCATACTCCGTGCCCTATTGCACCCTCCCCGCGGCGGAGTACGCTCGGAGATTTTACAAAAAAATACCCCAAATGAAATTGCTCTAACTGAGATTGTGGCACTAAATCAAGGTCTTTTGGAAAACGTGACCGGTGTCGCTGGAAAAACACGCCAACTCTTATTAAGTAATGTATTTTGTTTTGAACAAAATCCACGCAAGATTTTGAAGTGATCGGAAGACATGCACATGTACTAGTATTTAAATTCACAGTGATAAACACCTACGTAAATAGATATTTATTTTGCGTATATATTATACAATATAAGGTTATTGGATGAACCGAAAAATTAACATGAAAAATATCTAGCCCTGTTAAGTTGATTCTAGTCCTTACGTAATATTTTCAAAACATAGTCGTAATCTAAAGTTACCCTGTTCCTAGTTTAGTAAATTTATTCAAAAAATTCCTTTATCGATTCAGTTGCGGTCGAAAATCAAATTCATTAACATTTTCTGCCTAATTTCCACCCTCTAAATATTAAATAAGTACATAACAAGCAATTATTTTTTTTTTTTTCATTCTAAAGTGCACCTATGCAAATTGTATCTATCGTGAGTGATTATAAAAATGAAGTGTTTTACGCTGTTTGATTTAAGACGTGCCATTTTACTTAGTTCCATAAAACTTGTCCGAATACTGGATGCTGTGTGCTTAGCTCTCGAGAGGGAACTGTGGGCATTGAGTCAGTGAGATTTATCTCGGACAAACAAAATGGCTCGCTGCAAGGGACTGCTGCAATGAACATTTTGCCTGCACTTGACTGCTAGCAGCGTCTGGATTTATGGATATTAATATGATCCAAGAATTACCGGACAACGGAATAGTTGTTGAGGCATAACATTACTTGGGATAGTTATGGTAGTTGAGTACACTTTGTTTCTTAAGAATATCCATCATCTAAAGCTCACATATGACAGGTTAAACTAAGAATATGTAGAACTTTGTTTAAACTCTCCATTTAAATAGCAATTATTTACGCATGACACGGGACCGTCTACTTGTTTGTTTCAAAACTTATTTATGTATAATTTACACAGATTCTTCGCGTGTGAGTATAACGCCCATTTTAATAAAATTTAAGCTGTCTTTCAGATATTTGACATTTACTTCATTTGGATTACGAAAAAAACCTTATCTTCTCATTTAAGAATTTCAGACTGCAGATTGCAGGGCGATAAATTTAATACCTAGATCTTAGTCAACCTGCCAGGTAGGAGAGGATATCAAAAGAAGATTCATCTTAATAAATATGATAGCAACACAAGTAGTCTCGTATAGAACAATGCTTAGTTTGAATTTAATGAAATATTATTAAATCCTTAAACGCAAATTATACACTGTTACGTTATTCAACATTGAAATAGAAATGACTCACTATATTGCGACTTAAATGGGATCAATTCGTTAATTGAAAATGTAAGTTTCCCTTTTCATATACAATACGAGAACAATATAGTGACTGTAGAGACCTTAGTTCAAAGCAAATCAAACAAAGGGCGAATAACCCCTTAAATATGGTAAATTTGTTTTCTATCGACGGCTTCATAGGAACAGGGAATTGGTTAGGCACATTATTTATATCGAATAACAAATGAATAAGTAACGATGTACTTTAATCATATAAGTTAAACGTGTTTATGAATGTGGTTTTCTAAATAACGTAAAACAAGAATATGTATTAATGTGTTTAGAACGAAACTATCTTTTAAAAAAAGACTCAGCCAAGAAAAAATCAAAATATGTTGGTGCCTATGTACGTAAGATTATTTTCAAATATTTGTATGTCTGAAACTGTTCCCGTTGAAATTGGATTGAACTGTTGTCGTCCAAAAACATTATAATATATTTTCTTTACTCATTTGCTTCAAAATTCTAATTAAATTAAACTATTATTTATTTAAGTAAATTAGTAAATCAATATTTTCAAAGTTTTTAAATCGTTTAAAGTTGTTATTCCACCAGCACCGTACAATCAACCGTTTAAAAAGAAATTATAAATATGTAATTAACTTTAAAGCTTTCATGCTTATTATTTTTATAATAATTATTGAAATCATATCAATAATCTTTAACATAAATATGAAACAGAAAAAATAACGGTCGCGATAGAGACTCGAGCTCAGAACCAGGTAAGGTCAGGTTCCGAGTTCGAGCCTCAGTCGCGACCGTTATTTTTTTTTTCATATTTACCTACCTTTACAAATATTTAAAAATCATTTTATGGACATCCGATTTTGTAACATAATTCAATTAAGTTGCTTAAGCCTAGAGCTTAGACAGTGGAATTATTTTTTTGTTCAAGTAGTGACTCTTTGAATTAAGGGTAATTATAGTAAGCGGTGGTATGGTGCCCTTTTAATTAAACTTACTCGATTTACCAAATCAAAATTGCAAAAAAATAATTGTTTATCCCATATTATGCAGGATCACGCGACCCCGCATGGGAATGAGAGACGAGTAATGCCAAAACGTGTTTTAGCTCTTCCTCGAGACAAGATGAATAATTGAATGGCAGACTAATACGCCTTTATCAAATTAGCCTCGCCTCGCCATTAGATAATGAAAATGAGCAACCACAAGAACACGAGGAACACGGTAATGGCCCCGAATTCCTCCGCAGAGAAATGAGCTTTAAGAACAACTTCCACGGAAATTAACTTACAAATTGGACGCATGGAGGCTGGAGATGCAATGAACTAACAAAAATACAAAGACATTGAATTGATTAAAGGTTCGTGTTGGTTTAACCTCTTGAAATTTTTTTTATTAATTTATTTCATGTTTATATTTCACGAACTAACCGAATTTTTTCATTCTTTTCCCAAAGTATTTTTTTAATCGAACGATTGAAAATTATAAAATAAAAAAATGACGCTTTGTCTTATTTTTTTTATCAGCTAAGTTGAAGGATATTTCAAAGCGCCATAGCTAGAAGTGACTTTGGAAATTGAATACAGTTTTGTTAACCTTGACAATCCAGATAAGTGTTAATTAAATGAAGTGGTAATCGCTGTACACTATGAAATAAAGAATAAATCATTTTGTTTAAGACCTTTTTTTAAAAAAAAAAAGAAAAGACTAACATTCCCGGGTTACGAATAACCTGACAATATTAAAGTGAAAAATCCTACTGCCATCATAAGGACACGTGGGTTTTATTATTAATTTATTCAATGACTACCTAAGCTTTCTTTACTACTTTTTAATTATATACGTGTAAAAGTGAAGAGTAAATTAATAAAATAACTATCTTTAAATGCGCATCTCCATTGAATAATACGGCATTATCTGTGCATTTAAACACTCGCGGCTTTTATAATTCATTCATCCAATGAATACCAAAACACTTCGGCATTAGTTGTCCCCTAACGCTTTCATAACTGCTAAATGAGTGGATTGCTCTCCTACGGCACTAACCTTACCAATACAAATACAAACTCCAACTGGCCGCATCAAGTATCCTGCTCGAGTTTGGCGCCCCGAAGTTGTTCACAAAAGCAGGTCGTAAGTTCTCGGCTAAATACTAGTACACGTAGGAAATAGTTATTAGCCACTTGCAACATTTATTTTTCGGTATATTCAATATGTTTTTAAACATTTTAATCGTAAAATTGCTGCAAAATGTTGTATTTTTAATACCTTCGAAATTCAAACCATTTTTTTTAAATCAAAAAGAGGGGATATTTTTAATGTTTGAACAGTCATGTATATATATTTTCAAATGGGGCTCACATGTCTTACTGTAGATAATGTGGAACCTTTTTGCTATTCCAGCCTTCAAATTACGTAACTTAAATCTAGTTATATTTTCTGAATATAGATTTTACCAGCTCTCACGGTGTTCACGATCGTAGAAATAAATCAATCAATAAATTCTTAGATAACACTTTTATAAAAATAACTTACGAAAAATAAATTCCTTAAAAACGTTCACATTTTTAAATAGTGTCATAACTGAAATGAAATTATATTTCAATAGCTGACTCTTTGCTAAGAAAAAGCGGTGAGAAGTTTTAATAAAAATAATTAAGGAACATAACAAATCAAGTTATTTTTGTAAATTGTCGTCAAGAGCAAAAAACACAATAAATTAACAATATTAAAAAAAAAAATGTTGCGTTACCGTATTCTCAGTAAGAAAATCTATTCACATGATTTGTTTTAATCCAATTAAAAATGAGTGCATGTGGCTCATTGTGGAAACTGTAAATACTGCAAGTTAAAACTTTTTTTTGACAGAAAGGGAAAATAACTGTGCCGCCAATTATTATACTTTGAACTCGATACGGCAGATCGTTTTACTTTTAAACTAGTTTTATTTATTTAATTTTTTATTTATTTATTTATTTATTTATTTATTTATTTATTTATTTATTATTATTAACCAGTTGGTGAGCTGCAAGCTGCGAAAGTAAGGAAAGGAAAACAAGTTTTTGGATGAATGAAATAAAATATACCTATTAGGTAAGATAATGTGTGCAAGGACATCAACTTGAGAAAAACCTATGTATTTTCTAGATATCCATTAAATAAGAAGGACCCTCATGGTAATACATTCCTAGTTATACTACTAACTGAATTAAATAAATAGAGTTATTATTGTGGAGTTTTGAATTATACATAATTTTGACATGACATATTGTATTTTTGACATATTATTTTCAATTGTTAAATAAGAAAAAGATGCTAAAAGAAGAGTGTTTAAATTTCTTTCGATACTTTGTCACTACGAATCTTTTTTCTTTTCTTTTTGTTCATTTCGACAGCATTTCTTTAATGTCAGCGTTAGGTATGGAGCTTTTACTTGAGCTTTTCTCACCGAATAATTTTTTCTCCATTATTTCGGCTTCTTATTCTGTATGAAACTCCAATATTTCTTCTGTTGTGAGTTCCTTTCGATGCTCTCTAACCAATACCTTTACATCCTCTCTGGTGTAGGGAGTGGGAGTGACGAATATGGAAACAATTTCTTGTCGTCAAAATGTGACGAATATCGAATGTAACAAATATAGGCAAAGATAGAGGTTCCACTGTATAATGTTCAACATTAAGTACGCTTTTGAAAGCACACATTATACGCATTTCGCGAGTCTTACTGCGTGTTCCACGGTTCTCTTTGATCATTTTATCGCCAACTTTCTTGCAAAACCGCAATTAGCCTTGACGAATGAACTGGTTTCGATTCCTTACAAATAGAATTTTCACAACCGTTACCAATGAAAGCTTGAAGTTTAAATGAAGGAGAACTTTAAAAGTTATCAAAGTTGCGTATCGGCGAGAAGAAGAATCATCTTTTCTTTTGACGCAGTAAAAGGCGTTCATAAATAAGGAAATATACCGCGGCAAATGCGATTGGAATTTGAATAAAAACAAGCCGCATTCAAACATATTTTACATATTTTAACCAGGTATGACCCACATCGGTACACGAAGAGCAAAATTATTTTGGGAAAGTTTTTCTTAATTTATTTATTTTTTCTAAAGAGATCCAGCCGCGTGTCGTTTGATTTGCTGTCGTCTAGCTGAAAATACCGATGTTAGTCTAGATATTCCAGACCGAAAAGCTGTTCAAATTTCATGACACCAGAGCTCACCGTTCTGGAGGTTTTGCTGTTTCAGGTATGACACTAATATATTTTTTGCTTTATAGTAGTTGAAAGAACATCAAATTTCGCTACCTACTTGACACCGATTAGCGTCACGATACGTCCTTGTAATGTTTTTAATTGACGCTTAAGTGCTAGGGAAAAAATATATTTCTACGGTTATTAAGATATATTCGCCCCTGTAGAAGAATTTTATTGAATTAAAAGGCTCTATTTCCGACTTTCCCGGGAATTCCCGAAATGATACCAAAAAGTAACAATAAATCTCCATCCCCTGTGATACGCATCGACGACTGTCGCCATTGTTACATTCAATTTCTTTGTACCTACTTATTACATCGGGGGAGTCTAAGGAGACATGGTGACATGCATCCTTTTAATTATTATCAACGGACTATTCGCATAAACACACCATCTACATCTATGCTCATTTTTATTTAGTTCACAAAGTTAATACACTAGTAAGTTATGAGGTAGATATACGATTCCATGAAAAAATGGTAATAAGTTGTTAATATGTACTCAATGCTAAGAGTTGTATGTTAGTCTGAAATTGTTATTATATTAAAAACCAGTTGTTACTCTATAGAATAGTGTAACTGAAATACATTTTAGATAAGTATTTTATTAGGCAGATAGGATTTGAGAAGATTCTTCTGAAAATTTGATGATTTCAATTAACTTCCAAATTTATATATATTATAAATAGGTATAATTTATTTTAGCAGACGTTATTCTATATTTGAAATGGGTGGATTAAACTTCAAGTTACTTCCCGTGATTTAACAACGGTAGCAACTAGTAGTAATCATAAGTATGAACCATAATCAGTTCATGAAACATGACATGTATGTAAAATAAAAAAAGTCATATTAATAAATAAATATATACATAAATCGAATACCTGAAAAAAATAATTACTTCTAGTTTGCTTTTATTTCACGCTTAACATCGTAATACTCGTTCATTGATTAATTGAGATCAGATGCCACTGAATTGTTGTAAACAACTATAGATTTTTTTTCGTTATTTCAGCAATACACGTCAACCTAATTTTATGAAACTTAATAATTCGATTTGTATGCATGAAATCAATCTTCAGTTTTCGGCATTGTTTGTGCGGTTTTATACACGTGGGTACACATTCTAGAGCATGGTATTAAAGCGGAAACTCCGAATTCCACTTCGACCTGGCCTTTTCACGGAATTTTAGATTGATTATCCTTTATATTTTCCTGTCAGCAGAATTAAAACATAAAGAGGTTTTTAGTTTTATTTATTTTATATGAGTTACTTGTACATTAAAGTTTACAAAGTAAATAATTATTTCATTTTATTTTAATAACATTTAAACTTACTACTTATTTTTTTGATTAATATTTATTTTAAATGATTCTTACATACTATTTTGAATTTATTGATTAGCATAATTTTGATGGTTTCTGGCAGCACATTATTAGATTTCATCCTTGATCCTCATATATGGAGAGAGAGCTAATTATTTTTACCCAACCTATACAAATTTGGGATAAATCACTTTCTCCGGGTTTTTACGTCGTACACCATGAGAAAGAAAGAGACAACAAAATCTTCCGAATTATCACACCTCTTCAAAGTATTTTTAGAATGTTCTTCGTGTCCCGCGTCTCCGTTGACTCCGCTCACACGTTTTGACACACGAAATAATTGAACACAACTCAACGGTTTATTAGGTTACATGCTAAATATTTTTTTATAACAATACTGTGAAAAAGTGGTTATACGAATAACCAAAAATATTATGTCGACATGTGCTATGAATGGATGTATAAATACTCTAGCCCTAGTCTTAGTCACGCCCAGGTCTAGCCGAGTCCGGCAAAACTCATCAAAACTGACCACAGCAGCCCTGCCTCTTGTATATTATTACTCTGAGATTTCATCCGTTATATACTTAGGTATTTTGTGTGTTGACTTTATTCTTTTTTGGTAATCTGATTTCTTTACATGCCCTTACATTGTAGATACATATCAACATTGTAGACAATTTTGTCATAGGTATGTTCAAACCGATATAATATTTTTGACAGTAAGTTGTTTTGATGACGCAAGGCTAAACAAATGTAAGTTATCATCAATTCATAGAACAAAGTTTTATTATAGTTAACATAACTAAGTTCTTTACAAAAACAAATTCGTCATTGTGCTCATTAAACACAAAATTCATAAATAAAATCAATAACATAACCGACTTTCTCTAGAAATATTACATTCGAATTTTACATAAATAAGTATGAATAACATAATTCTCAAAAGATGAATGTTATCCCGATACCACATTGGATCAACTTTACCTTTTTCTCTGAAAGCCCATAAACCAAAAGAATACAAGGCTTTTCACTTTTTACTAAATCACGAGGTTTTCCTTCTTGTGTGGCGACTGCTACAGTGAATTTTATATACGACCTCTGCGTATTCGGGAACCTATCCAGCCACGGGGGGCATAGTGGATGGCGATAGAAAATATGTCTTTGTTTGAAAAATGGTCGGCGCTTACCTATACATGGGACCCCACTTTTATAGATATGTCCAGATGAAACAATATTTTTTTTTAAATGGCCACTGAATTAAATATCACTGGATGTCGTCCCTTGTCTGGATAAAGACAAAGATATCTTCCACAGATAAGATGGGCTGACGTCCTAAAATGAACTGCCAGCTTCGGATAAGTGAGCCGACAAGAATCGCTTAATTTATTTGAAGGAGGCCTATATTCAAAACTTGACGCTAAGTACCTCGTAAAGGAAAACAAGAAGAAGTTTAAAAAAATCACAATTTGACATCACTGGTAAATTACCACCATTCAAAATAGAACAGTTGCTTGAAATGGCGTTTTCATCGTTGCAGCAGAATTAAACTATGTCTGACAAAAATATATTCTCGTAGGAAGCAATCACTTTGTGGTTTTACATATTTAAAGAAATTAAAAAATAACTTTGTAAAAGACCACAGATATTATTTTAATTGTTATGACCGACGTGTTGATGTTTTGTCTCTTTCAATTAATATTATCTGTCTCGTTCTCTCTGTTTCTTTGTTACAATTTAAATGTTATTCTATTGTTTTCTCATTGTTTTGTTATTTTATTTTATATTTTTTTCTCCCTTTATATAAGCGAAACCGGTCGGTCATAAAAATTAAAATAATATTCGTGGTCTTGTACAAAGATATTTTTTCATTTATTTAAAAATATATTCCTTTATAATGTAATGTCAGACGGATGCCGCGCGAATGCTAATGCCAAGTACATAAACGAACAACTTTTTGGTCGATTTACAACAATACGTATTTCTGGCTCTGTATAATGGTTCGTTTTTCGTGAAAGCCATCAAATAAAACGATATCACTTCCACACACATTCTGCATACAAAGTATGGAGCAAAAAGGCGTCGCGACGCCCCAAGAAAATAAACCGTTTCTGTCGTTTTTGTGTCACTTTGCAAACTTTGAATAGGAAAATATAAATTATATATTTGATAAAAATCTAATAAATAAGACTGACCACGTACCGATTAAAAATACCGCATAAGAGCCGGTACCGAAAGAAATAAAACAAAATCTGTTCAAGCTGTTTGAAAGCTTTCAATAGATACTATTCTACTGCAAAAATATACATCATTATTCAAAATATTCACAAATTAAAACTGAAGGAGCACTACAAATTATAAATTATCCCCATAGCTAAAGACTTCACTAAGGTGTTTTCAATTCTATTTCACGAACAAATTATTAACTGAACGTTCGGTCAATTTCAACTCACCAAAAATATTATCAAAATAAAAGTTTAACAAATATCGATGACTTAATTTTATGACTATAGGCCTTATTGTTAACAGACCTAGAAAATATTGTCTGAATGTGTGTTGTTAAAATATCATATTTATTATATTCAATAACCTTTTTACATGACTAAATAAGTCAGTAAAAAACATTGACACAATAACTATAAGTAGTTGATTTAATTACAATCTGATCCATTGGTATTTTGCTTTTCCCCAAAGCCTTCACAGCCGAGGGATATTTAATTAAAACATAGCAAACATGGAATGACAAAAACAATCGATAATAAATAGTCGTTTGAAACAAGCAGTGGGATTAAAAGTTGGCCTCAGAAGGTATTAATGTATCCCATCTCATCCATCCTAATCAACGTTAATTGCTTTTAGCAGCACGATATAAATGCCTAACGTTTGTGTCACCACTTTTACACCCACTCTTTGTGTCCCCTTCTCCAGAGTCGGATAAAACCACACTGAATTTATTTTAATCTATTTAAAGTTTTATTTGTTTCTCTTCATTAATAATAAAGAATAATCATTAGAATTTCTCTGTCAACCAAATAACGCCTCCAAAAGTTTAGAAACTAGGAGATTTCAGACAAAGAACACAAGATTTCCACATTTCCTGTTAATTCGACAAGGATCAAACTCTGAATATCGAATGTCTTCTTCAATCCTAACTGATATACTTTGCATATTATCTTGTAAAATATATTATTGAAGACATTTTCACCGCTGATGCCTTTTGCATAACACAGTATACATAAAAATTTAACATGAAGCAGTCAAGTAGTTAATAGGGTGAATAAAAATAAATATTTTCCATTGCAAATGTACCTACATAATTTATACATGTTAATAAATTTAGATAAGCAGTTTTAACGTGAACGCTTTTATTTATGGTGCAATATCTAACTAAGCGATTTTTTTTATAGGTAATAATTTTTTTATAAGTAATCAAATTTTACAAGTAATTTATCAACAGTGAAGAGTGATAATAATTATATTTTTATAGAAAGCAATCACTTTGTGGTTTGACATATTAAAATAAATGGAAAAATAACTTTGTATAAGACTACGGATATTATTTTAATTTTTATAACCGACCGGTTGACGTTTTGTCTCTTTCAATTAATATTATCTGTCTCGTTCTCTCTGTTCCTTTGTTATCATTTAAATGTTATTCTATTGTTTTCTCATTGTTTTGTTATTTTATTCTATATTTTGTTGTCCCTCTGTATGTACTGGTATATGTAACCACACACTTTGTATTTTTAGTTTCGTTTAATTTTGTACTCTGATGATGCTTAGGCCAAGCAAAACCGGACGGACATAACAATTAAAATAATTGCCGTGGTCTTATACAAAGTTGTTTTTTCATTTGTTTTAATAAATATCATAACTATTTATAATAATTATTTCTGACATTCCTTAACTTGGAACATATGTAATTATAGTATCTACTTCACTGTACTGTTTACTGTACCCTAGACTCGGGTAGTTTTCTATTATTAGGTGCAAACATCCGCCCTGCATGTTTCCCATATATTTACCAAAGTAACTAAATGTAATGAATCTGACCCTGTACTCTATGACGACCACCCACTCTTAAATAGTTGAATTCGTTACTAATTAAATGATGACTAATTACACTTATTTACAAATAAGTTATATTAAAAAATATTTTTGTCCCAGGTAGTGCATGTCATTATTTGTTTGAATCATACATTTAATTGGATTTTTCAGTAATTTGTTTTCCGTCAACGAGTCGTTAGTTTATTCTATAATGACGCGAAAAACAAGTTGGAGCTAACTAGAATACGTACGGAGTGACAACAGAGTTTTCCCGGGACTCCTAAATGGCCTAGCGAGTACTCAATCAATTAGTAACAATCAGTTGAATTTAGTGTTCCGTGGGAGAGCAAAACTGATGATAAAACCGTAAACTTAGTTGGTCATTACTACTGAATCATTGCTTTTATTCCAAAGCATGCCAACTACATACATATTACATGAATTAAGTTCCTGTATCATTTTGTCTCTTTCAAATGATTGATCAATAGATAGGTGCAGAATATTGTCCATTGTTTCGGCTTTGAAGCCATCAGAAGCAGATAGTTCGAAATATAGTTGAAAGTAAGCAAATCTCGATGTTGTGGTCTGGTTTACATTAACAGAACTTATCCATATAAACTTACGAATGGTTATAATAATCAAAATGTGTTTTAAATGTTTAATTCCGAAGGTCCAGTACTATACGCCTCAATTTATTTGGGATTTGTATTATACTTGCACATTGTTTGTAAGGCAGAAGGTTATTAAAACGTTAAAAAAATCATTTAGTAATTTTGTGAACCTTATTAGATAAACTACTGCTACTTCGTGTGAATCATTCTATTTCATTGATCGATTAATTTTCTAAACGAAGCATATATTTGGAGGTTGATGAGTGGAGTGTACACAAAAAATAATCGGTGTGATGTTCTCATACAAAATTGTTTACAGTTGGTGTATTGACAGTCCTGATTTATTAAGCAAAATTCAAATTAAAGTGCCTATGCGCTTCACGAGTTCTTGTAACCTTTTTACTTTACAACATTGTGACACAAATGCTTATCAGTATTCTTGCCTCACGAGATTGCGTACTACTTACATTAATTTACTTTCGGTCGTTGACGTTTTCTAATAAATTTCGAATGAATGTAAATTGTGTATTAAACTTTTTTTCGGGAGTATTGTATCAGCCGGCACCATTTTCGAAGCAATTAGTCAATTCTGAATTAACTGGAAGAACAATCTTATAATATTGGACTAAATATGACTTTAAGAAACCGAAAATCATGGGCTTCCAAGATCCGCAGATTAGCGTCAGAAGAACATCATTCGAAAATGCAGATAAAAAAATACTTCAAGTCAAGGTCAAGTTTTGGAAGAATATAAAGAAAACCAGACCAGATGATTTGGATGGCCACCTTTACAAGACTTAGCCATTTATTAAAAAAACAGGAAGATACCCCAACACCTCCGGACGTGTGAATTTAACAAGTGTATCCTACCAGTGTTAACGTTCGGAGTGCAAACATGGACTGTAACCAAAAAGTTGCGACGAAAACGGTCACCACACGAAGAGCCTTGGAAAGATTCATGCTAGGAATCTTCTTGCGCAAAAGAGAGATGAAAAATTGGCTAAGGATTAAGTCTTAGGTGACCGACATAACTATAACAATCTTCAACCTCAAATGGAACTATGGTATGCATATCGCACGATTACAAGATGACCGCTAGAATCACAATATCATCAGATGGCGTCCTTGGTTAGAAAAGAGGAGCAGAGATCGCCCACATATGATATGGGCTGACGATCTGAAAAGGACTGCAGGTTTGGGATAGACGACAGCCGCCCAAGATCGACAAACCTGGATACATTTAGGGGAGGCCTATGTTCAAATTTGTTTGTAAAACGAGGAAATCATTCATTGTTGTTTGTCAATAATAATGTAGTTTCTCTATAAAATCTGTTTATTTTCCACAAATCATTTAGCCGCTAACATTTACAGATATTTTCAAAACTCCTTCTTTCCTACGATTTATTAATTACAACAATTTTATTCACAAAACGGGTTTATAACCCTAATGTTAATAAAAATAGCGTTTGGTACAAATTAAAAATATAATATACAAAATAATACATATAATAATATATATATATACAAAAGTTAAAATTTCGGTTAAAATTCAATTAGTTAAATTAAAATATTTTTGTACTTATTTTTTTGTTTAAAATTGTTCGGTTGAATTTAGTACTGTTTATGGCGGGTTAGTTTCCCTAATATTGACGATTAACTATTTTTAATAATATAATTTTATCAATAAATTTCATCGGAAACGCTGATAATAAAGCGAACATAATCTCGGAAACGGATGTATCTATTATATTTTATTGACGACGAGACGATACACTATAAAGATAGAATAATTTGAGAATAAAACAATACTAAATTATGATGAGACTACAGCTAGATGTATATTGTTATCTATAAAGTCATCGTATATTAATATTGTTACTGACGTGAGAAAACCTTTGATAAACGGAAAGCAACTAGTAGACGGTTTGCACATTACGAGGCGTTTGAAAAAACCCATTCTTCAATATTTGCTATCGCAGAAGAGTACCGACTCGCATTCATTTGTGTCGGGAGAAGCAGTATAAAAAAGGGCCGTAAACATCGCCTCGCAGAAAGTTCATCAGAGTTCTGAGGGCATTTCCATATATATTGAAGGTGTCCCGACCTCCATAGAGGATGAATGTGGCCTTTACTTTGGAGTTCAATCATGATAAGAGATCGTCCCGAAGGGGTGCTAAGTCTATGGTACTTCGCCTTATCCTCCATCTTCACTTTGTCACGTTGTCCAGACAAAACTGATGAGGAATTTTCAATCTTGTTTAGAAATTCAATAAATCTTTTGATAAATTTTGCTGAGAGTCTTCAACATAAAAAAGTTGGGTATGAGGTGCCGTAAAATTTTTTCTACATTTAATAGTAAAAAATTGTACGGCAATTTTTTCTACATTTAATAGCTGAAAGTAGGGGGGGAGTGAATGTACATGGCTGTTCAGATCTGGTCACTAAACGCGGCCTTTGTCATTTCAAACAATGTTTCGATTCTGAATGGTGGTCTTTCACCAGAGTGATACTAATAGTATCTACCACTCTGGAACGTGCCGCAAACATGCTATACTCGTAAATGTTATTATTTAATTTAAAGGTTATGCAAAAAAGCAAATACTAATTGAATTTGATTAATTTGCGCACACCTGGTCTCCAACCCACGACCTCTGGATTCGTAGCCGAGGATAATAACCGCTTGGACATGGAAGTCTTTAATACACTATAACGTTGTATTATTCTATTTGTAATTTTCTAGCGGTTGTGTGGAATTCGCATCGTGTGCACTGTGCAATATACCGTACCATGCACCGAGTCAAACCAATGCAAAACATTTACATTATAAATAGATGACGAGTATTTATTAAACAAAAATATGATGGGGATTTTAATTTTTAGGTTTTTAAAATTTTATTTAAACAATAATTATTACTTTTTTAAATAAAAAAGAACAATTTTTAGTTAAAAGCTCTGCGATGTAATTATTTTTACGCGTGACAGCTGTTTCGCCTTCTGAGGGCATTATCAAACTGTCTAAAACTGTCTGTAAAAAAAAATAAAATGATGGGGATTATTGTAAAATAAACAATTTTAAATTATTGAACCATCATATTTAAACATGAAAACAGAATTAAGGTTTTAATCATTGAAGATACATACATGAGACATTATTGTACAGTAGGTATTACAGATTACAAACGTTGAAAACATTAAGTAATTTGACTTTACTAGGGAACTTGTATGTTATACCATCGTTCCCTTCCTTCGCAAGTTAAAAATAGATTTAGATCAATTGAGCGAATTCAATAATTCGATTGAACTAATGAACACGGCTTTTTAATTGTTATTAGTGATATTATGTACTTTAATCGTTTGGAGTTCTTAGAAAAAACATCAACTTCGCTGTTTGAATGACAATCGCTTGACCCATTTTCCCCGCTTCCAAAGTACCACTTCCAATAAAAAGGCAACACACCCAAATACGAAACACACTTAATATTTACACGAAGATAAAAAATGTACGAGTTTGGGGCTGGAAACCAAATTGCACCTAACAGTCCCCTTAAAAAATTCATGTGGTATCAGAAAGAGATTTTCCCTTTGCCACATGTGAAGGTATTCTCGCTGCCCTCGTCTGAAGAGGGCGTCAACTAAATCGAGGAATATGTATGTACAATCTAGCCGTTATCGAGTGATTGACCAATCGATCTTTACGATTCATAATAGTTTAAATTAATATTAATCCGAAGATTGAACAGGAGTGTTTGGGTTTGTTGTTTTCTAATTGGCTTAAAAGCATTATTATTTCCGTTGTAATAGTTGTAGATTGAAGTTGTCTTAGGGTTAATAATAATATCGTCGCTGGAAAGGCAAAAGGGTTAAAGCGCTATTTTTAGAAGTTTACACTAGACCACTTTAAAATTTTTTTTGTTTTATAATAAAATTCATAAGTCTTCAGTGCCTGGTTGGATTTTGAAAAAAAAAGTTAATTCGGGTAGTTCAATGCTCTCACTGAGTTACCTGAGGCGACAAAAAGCTAAAAAAGTCCCAAACTTGTGTCACGTGAATCAAGACTTCTCCCAAATGGTAATTATATTTTAGATGGCTGAAGGACCACAAAAGTCTTCAAAATCAAACGAGAACGAGTCAGAGAATTCGACGCAGAAAAGAAAACTGCATGTTTAACTTATTTTTAACCAAAGTGTCGCTTAAGTCCTTTTGCCTTTCCGGCGACGATATCATATTCAGAAAATCGGGAAGAAAATAAAATAAACCTTTTTCAATTGTGAATTGTTATTAGGTTTCTGGCAAACATAAATTGCATAATCTTCTAAGAGACAGTTTGGTGAAAGTGCAAAAACCGATATTATTACGAAATGTTTCCGTAAAATGAATTTCATTGTTGAATTAAGCGACTATATTGAAATAGATATCTCTATGATGCCCATCACTAGTATCACTACCCACCGATCGACGAATTTGTGAGAAATGTCAATACACTCTGAGCTTGGAGTAGAAATAGGCAGCGCCATCCATACTCCATCTACCGCAGTAATCCTGCAGCTTATGTGAGGGACGCTGCAAATCCCGGTTGAAAAAAAGCCTTTTATGCGGATTTCTAGTATTTACGTAATTGATACGGACTGTAAACTGAGTACCGAGAAGGGATATGTTAACGCAATATGAATTCATCATCGGTATTTTCAATCGTACGAGTACTTACAGGACTATTTTTCATGTCGGGCTTACTTTTTGCATTCGTTTGGGTTCAGTCGGCTCAACAAGGATAATTATTCTGAAAGCCTACGGAAGCTAAACACAATACCAACTATAAAATATCAAATCATACAACTTTTTGAAACAATCCTGTATTTTCCAGGCGATCCAGTTATACTGGAAAATATTACAGGGTGTTATAATTTTTTTAATTGATCATTGATACATTGTTTAAAATATATTTTTTTATGAGTGTTGTAATAAACTCATTCCAGGAAGGAAAGTATAAAAGATTATCAACGATTCAAAAGAAAAAGACGTTTACACAAATATACTCGTGAAAATTTTAGACCAGAATGTATCACTGATGTAATAACTGTCTAAAAAATATCCTTGATATAACTGGAAGTTTCAGTCGATAATACAATGAAATGCACTGACCAAATTGTGTGTTAATTGCAAATTTGGGAGTCGTAGGTTATGTGCCTACCCATTTAGTGGATACATGAACAGTATGAGCAATGCAAGAGATAAGATATTTTATTTATATTTTATAAATGTGCTTTTATTAAAAAAAGTAAGCAACATGTGTGCTCCTTTTCAATTAAATGTCAAAATCACAAAATAGTTCCTACAATACTGAATAGAAACTAAACAAAATAGCCAAAGTTGGACGTAGTGTTTGGAACGCTTACGTATTCTAAATAAAAGAAGTTTGAAGCGACCGAAACCTAATATCGAAATAACATCGGTCCAAAAGTTCTATCGTATGATTTATCCCCGAAAGAAGTTTTGGTTCCAAGTTTTCCACCCTTTCATCTGGTGCTGCTACCGGCATCGGATGATAAATGTGTATTTCATATGTTAGCCCCGATGGATTCATAAATAAACAATTCTCTACTTTAGAAGAAAAACCATAAGCGTAAACAGAAATAATATTCTTCTAAATTTACTTTGATTAATGTGAGTTAAGCCAAATTTTGTTTGACGTTATAGTTTCTGCATCAATGTTTTTGCGATGTTTGAATTCAATTTATTGTTTTTGCTTGGAATTTTTATGGAATTCTTTTCCCCTTAAGTTTGCTTCAACCATTAATTACAGACATATGATTTATCATGACCTTCCCTTTGCTAGAAGAGTTTTATTTTGAAAGATGAGAAGGTTGAGAAAACGAAATCAAATTATGTAGATCTATGGGAACAATGTTCATACTAATAAAATAATTAATCAACATTTCAGCTGAAGTTCCAGCAGTAATCCGTCATCTTGATGCCATTTCACCTTCAATTGTGCCTCTAAAGTTTGGCTCTCAGAAATCAGAGTTGATACATGAACACTGATACCGTATTTGGAATCAGTGCCCCAAAAGTAAATATACATTTTTTTCCACTGCACCAACAAACAAAAAAGTTTTATTGACTTATACTCGTATATAATCAATAAGATTGTAAAGTAGACTCACATGCAACTTCCACGTACGCGGGCTGGCTCCTGATTTGTCCCCGCCCCGTCCAGGCAATGCAGTCGCAGCGAAAGCGTTCCTTGCCAAAGTACTCCTCGACCTGATTCCTGGTCACATTGCAGTCTATCTCTACTATCCTTACTCCGGTCTGAGGATTCACAAACTCTAACTGACTGGGACAAGGCCACCTCTCGCCGTTGCACTTAAAGTAAACCTGAAAGAAGTAGATTAGAAATAAAAAAAATAAAAACAAGCCTTTAATTACAAATATCAAGAAAATATTTTTATTAAAAAACCAATGCCAGAACTCGAACACCAATTCATTTTGATATTCACACAACTACTTCAAGACAATACCGTCTATCAAAAATTCTAAAAAAAAATGATTACCTGCAAGGCATTAGCCGCTCGGCATTGGAGAGTTGCTGGCTTGTTCTTGACCACGAATACATCCTTCGGCTCCTGGAGAAAAACTGGCAAGTGATCAGAATTAGGCTGCAGTAGTTTATCCGTCCCCAAGGAACTCAGCAGCCCGTGATTCCCAGTATCTTCTTCGTGGTCCAGGTCGTGGTGATCATCTTCATCTCGGTGTTTTGGTCCTTTATAATCAAAATTATCGTACTCGTGTTCCAGACTGTCGAAACGGTCGTGTTCGTTTTCAATAACCGGTGGCTTGTGGTTGGGATTGTACGGGTCGTACGGCTCTGGGTCTATGTGGTCAGGAAAGGTTGATTCTTTAGAAACATTGGTGTTCTTTTCAGATGTTTTGAGAAGTTTATTCTTTTCTAGCGTTGATGGAAAATCTTCAGGAAGAAATTCACCTATAAAAAATAAATATATATCATTTATATTCCTAATAACCACTGCTATAAAAATATTTTTTTTTTTAATTTGGGAGGCTTGAAAATAATTCTTCAATAAAAAAAATGAATTAACGTTACACGCACTTTGGACTTCGGAATCGTTTGTCTGACGATGACGCATCCAGCCGGTAAAAGATATATTAAGACGATTCAGATGTACCAAAAAAGAGACGTTAATATCGACAGTCCCAAAAGAAGAAAAAATACAACAAAAGTTGTGATTTTCTTAGTTTTTGCTTTGGGTCAGTCGGCTTGTCTAACTTTGAAATCACAGTTGCCTTTTTAATACCGCACAAGAATCCCAACTATCCGGAGCCAGTGGGACTAAAGCATCCTCAATTGGTGTATGTTGTGTGACCTAAGAGAGTGAGTGGGAAGGGGAAAGAGATAGGGAAGACGAAGGTTGAGAAATACCCGGCTATTCAGATGTGGTCACTAAGCCCGGCTAAAGCTATTTCAATTCTGGATAGTATCTACCACTCTGAAACGCGCCGCAAATGTGCTATCCTTTGTTTTATTTTAATAATATTTAAAATAACAAGAGCAAAGAATCTTTATAACTCGGCCACTGAGGTCGCCAGTCTGTTGAAGGTACTGATAATGATGACGAATTTAAACATCTTTTAGTAGACAAATTACGTGCAGTATTCATTTCATAGAATATAATCACGTTTATATTGAATGCAAGTATTTTCGATTTCAATTCAATTAGTTTTCTCTATAAGCTGCTGCTACATCCCGAGTTTGACTATTCACCCGCATGAAAATTGATGGATGGATTGAGGCAAGAAAGCAACAGGAGGTTATTTGGAATGTGGAAGGGTTCACAGGATCAGATGGTTCGATTAATCCGCTAAAACATCATCTCTATCCCATTGATGTAACCCTCACGTTTTTTCCAATATCGTAAGCGGAACTACGTAATTAAAATTTAAGGCAAATACTTACGGTATAAATAAATTCTAAAATAATGATTTGCTGCTTGTATGTCTACTATATCTCTTTCTGTCTATATACGAGAAACTAAAATGACCAACTTAAATGTAAATTTTTATTGTTGTGAAAAACGGATTTTAATTCACACATCTACATGATTATTATGAAGTATAAATCAATATTATACGGATCGTTTTTATTTACATTCGCGATGTAAATTGTTAAATACTCGTAGTTCTCTTCTACAAATATTTCTAATAATTTCACTATAGCTACACAAAAGCACATCACAACAAAGAAAAAAGTGTTATTCATTCAAATGAAAGTTCTAATTTTATTGAAATAATTTCGAAATGGGACACCGCAATTTCCGTCGAATGAAACCTTCTAATATTGGAACATATCCTTTTTTTATTTACAAGATGTATATATACTGGATGTACCTAAACCCTAAGGTTTATGTACATACAGTATCTTGACTACTAGAAAACAGTTTTACGCATTGGGCTCTCGATCACCTCAATTGTAAATAGTATAGTCCGAATGTTGATCGATCCTTAACGTTTTTTTGGAACGGGGTGATTGGTGCGTCTTCGAGGCATTTGGTAGTCCGCCCCCATTTTATAGTTTTTGTATAACATCCGGGAAAACACTTATAGACAAGCCATTCCGGATCGGGTCCATAGGTGCTTTCAATTGAAGCTTGATCTTATTAATTTCTGTATGAGATCCATATTTATAAAAGATAAATGTAAATAGTACGTTATCATGTTTTAACGAATTTTTAAATTGTATATATAAAAGTATTTTTTTAAATACTACGGGGGAGTGCCGAGTTTCATTTTTAAATATATAAACCGATTTTTTGGCAGATCTGTAAATACTCAAAAAGGGGTAGAAAGACATCATAATAAAACAGTAATAATTTAAAAAAAATATATTACACGGCGGTGCTAACTTTCAAAAGTTATGGGTCAATTTTAGAATTCTTTAATTTTGTTTTGTGAATACGATAATCTCATTTAGATTTAAGTTGGTTTTTACTATTTCATGTTTTTCAAATATTCAATGAAAGATTGGATCAATTATTATTACTATTAAAACCTGACAATATTTGGAAAATACCTACTACCATCATAATAATCAATAAGCTTGCGCAATGATGAAGGATATAGCTATCAGAGGGATTGAAACCACGATGCGTCGTTGGTTAAATCTGCGCGACGCTTGGATGGGAACACGACGCATTTGTCAACTCGGCTACTAATCGGTCACTAATATAGTTACATTATTTTCACAGGTTAGGTATTACATTTTGCACACCATTTTTTTATTACGTACCTACTCCTGAAGCTTTTATTTTCTAAAATCTTTTTTGTGGAGGGAAAATAAAATTGTTCTTCATTAGTGCTGGAAGCACGTTTTATGAATTCTACATCAGTGTCTGGAGCATTTCCTATGTAGGACCTCCTAAATCCCGATCTATTACTTGAACCAATTGGTAAATATCTCTTGAATGAATTCTTACGAATTATTTACATTGGAGAATATTATAAAGACTTAAATGAGATTATCTTTATTTCAGTACCTAAATTCAGATTTCGTCATTTGAAATTAAAAGACTTACAATGGAAATTGCTTGGAAGTATTTAGTTTTTTTTTTTAATGGACAGGACATACAAAATATATTTGATCAAATTTAATTTTTGAGTCTCCCTTTTAGGTAATGTAATTTTTATGATTCTCAAATCGGAATCCAAAGCCTGCCTTTAGCTTTTGTTTAGAAATTGGGTCTTTATATGTCGAGTTGTGACGAAAAGATACAAATGAGAAACACGTAGGAACCAAAGCGCAATTCAGATCCTTAGTTTTGAGATCGCGATTGTGGGATATCAAACTGTAAAGCTTAATTACAAACTACCGCATGAAATGAGACGGATATGAAAGGGACGAAACTCAAAACACATATCTTTAGAAACCGTACGCTTTCATAAATTGTTAACAGAAAATCATTAATCAAAACTAGCCCGTAGTATCTATCATTATAATGATGAAAATTAAATAAGAACTTTGTATAAGACCGGTTTCGCTTAGCCTAAGCATAATCAGGGTACAAAATGAAACAAAACGAAAAAAAAAACACAATGTGAGGTTATATATACTTATACATACGGAGGGAGAACACAATGTAACATTAAATAATAGAACAATTAGAAAACAATAGAATAACATTTAAATTATGACAAAAGAACGGAGAGAAAGTGACGGATAATATAAAATAAAAGAGGCAAAACTTCAACTGAGAACGCGATAAAAATAATGAGAAATTTCATGAGTTTACGTGAAATATACGTATTATTGGACTACCGGACAAATTTAATTGATTATTAAGAATATGAATTATTTTAATGGCTTTCTTTATTCCTAGTGCTTTTAAATTATTTAATCTGTTGCCATGACCGTTTTGTATGGAGAATATGAGCATCGGTGTTTTTGTATTGAAGGTTTTATATAATATATTAGGTGGTTATTTAAACATCTAAAATATTAATTATTTTAATAATAACACATTTATAACTTTATTCCACTATTTTTAGTGGTATAAAGTAAAAAAAATGGTATTTAAAAAATCATTAAAATGGAGTTCCACCACGAATTGACAATTTAAAAATCAGATATAATAGATATGATGTGATTCTAACATTGACATTGCGGGTTGTTTTACTAATACGAAATTCAAAGTTTATTATTTCATTTATATTAAATATGTCAAACCACAAAGTGATTTGCTTTCTACGAAAATATATTCTATAATTATTTTTTTATATTTTATACTTTGTTTGTTTTAATCATACTAGTCTTTGATGAAATAAAATGCCTCCTAGCAAAAGCTCGTCGATATATCTAAGTATTGTTATTTTATGTATTTGTGTATAGGCTTATAAATATTATTTGTGTGATTACATTTTTTCACACTTGACGGTGGGTATCATTGCTCGCGACATTTGTAAATACAATTTTTCGTAATATAATACACTAAAAATAAAGTAAATAAAACAGTAAAATAAAAGTATTTTTAAAAATTTCAAATATTGTTTTAAGTTACTTTCTAGTTATAGAAAGCACTTTTTTACATTTACTCCACACAGAAGGCCTTGAGGGAAAATAATTTCCTTCAGGGCCTGTGTCATCTTTGGGAGATTCTGGTGTCAAGGGAATTTTCGAGGAAAAATATAGAGTGAACCTAGATCTTGAAAAGGCCCATGCTGTAGGAGGGAGGATATGCAAAGGCCGGCAAATCATTCCACAGCCGAGTTGTTGAACAGGAGAACGAGTCGTAGAAGCGACCCATTCTCGTGTATTGTATGTCAAATGTGTACAAATGTTGATTGTGCGTTTGGCGAGTTTCCCGGCCATACACCAATGCCGAATGAATCAGTGACGCAAGCTCCTCAGAGCATCTTTCATTTAAATACCGCTAGATCAAGGACAGCATTCCCACCTGACGTATGTGCTCCAAAGATTGCAATCCGTTTGTTAAGATATGAGATTCTATCAAACGGACCGCCCGCCTTCGAGGTGAAAAAGGCGATGATTACTCGTATTATTGTATTAGTAAAAAAAAATGCTTAATATGAAACGAACCGAATGTAATGTCTTTGAATATTCTGTCCATTTCAAAATATATGACATTGTATTGGAGCTCCTTTAAGACTTAAGCAAAGTCACTAAATAAGTAGAATGAGGAGGTTGGTTGGTTGGTTTACAAGACGAGCGGTGTCTTTTAGCCGTGCTAACTCCGGCGTTGATAGGTTCTGTCGCCGGGGCGCCTGGCAAATGACGCCACCGCCGCAACGCCCCCTGCTGGCACGACGCCGCGACGCCTCTCTTGTCAGACGCGCCGCGCTTTGTCTGCTCAATGCAACGGTACCACAACGACTCAGGTGGAGGATCTATTATTTATTTTACACGTCAATATATCTTCGTGGGCAATTAAGCTGTAAGTTGTCGTTTATTTAAAAGTAAATTAGAAACTAGTCTGAAACGTCCGTTCATATATATATATGAGAATACTCGCCGGATTTTTAAGTTGAAAGCTTTTTTCAGGGAGTATATCTCTTGTGAAATTACTTATTATTATTTTTAAACTTATTATTGATCTAAGTTTTCGGCGAGATGTGTTGTCGATATATTCAGGTACGCTTTATCGAAGTGAAGGAAGGTATCGCGTAATTGTGGTTTGTGTTATAATTGGTTGCGTTGTGGCTCTGTTGGCGAATTGCCGGCCCCTCCAGACCATTTTTTTAAAATCCGAATTATGCACAAGAATCCGAACTGCTCCCAGCCGTTTGAAGTAAGTGAGGCATGGAATCTCCTAGTTTTGGTATGCTGTGAGACTGAATACCTGTGAGTACTTCCGTAGGGAGGAGAAGGATGTGAGAAAAGGAAGATCAGAAAGGACCTGGCTATTCATATCAGGTTATACAGCTTAAGCCATTTCAAGCAACGCGCAACGTTTCGATTCTGAATGCTCGTTTTTTACCAAGGCGATACTAAGGTTATCTAACACACACTACCCCTCTATGTACCATGTGATAGTTCGTCCCGCATTCTTATAATCAGGCACAAAAACCGACACGAAATATGTTGCTGAGTGCTGGTGAGGCGATAACGCGACGGGAGAAACTACGAGGCTATCGGGATTACTACTATACTCTAGCACTTGGTTCCTCGAAGAGTCTTGCCGAGAGTGTGATTAAATCACCATTGAAATTCGTTAGTGACCAAATACGAACCTTCAAGTTTTTTTATTTATTTCTTTATGGTGCACGACATCCTCTTACATCGGAGGTGCAATAAAATCACTGGTTCCGGCAAACGGAATCAGTGCACCGTGTATTATAACATAAAAAAGTACACGTGTAACGAATATGGCTTTATTTCTTAGTTCGCAGAAGAAATTATAAAGTTTATGGTTCGCCAAAATAACAAGAAACAGAACAGAAAAGAATGTGGAATTCGCATTGCATTGTTTCTGAATAGAACGATTGAAATATTTTGTATCAGAGCCACGCAAACTACAGCTACTAAAATGAGGCGCTGACAAGCTTTGTTGAAGAGGAGTGCCAACATTAGGCGGGTGACGAGAGATCATTGGCAAATGTTTGGTGCTAACAATATGGTATGCGATTAAACGTTTCGGAATATTCGTATATTTTAACTCTGCCTATTTACATTTTAATTTTATATTAGAAAATAATTTTATCTGTCTCGGCAGAAACTCACAAACGATAAGCTCTGGCATCATGAAATTTGGGTAGGTTATCTAGAATCTCTTGAGCAACCGATTTTTTTTAGCTCGAAATGCCATTAACATCATGGAAATATGTCATTTTTTCTGTACATAAAATTAGATGAAAAGTTATACGGTTTGTTCCATCCAAATTTTTGGGGATAGTAAAACTACCCAAAATAAAATAACATGTTTTTATTCACAAACTTTTATTTTGTCTCCTGCTGGCTTAGCTTTTAGTCCCCCAAGTACAAAGTATGATGTATTCTACGGGTTAATGCCTTATAGAATTTTCATAACGGCCAATATTCCATCCATAATAATATAATTAATTTATATTCGCAGATATATACAACACGGTGTCTTTTATTAAAAGGATATGTACATGGCCTGTTCAAAAGAAAAGGTAAATTTTGAATTTTCACGGGCTGTGTACATTCGATTATCGTTTTTTTTGTTGTCGTTATGTTGGTACACGTATGTTTATCATATGTTAGCATTATCAGCCATTTTTGATTAGTGGTTTGTTTTTGACAACTGGAAAGGTTAGTCACGTTTTTGTGTGTTTCTTCGATTTTTTACTTTTGAAAAAATGGATCAAAGAATAAAATCCATGATTTGTTTTTCCACAACTCCAGGACGCTCATCGTCATTAACATCTTCTCGGCCTTATTTAAAGCGCTTGTACCACTTATAAACACTTTTTTGAGACAAAGTAGTCTGGCCGAATGCCACAGTCAATATTTTAAGTGTTTCATTTTTAACGCAAAATTTAATACATATTCTTTGATCCATTTCTTTCAAAAGTAAAAAATCGAAGAACACGCAAAAACGTGACAAACCTTTCCAGTTGTCAAAAACAAACCACTAATCCAAAATGGCTGATAATGCTAACATATGATAAACATATGTGTACCAACATAACAGCAACAAAAAACGATAATCAAATGTACACAGCCCGCGAAAATTTAAAATTCTACCACAGGCCTCTTATATCCGTTAAACTACCACAAGCACAGTGCAAAATTATATTATTGTACATCTGGGTAAACAAGTGCGATACGAAACTTTTCTTGGAAATAACGGTGAAGAATCTAGAAGTTTTTCTTATTTCAATAAAATTGTTATTATTACTACAATGCTCAGGCACAACAAACATACACTGGAAAGTAATTCCAGGGGGATGACGGATATTTTGGCTCTAAATCCTTAGAAATTAGTAAAACCTAAGAATCTGATTAATATTCCTAGAGGCAATCTCCCAAGTGGAATTGCCGCCGTATTTAATGGGAGAACGCAATCAAAGAAGAATAATTGATTCGAAGTAATATGTCGTTATAACTAATAAATAAAAATTGAGGAGCTTCATCGAATAATATAATATTTTATTAATTCATTTGCATAATATATTGTCTGTGTTACAGAAATGAATTCTCTTCACTTCAGCAAGTTAGAATAATTATCTCGCAATTTAAACTGCAGGGGTTAGCAGTGGGGAAGGATAGTGTTTTGACACACACCCCTTGCTTCATTGACCCATTCTCGCACATCCTCTTATCTTATTTTGACTTTTTTTAGCGATGTTTTAATTCAATTCATTATTTTACCCGACTTTAAGTATTTGATTCACTTGATCATGCAACATTTTCATCGGGTTCGCCGACTTTTTTTATCTATTCCCTTTCGCACCAGATATTCTGCCTAAAAAACTTCACAGTCTAAAAATATGATTAAATTATTTAAAACAAGCATTTTAATACATGAAAATATTGATTTATTTAATTGTAAATTAGTATCAGAAAACAAATTTATTTTTTTAAATACGAAGATATTTAGATTTAAATCACTTTATTATCAATGACGTTACAAATATAAAGACACGTTATAACCTTAGAATATTAACACGTAATGTGGCAAGCAAAACACACACGTTACCAGTAAATTCATCATTTAAATATCGGTCATGTATTTAGCGCACTTGAGGTGAAATATCACAAAACTGCGCTATATAAGTTCACTGTTATTATTATTATTAATAGAATATGTGTGTATGAATGAAACAGATATAGGATCGAACTGCGTTCCGTACTTGCTAGTAGCGTTGAATGCTCTTATAATATGAGATACTAATGACTAATAATTGGGTGATTTATATAGTGCCGTTTTCGTGACAGAAATGTCAACTCAAAGGGCGCTTTAAATATAGCACTTTGCATGTTGGTCGGTAATGGAGATAGTTGTGTTGTCTAAAATAATAAGTAATTTGCGCGTACTTAGAAATCAAATGTTATTCCTTGGCTCTTAGTAGTCTTTGCAGTGTAATTGAAATACTTTCTCGCCACACACGAGGGCATTTTGGCACTTCGTTTATTATGCGTATAAATGTCTAATAGTTTCGGTTAGACTCCTTTCTCATAACAAGAAAGTATAGTCTAAACTAACGTAAGTAGAGACATTAACATGTGGTTAAGAAAATAAAGAGAGACAGCGCCCTTAAGGTGATTTTTCACAAAAACGGCGCTATATAAATTATGTAAATATTATTATTATTAGATAGGGAAAGCAAAGGGTAGGTCTAAACGAGTAGACATATGTATATAAAGATAAATATCTTCGTATTTAAATTATAATTTCAAACCAAAAAGTCTTATATTTGAAAAATAGTTTATAAAAATAGTTTATGAGCTACTCGAATAGATATAATTTATGGAATTAAATAATGTTTCAGAAAATATTTATTTTATATTATTATGTTGTGTTCATTGGTTGCAGCCAACCTATTAAGTTGGTAAAATAAAAAACACCAGGCAATAATAATTCACCATTCTCTCACAGTTATGACTTCGCCCGCTAAACAAACACATTGGTTTCCCCATTCGGGTATAATTTAGAAACTAAAAATAAACAGCGACTGAGGAATGTTTTTTGTAGCAATGAACGTAACATGTGTTTCTTCACCCCAAATATAGACCAAACGGCATTTTATTATTATGAACTGAGAGACCTTGGAAGGTTATTTTAATTTCCAGTCCGTCAATGGTAGAATCGTATGTTGTTTCAGTTATCAATGTCTAAACACAGTTTCAGTTCACCACACGAGAATAACATATCGTCGCTGGAAAGGCAAAAGTACTTAATTGACACTTTGGTCAAAAGTGAGTTAAATATTCAGTTTTGATAAAAAAAAATCTGCATCGAATGCTCTGACTCTCGTTTTATTTTGAAAACTTTTTGTGGCCATTCAGCCATCTAAAATATATTTCCCATTTGGGAGAAGGCTTGACCCAATCGACAGAAGTTTTGAACTTTTTTTTTACCTTTTTGTTGCTTTAGGTAACTCAATAAGAGCATTGAGTTACCTGAATTAACCTCTTTTTTTCAAAATCCTACCAGGTACTGAAGAATTTTATTGTAAAACAAAAAAACTTCTAAGTGCTTTGATGTAAACTTCCCAAGATGGCGCTTCAACCCTTTGGCCTTTCCGGCGACGATATGAACTGTTAATTAGTTAGTAAATAAACTTATTGATCTGTTGATAACTGCGAAGATGCTTCGTTAAAATTTAACATTTTCGGAAAAATAAAAAGCTCTTTTTTTTTAGGTTTCGTGGTTTGAATTTCGTTAAGCAATAAAATATAGCATGTCGTGAAAGTTAATTTTACTCAGGTTACAAAATGATTTATTTGGAAAAACCGTATCGATAATTTTTTTGCGAAAAAGCTTTTAGACTGAGACTTTAAACTCATCAGCTAATGAAATTTCATTATCTTTCTTTACTAGCATACGTTAAAGCCACACATTTTATAAAATGTGATAAGCTTTTACTTACGACCTGTTCTCGGCTCCCTTTTAACACTATTTTATCAGTATTTAAAAAAAATAATATATTTATTGTTTGATAGTTGCATGGGTATTTTAAAGTTCCATGGCTCATTATTAATACGACGTTGCCAGTTAAAAAACAGTTGCGTTGATCTAGAAATTCTATTCGGTGCAAAATCGTGATGTCATATATGTTGCTTCGTGCAATGAGGTTTCTGTTTTATAGTGGAGATCTGTAAATATGAATTTTCACTATAAAAAACGTCACGTATTTGTTTATTTTACTGTCTATTATTAGGCGTTGCTTCAAAAACAAATACAGTTTTGAAACCATTTAGCATTCACTACGATCTTAACACACATGGAAAACAATATCGAATATGCTGTGTAGATAAACAGGCGACGTGTTGAACATGCATCACAAATGGGGTTTACTTAGGCTAAACAAAGTAGGATAATGTACGAATTGGTAACTGGCTCAAGTAGCCGCATTATTCTCTTCTCGACTGAGCTCCACACGCCACTAATATCAGGACATATCAAAGTAAAGTAAACCTTTCCAAAGGAGCTACCCCCGAATTCCCTCTTCGGAATGCTTTAATCTGACGCGTCTGAACCTACGCAGTACGCACCTCTTCAAGGTAAGAAAAAAATAACACTGTTCCTCCCAAACACGTCATAAAAAGTAATATTATTGCAACTTTGTCTCGGCGCCCTTTGCTGTTAGTTGAACAGTCTTGTTTTGAGTTACCACGACGAGTGTTGGTCGATTTTCAATTCTGGGGAAACTGTTTTGTAAATGAAGGGTGACGCCTTTCCTATGTTCCATCATGAATGTCACCGGCGGCCCCGATATATCCTGTCTCTCACTGAGTGCTCCATTTCGCGAAATGCTTTGAAGTGGCAATTCAAAATTATATAAATTTGCTCGATAAACAATATGCAGTGAAGTAATTGTAGGAGAAATTTATAAATAATTACGTTTACAAGATGTTTGGCGACTTATTGTACTTCCTCTTCTGCTGGTGCCCTGTTCTCTCGAAGGTTGGCTATCTTTAAAACAATCTTCGCCCTGCAGGCTACTGGACGAAATAACTCAGAACTGTTAATCGTACCAGTCACGTAGGTTTCGTAGCAACGATTTGCTGTGACTTCTACTATGCCTTATATCAATCTTCCCCTCGATTATCAGTTGGATTTAGTATACTTCTTCGTTATAATGCCAAGATAACAGAGTTTTCTTTTTAGTATATATACTAGTGCGATTTCGAAAAGTAGGTTCTTGTCTCTCAAGGGTATTTTAAGGGCCACATTTTTTTAAATACGAGTATATTACACTAAGCGTGTCTAAATAAGGAAAATTGAAGTGGCGTTGCGACTTCTTCACCAGGGTATGCAAATGCACCAATGATCTGCATGTGGGGGCCACAGACAAGGTCACTAACAGGTTTGTTTCTATATAAAATCTCCCCAGCGTAATGGTTTACTCATAGATATTTTAAGTCATGAGGTTGCAGGGTACATCCGTCGCAGCGAAAACAAATAGTCTTGGCATGATATTTTAAGTTTTCAATTTTGGACTCCGCGTTTCTTATTGCATATTATCATGCTTTACAACTTTGACTTTGCAACACTCACAAAGAATAATAAGTGTTTTTTTTTTTTAATTAGCATAAATTTCTTTATTTTTATTTATAAAAATGTTGGTGCCAACGACAGCAAGGGGTATTTTTTAACATAATCCATTCCATTTCAACTCCTTCATAATTTATAGGTAAATCTAAATTTTATGGGTTGCCCGAGGTATGCGAGGGTGATGTATATTTACTTTACACACATTCCCAGGTTAAAGGAATTCCGTAAAAGCGAATATTAGTATAAATTTTTGTTGAACGAAAATTTAAATTTTTGTTGTCAATTTTAAGCCTTGCTTTTATTTTAAAGGAATGTCTTTATCCCTCGCCACCAAACGATTGTAGGTAGACACATAATGTGCTAATTTGGACATACACGTTTTGATGTTTATAAAATGGTTTTAAATTTAAAACTTGTGCTTTAAACAGAATTAAAATTTGTGTAAAAAATGGTAACAAGTGTAATATGTAAATGTAAATGTTATTTTCTTTTGCAGTTTATCCTAAAAGTCCGAATCCTTTTACAATCCGTGCAATATGTGTGCGCAAACCAGTTTACCATTCTTCAATCTGTACGAGGAACTAAGTTTTTTAGAGAATTTAACTATAATTTTATGTTGATTCTTAGGTTTGTACTTCGGGTGATTCCCCAAATTGGTGCTATAAAAATTAGGCAAGTATTATTATCAACTAATATTGTGGCCACCAAAGCACAAGGAGACCAGGACAATGTGGGGGAACGTAAGCGTGACTATTGAACAACACGAATGCTCGATCATGCATGCTTTACACACTGTTCTGTTTACACAGTGGCGGTGGTTGGTCATGGCCAAATGTTCCCGAAAAGCGTAAAAAAACAATGTCCATTCGGTTCCCTCTTGTTTCATTTATTTCGGTTTTGCGGCTGTGATGTTAATTTTAATTGCCAGTGCTCTAACGAGGCGGTTAACGGCCCGACCGCACAAACAGTCGGGTCTATCGGAACTTCTGTACTAGAAATATTGAATGGCCATTTTAATTGTCTTTGAAAGGTGCGAAGTGGCCTTTTCTCTCTTCGTTACCCGTAAAAGAGTTTAGCTCGTGCGCTGGATTATTTTTTTTTTATCCAGTACCTACTCAACTTTTAACTATTTCTTGTTAGTCGTTTATGGAAAGTATTAAAATCATTTACGGCTTGTTCCACTTAAGCAAATGGATGTTCGATCTATTGAACTTTTTTAAGTCGTCGGATTTTGTATATTTTGAATGTATATTTCTTTTTCTAGTAAAAGCCAAAATTAATGTTAAATAATGCTCTCGCTACATATTTAAACAGCGTCGTGCTATATTTTATTCAATGTGCGAAAAAACCAATATGAATACATACATGGAGTAGATATATACTAATCAACTTTTTTTTCTTGATCGGGTATTAAACTTGCAACATTTGGGCCAAAGACGGGGGTTCTTACCATTGCGCCGCGTCGACTTGTTCAACTTAAGAAAAATGCAAAACGTACTTACTTAGTGATAACAGCATAATATAACAATAATTCGGTTTTATTCGTTTTTAATATCGCTTTTCATCGTTACAATACATTATTACGTTGTGCCTACAGGAAGTTATGAGGCTTCACAGGCTTCCATAATATACGAAAAGATTATTTTGATGTTTCCTTCTAAAATGTAATATATGCCTCTTTTAAAAATAAAGCCATAACATAGTGAAAAATTGTTTATTCTATGTTACATTAATACAAATCAAATTAACCATCTCTAATATCATTCTAACATAACCCATTTCGTTTTGGTAGGTATATTTTGTATTATTACAAAATTTTGTACCATTGTTGCAATTTCGTGAGTTAAAACGATCCCGAAGAATCAAATTGATTACTTATTAGTAAAAATGGTTCACAAATATTTTATTTTGATAATTAAGATTAAAAATTGAATTACCTTCTTCACTATCCAAGGGTTCCGATCCATTGCCAAGTGCTATTAGTAGTGCAAACCCCATCAGCAGAAATCTCCTCATGGTAAAGCTTCTTTTGCTCTCGCTAAAGATCTTCACTCGGGTTTAATTACATTAGTATCGAATGACTGCACCGGGTAATTGAGTTCATTGTGTTGAATGAAGTCCACGTATTTAATATTTCAATCATCTTTGTGAAAGCTCGACCATCTGAAAAAAAAAAAAAAAAAGTCGTTAGACGTTAAGCTTTACCCACCATTTGTTCAGTTGGGTTCTTAATTTGAGGATTTTCTTCTATTAGGGAAACATCTAAATTAAATACATGGATGTGGTTAGAGACATGATATAAATAGTGGACACTTTCAACACCTATGTTTTGAAAATATCAATACATTCTTTGTTTGCACTGGCGCAAGCAAACTTCAAATATTTATTACTCGACTTTTACCGAGCTTAACGCAATGCAAAATATCTCCTATGGATTGATTATTTTACTGACAACGATTACGGATTTAAAGGAAAACGAAACTCCCTAAAAGATAATCATGAATTTTCGGTGACTATTGACACCTTCGGCACACTAGACGTTACGTAAAAACAGCAATAAAGGAAGAAAAAAAAACAAGAATTATGCGCAGTTGAAGTCAGTTTTTGGTCACTATTTTTGTATTAAAGGAGTGAACGTTGCACAATAATTTTCAATTTCCTCTTATTTTCAATTGACTATTTTTCTATTTATTCAACAAGTGGAACGTACGAATAGTTTTAAGGTTGGCCTTATGAAGCCTGAAAAAGGCCGTGCATCGGCTCGTTGCACGTTCTTGGGCCTCCACTACTGCGCCGCCGTAATGCGACTGTCAGAACCAGTTGTCGATATGGTCAGAAAAAAAACAATGTACGTCCACTTCAATGTCAATTACATTCGCGAGCCATCCATTACAATGAACTCCGAATATTGTGAAATTCCGTCAGTTTTTGCCAATCTCCGTACTTACCTAAATAGATTTTAACGTGATTATGTAAATGTTGCCGTTAAATAGAGAGCTGAATGCACTTTGAATGATTTTATTCATCATTTTTACGGCACTGCATGTGCCATATTCCATATTCTCCACCGGCTCTGGTCTCTGGTCTCCATACCTTTCTATTACAAATAATTGTCTGAATAATTATAATAATTATTACAAATTAACGTACTTTATTACTTCAATTATTCGTGTTATTTCAATTTTAATGTTGGTTTCCACAAAACATTGAACATATTTCTTCTTAAAAAAATTGTATGAATTAAATGATTACGACTGCACTCATTTTCAAACTGAAGGTATTAAAAATTCCCCATGAAACCTGTGCTTAATGTGGCGCTTAAGATAAAATGGTATTTAAAAAAATACATTTATTAAATTGCTCTACATGATCCATCATCATTATCCTCAACCCTTATTAGGATAGAAAAAATGTGTTCATGTAATTAATGAATAAATCTGAGCCTAAACGTATTTACTTAGGTGTAACGCTTGTGTCGCTAATCGCTAGGTGGCGACTGAAATCTGTTTTCCGAAATACAAAATGTCGTCAGTCACGCGACGGAATATGTGGCAAGGGGTTTCATAAATAATTCCACTCACGCGAGTCACGGTCAGCCTGTGAGCAACGGGCATGACCTAAGGTAAGATGGACTCCCTACCCCTACCTAAACCCCTTTCCTTCCAACCCTCCCTCTCCAAACTCCGCATTTGTCTTCATCTCGCATTTGACGTTTTTCATTTAGTGTTTGTCCGTCTACGAGACACGTGAGACTGATTAGATTGGTCGCAGATGGGATTGTCCAAAATTGATAGTCTACTAATGGGATACTTCCGCTTAATTGAAAATGAAAACATGTTTCCGTAGAGATGAAATGTCGAGAGGACTGACATTAGTAATAAAACGCTGGAGCAATAAACAATCAATTGATTTTCTCACAATTTTCATAGGTAGCTAGAGGTGTGCACTTCATAAAAATTGTTAAGTGCATGTCTCAAAAAAAAAACAAGCTGAATATTGTATACTCGGAAAAATTAAAACACAAAATAGGTACGAGTATACTTACTTACTTTTTTTCTTGGAGAATGCACATCATTATAACATTTATAGAATGCGCAGTGCAGGTCCCTGATAGTTACATAAGTATTTCTTGAAATGTCATAAGAATTCCTACAAGGAATTCTATGAAAGATTTTTTTACAAATAATGGGAAAAGTAATTTGATATCGACAATGGATTGAGAAGTAGTCGGAACGACAAATATGAAGATAATAGAAAGACATATAGTATGTTGTGAGGTCCCTACATTCAATTGAAACGAAGGTTTCTGTAAACTACCCTCCGATCTATCATTTCATTGGTGGAGCGAGCTTCGTACTGGCCCCTACCACCTTATTCAGAGTGGTCAAAGTGGTAAATTATTTCACCATATTGACAAGCATATACATTTATATTTATTTAATTACTATGTGTCATAACACTTTTAATTCATATAAAATAATTATAAGTATATTTACGACACGTTCCAGAGTGGTATATACTCTTAAGTATCGCCCTGGTGAAAGACTACCATTCAGAATCGAAACGTTGCTTGAAATGGCTTTAACCGTGTTTGGTGACCAGATCTGAATTTCCAGGTACTTCCCAACCTTCCTCTTCCCATCTCCTTCCCCTCCTCACTACTTTCAGCTTCACAAAATACCCCAATTGGGGATGCCATAGTTTCACTGGCTCTAGACGGTTGGGAGCAATTGGGACTCTTGTGCGGCATTCATATAAAAAAGCAGCTCACATTGCTCACTCACGATACTCATCAAGTAATATCTAGCAAACTACTAACAACTTCATTCAGAGAACATATTTTTTTCTTTCTGAACGAATTTAATATTTTCCTAATGATAAAAACACATTTTTTTTTGTAGATGGCAAGAGAGGAATTAACATCTAAAGGAACAACGCCCCGACAGCACATGTAAGTTTGTAGATCTGTTTTTCATTAATTTGGAGTCAATAAAACAACCCAATGGATCAACCTAAATAATATTTGTATGATATTTTGAATAGTAGTGAGATGACCGCCGCACAGAGTGGACGTATCCGCTTTACGCAATGCAAGCGCAGGTAGTATTGTCGCCGTGTGTGTGGGTAGTGTAGTGAAGTGGCTACCAGCTAAAAAAGTGCGGTGCTCAACAACTACTATAAATGACACAATATGAGGAACCGAAGATCTAGTATAAATAGACCTCCCGGATTTATATAGATATGCACAGACAAATGAATGGAGTCATATTTGGATCTCACTTTGACCTTCTCCAACTCTCCTCAACCATACGAAGGAGAATAATAATATTTAAGGATCTAGCTTAGTTGGTACTATGAAAACAATGATAACATATTTTTTAAATTAAAAAATCACAAATCAACACTTCAAAAACCAAAAATTACTGGCACTGACTGATGTTTATTTTCTGATAGATGATATTTTACTGCCTGAAGATACTTAGGTATAAACGAATCTGTTAGGCGATACATATTTCATTAAATTAATGGTTCGTACAAAGTGATTGTTGTATTTCAATTATAATGTCAAACCGCCAAGTGATTTCAATGAAAATAGAATTTCAACCATATGTTTTGAATTTTAACCGGTTCGACGTTTGATTTGTGTTACTATTTTTTAATGTTTTGTACCTACTTATGCAGTTAAGTTTAGTAAAATTATGTTATTAACAGTATTTAAACACAACTTGTTGCTAGTAGAATCGACAGTATGATGTAATTAGTCAAATTAGGGTTCAACATGTAGGTATTTCATTATGTTTCATATGTAAATAATAATAATTATAGTAATAAATGGTTCATTTCAGCGGAACAGAGCGGTGGGTACAATACTCTGCCTGCCATGTAAACAATACATATTATGAGTTATATCAAAATAATGAAAGAGATAACATAAAATATTTACAATAATACAAGAGCATAATTACATAGTGAAATATAAATGATCTCCTGCAAACACGTTTACATAATATATGTTCTTATTCAACCCTTTTGCTTCATTAATAGTCCTAGAAGATAGTCCAAAAAGTAATTAGTAATTAATAGTTAAGTGTACCTAATTAAGGCGGTCAAGATAATTTGTATAAATTAAAAGACAAGTACAAAGTGAACGAATTGGAATAATTAGTTCAGAATGTGTTAAGATATGCAAGACGACTTGATTGGAATGGCTAGAATTGCTGACGTGATGTCTCTTTCATTTAGATTTATGGTCATCAACTCGTTAATCCTCTGTTGTTTATAACCCATTCGGTATCAAGATGTCAACCTCAAAATCGTGCTTCATTAAATACAATGTTTGAATGGTGAAGTATTTTAATCTTGAAGTAACACCAACAAATACCCAACCCTCGCCCTTGGTACCATACATGCAAAAATTCATCAAAGGAATGTACCGAGATTTTTGAAAAGTTTACTCCGTTTTTGTTTGTTTTACCCCCGCATACGTGCTATGTGCCACGAGACAGCTGGACTGACAAAAAGTCCACTTGCACTATCGCCCACTCCATCTCACTCGGGGTTTTATGTATTCCATTAATAGTGTATGAGTTGCATTGCTCTCACAAACGTTGGGTGCTCCGCTCTGTGAAACCGGGGCAAAGGGAATTTGAATATTTCATCTCAAAATGCATGTAGACTTCATACGGTGTTTTAGACCAGCCGGGTGCAGGTCGTAGGATGCTGCCGTGCATGTAGGCAGGTACTTAGGCACCGCTTACATTGCAACCTCATATGACTGAAAACTTGTAGGTTCGAGTCTGAAACATCTTAATTACATCATTGAATATGTTATCGGCGTACACTTTTTTTTACAGTGAATACCGCATAAGAGTCTCCAACTGCTTTCAACCGTCTAGAGCCAGTGGGACTATGGCATCCCCAATTGGGGTATGTTGTGAGGCTGAAGGTAGTAGGGGTTGGAAGTAGATGAGGAAGGGGAAGGTTGAGAAGTACCTGGCTATTCAGATCTGGTCGCCAAACACGGCTAAAGCCATTTCAAGCAACGTTTCGATTCTGAATGGTGGTCTTTCACCAGGGCGATACTGAGAGTATCTACCACTCTGACGAGATAAACCGATAAAAGGTTTTTGGTTTGTTTTAAGCAATAAGTAACATATGAATTCCGGATTTTTATCTATTGTAATTGTGTAAAATAATATATAAAACTGCTTATCGGTTATAACCGACATATTTGAATATCCATCTCACCACCAAGATCGAAAAGTGCTAAGAAAATATCGTTTAACTGAATCGTTTTTAATATTATGCAGGCTGATTCGTCGAAGCGAGTGCACGGGTCCTATTTCGAAAATGATTTGTCGTAATACAATGAAGGGAGATAATTACATCCTCAATCAATGCGATGAAGGCAGTAGCCCTCAGATATCGTGCTGATGCGGCACTGACGGATATCTTGCACCAGGGGCGCATGTGCATTGCGCAATGTGTGCGGCGCTCACGGGTGGCTTAACATACAGGCGGCCGCGCCGGGAAGTTGTCTGTCTTTCTACGCTGGCCGACCCTTGCTCCGGCCGCTCTCCCGTTGAGTTCATTCATGTAAAACTAATTCGAATTCGGCCAAATTAATTTAAAGTCTTAAATCGCATGATGTTTTTTGTTACAATATTTTCACATAACAGACTTGAAATCTATATAATATGTGCCATTGGCATCATGGCGTGTTTGATTTTTGGAAATAATACATGTTAAATAAAATAGCATATACTTTTTCCAATCTAAGATTTTGTCAATTTTCCAAAGCAAAAAATAGAAATAAACTTCTTGCAAATTATTAATTCAGTTCTTCTTCTCAAGTCTCAACACTCAAAAATGGTGCTAAACGTCACTTTTTAGCATTCTAATACAAGCAATACTACTAATGATTTATTTGTAATTTATTCTTCTTTGGACAATTAGGAAAATGTCTAAAGTTTTCAGTGAATAATTTTTTTAAAGTGATATCTTTTAAATTACATGAAAAACATACTAAAATGTCAGTAAATAGTGCAGTTTGAAAACCAGTGAAGGCATTTTCGAACGTTTTGCCTAAAATTTCAGTATGCATTTCATAACTTTTAAATTTCTTTAAAATTCAATTAAATGATTAGTGTTTAAGAATTGAATTCACTGGAAACCTTACACATTTTCCTAACTACTCGCATAGAATCAACAGATACATAATTTGTAGTATTGCTTGTACTAAAAAGCCAAAAAGCGTGTATTTTTGGGTGCTGGCCCTTTATCTTAGTGTTGATCGCGCATTTTTGTAGTTCACCATTTTTGATTAATAAATTTACTAGGCATGATAAAATGAATTTTGCATTAATTTGATATCATATAAAATGACAATTGAAAAGTTAAAAACTTATAAAAATAAAAACCTTGAAATAGTATTTTTTTAAATACATTTTTTTAAGATAGTACGTTTGTGTGTGGTTCACTTGCGGCGGATCTGTTGTATGCCTACTGTTAGCATCAAGAGTCTCTATGGTTCTTGTGATTTATCTTCCAGTAAGACAAAGCGATCTAATATTGTAATCTCACGCTGACTGCTAGATGTTCGCTTCTTGCTGGGAGACAGAAGTGGACGGTTACTGGCCATCATGCCACCGCCAAGTCCGAGGAAATACTGTACTTACCTACCTTTCAGTTTATGAAAAGCGTATCAGCAATTGATGTTAATATGTCAACTCTACTATTACCATAACAGTTACGGTGTAACTCAAGATAAATAAGACGTCATAACCATACTAAAAATCTTTTCTTATCTCATATGGATTTTTTTACAGCGAAACTTTACAAAAATAAAGATCCTGCAGAGTTGTATCCACGTGTATTTTCACGTTCATGTGACATACCTACATGCGTAGTTAATAGTGGATTCCGATGTTGATTCTTCATACTGATATTATTAATAGTTCACGTTAACACGTGGACTATTAATAATATCAATTCGATGAGTAAAATTTTTGATACTTCGATAATCACGAAAAATTGAATTTTTATTATTTTCATACCTAGATATATCATACATAAACTCAATTATAAACGAAATAATGTATTCGTTATTTAAAAAAGAACTCATTTAATTCATCACGAAAAGTATAATACTTACAATCTAAATATTGTATTGTACCGTGTATGATTTTGACAGAGCTGCCAATCACTCCGATGACATTAGGTACTACGCAGGGCACTACAGACATCACTCTATAATATTGCGTGTAGGTTCAGGGATTACTGGCGTCAAAACTGTCAACTTCACGTTGTGATAAAAAATATTGATTTCTTGAATTCTTTCATGAAGTGCCAAGATAAAAAGAAGAAGCACCTCAAATGACAGATAACGGCCAAACATCCGGCTTCTGTTGTCAAAATACTACGATATACTCAAACACTTTAACAAATCCAGATCGATGCTTATATACCTAATCTAAGTGGGCACTTTTACTTATCTGTGTATACCGCGTTACATCACCGAAGCGGTTAAGGGTTAAGATAGGATCGACAAGCCACTGAACTAGTAATGTGACCAATAAGCCCGGATAGGTCCAAAATCCTTGATCTCGTCATCCAAGTTCGATAATTGAATACAGCTTCGAGTCAGAGATCGCGGTTTAAAATCCTGGAGTGCGCAAATAAATTGTATTTGAATAGTTTGTTTTATTTCACAAATAATGAATTCAAAATGATATATTGTACATTTTTGAGGGGAAGATACTCTCAGGGGAAAGAAAAGTATTCAGAATCGAAACGTTGCTTGAAAATGCTTTAGCCTTGTTCTTATTAGGTGACCACATCTGAACAACCAGGTACTTCCCAAGCTTGATATTTACCGTCTCACCTTACCTACATAGTCTCGCTAGTTCTGGCGGTTGGGTGCAGTTGAGACTTGTGCGGTATTCACATTAAAAAAAATCATGAATACTTCGTAGTGTATCTATAATAATATCATCAGGTTTTGTACCTATTTTCCTTTTTATTGACTTTCATTTAACTAAATAGGATGCGACAAGGAGATAACGTAGATAAAAGAAGATTTGAACATTAAAAAAATAATTACGATGTTACGTACTTAGTAACGATATTTTGAAGGCATTTCTTTCGTGTGCCGCGCATGGCCATTATAAATCCGTTTTATCCTCTGAAAATCAGTTTTATTTCCAGGAACCCAACGTCTTATCGCTCTTTCCCACCAGAGGTAAACAGTGATTAATCTAACTCAAACATTTTATTTCAGCCATTAAAGTGAAGGCACGTATTCTAAATTAACAGAGATTCCCTCGCACGTGTTTTTGATAACATGTAATCCGATCCACTTTTTTACCACGTGTCTAGCTACTTCCGAGTTCTGGCCTAGAAAATTGGGCGACAAGATCTACAGTACGGGGTGAGCCAACAAAATAAACATGTTTAGTGGGACAAGAAGCGGAATATCAGAAGAAGAGTGGGTCACCCGTGGGTATTGGGTGCACCGTGTGTGTTGGGAATACAGCCGAAACAAGAAAACATGTATGACCTCATAAGTCCTTTCTTTTGCGACACATATTTATATTCGAACTCCTTTACGCCACAGGAGGTACAACACACGCTCACTGAATTATTGCCTTGAAATAAAAGCACCATTCGAATGTTATGCTCCTTTTTATGTAATACCGCACGAGAATCCCAACTACCCGAAGCCTGCAGAATTATGGCATCACCATTTGGGGAACGTTGTGAGGGAAAGCAGAAGGGGGGTGATCGTTGAGTATCTGGCAATTCAGATCTGCTCACTAAACATGGCTAGATCCATTTCAAGCAATGATTTGATTCTGAATCATGATTCCACTCTATCTTAGTAGGCCGACACTGCGAGAATCTTCCACTCTGATTAGACCGAACTTCGAAAAAACAAACAAAATTAGTAATATTTTACTTGCTCACGCCGAGAAATCGTGACCTAGAAACAAAACCAAGGGGGCTTACCTTTTATCCGTTGTGGTCGTATTCGTATTTGTTTATTGTTTTCTTATTATTCTTTGATATGATAATTATGTATTTTCCATAGAAATACCGACAAGATGGTCACGTAGATAATGTTAAAAATTAAACATCATCGATATTTCCAGATAGTCCCTTCTTGCGTGTTGATCTCCAAAGAATTTGTGGACACTTCATAGAAATATCATGAAATAGTGAAGGTAATCAAAACCTATTAAATAAGTATTCTTCAAAATAACGTAGCTACCTTCGCGCACTTTTTAATTAAATAAACAAGAAAGGTAAGCAAGACACTTCAGATGCACTGATATAACAAGATTTTATCTGACTCGTTTATTTACTTTCCATATTAAATAAAATGCAGGCAAGCTGCACGAAGAGTGCATAAATAATGCAGACGTGATCTGTCGACCAGCCCTCTACAGCTGTTGTGCTGGGACCCTGTTGTTCTGTGATAGCGGGAGAGGCTAGCGGCACCCTTCATAACATGCACCCAGACAATCTTCAAGGAGTCTGCGAAGAGACGTGAGATAAAACTAAACCACAAATAGTCTACTTGGCCCCAGACACACCTCGTGACAGACGTTGCATATACTCGCTGGCACTCCCTGCATCTGATAAGGGAATGACTCGAGTAAGAATTAAACACTAATTTAATTTACCTTTTTTAAATCTAGGTCGACGTGTTTTCATATTGTTTTCTGTGTTCAGAGAAAAACTAATCTAATATATATTAAAACAATCTACTTAGACTCAGAAACAATTAATTGCTGTTTCTCAATCATCACTCTAATAATTATGGGTATCATTCTCCACTGTCCAGAATGTTGAGACTTGTTAACTCAAGCCATGGTCTTAAAAATTTTGGTACTAGTCTAAATGATTTTTGTCATTCTTTACGACTCTGCCAAAACCTTGACTTGACCTCGGTTTTGATTTGAATGTTCTTTCTAATGGTTATTTTGTTCTATTTTTGTCATTGCTTTATTTAATATTATGTACTCGTGTGTTATGATCTTTCTTTGTTGCTATTTTTTCCCATTTCGTGTTACGTGTTTTTTTTGTAATTCGGCAATAGTCTGTTAGTTTATAAATAAATAAATAATAAATTAATTAAATTACTTAATCAACCTTCCCAAAAAGGAATGTGATAGAACGTAATGAATAAAATTACACGTGGTGTGAGTTTATCACAACTATAAAGCGGAAAGTCTGTAGGTATGTGTTTCGCGCTAAAAACTTTCGAAAGGTGAACTTCGGCGTCATGAAAATTAAAAATTGCGCGAACAGTATGGGCGGCGTTGGCGCCATGCGGTGTATGGATGCATTGAGACTTAGTATCAACAAATTTGGCGCCAAATTTTTTGTAAATTATTTTTCAATTGTTCAATAAGAAAAGAGATATCTATAAATAATGAAAACTACCGAATACCTACCGAATTCTACTTAATGACGAAGCCGGGTAGTAAAGCTGGAATAAATTCTATAAAAATATAAATCTTCATTATAAAATCATTTGCAGGATCTGTTATAAATTGTTGCGTATAAAAACTACATCCTTTCATAACTTTTTTTCTCAGTTTATGAGAATGTTTCAAACTTTCAAAGTAACCAGAACCTTTTATAAGTTATACGCTGTGAAAGTATTCCAAGAAAAAAATAAAAAGCAACTTTTGATTTTATTTTCCATCTAAGAAAGCTCGTTTTTTGCCCCCGTTGAAATATGAATATGGTTTTAACAGGCTGAGTCGCAATACGAGAGTCACAACATAATACTCATAAGTTGCCGTTAATTTAGCTACGGCGTATTATACTCCAGCGTGCAGCGACCATACTGTATGGGGTATATCACATATCAAACTAAACATGCCGCGCACACAATTCCTCTTTACCGGAAACCACACTACTCCCATAAATAAATTAATGGTTTTTAAATTGGTTTTAGTATTATTTAGTGTGTGCATATAAATATCTCTCAATCTTTTCCCCCAACCGTTGACGAAACCTTATGTTGTTTTGAGAAAGATACGTACGTTTTGAAATTAAATAATTCTCGATACTTAATGACAGATTCACCTACCAACCACTTAACCGGTAGTTTTCGATTATGGATGTATTTCGACAGTGAATATGGTAATCTGGTAAGGCCCGGAGGGCATTTGAAGACCGTTAAATATCACAGTTAACTCAGTAAAATTGACCAGACTTACCAATTTTCCGATGCATACACGTAATTTCATGCATTTGCATGAATCGATAAACATGTCAGCGTTTAAAAAATGATAAAAATGTCGCCTATATTTCATGCGACTTGCTAACATAAATTTCGCAGCCTCCGATATAACTCACCGACGCTTCAATAACCTATCATCAAAATGTTTGCTTTATCAATTTCTGTGTCCATATTACATTCACTTAAGGGAACAATTAAGCGGAAGTGTTTTAGTGGATGAAGAAGGGAGAGCCTTGGGCTACGGGGCTAGTCGTCGGTATATAAATCAAAAACCCTCCCCTCTATGATTATGATTAAGTACCTACATTTTACCGCATGCATTTTAACCACGGAATATAAATGCACACTGTTTTTATCTTCCATGATAAATATCAATGTAAAGTATAAGAATTAAGTATTTTCATAATAACAATGTAAGTTATTCTTCTTTTTCATATTTTTATTTAATTTCAAATATTTAGAAACTTTTTGGTTGGATATTTCTAGTATTCCTTTGGTTCAAGGGGTTTTAAGGAAGTTTCTCATTGATCCGTGGCTTGAAAATAGATATAAGATATTTCCTATCTACCTACTGAACACAAGATAGGCATGTTTCATCTTTTCCGCAGCATCGTGGGTCAGAATTCGAACGAGCGTGAATGAAGGAAAATGAATTTAATCAGGAACTTCGCTTGTTTGTAACACACTAGTGTAAGCGTTTATGAAAAACAAATAAACATTCCGAATGCAGCCAACAAACATGGATTAGCTCCTTTATTTTTCAATGTTTTTCGCAACTAGCTAGAACTGCTATAGCTATAAGGTAGGTATTCCGACTGGGTAGCTGGGAAGGGTATGCCCGGGAAGAAACTGGCTCCGGGAGATGTCTTCATCCATCTAGAGGCGGCGAATATTGGCCCTCTGAAGAGAGAGAGGTTGAAGGGAGGGCGGAGGTGACAAGAGCGGGAGTTCACATTGGGTTCTGCGCAGTGAGAAGGATTTTCAAATTACCAGAAAGGCAAGAATACTATAAATCTTGGTCATTGAAGCCGCATTGATTGAATTCAAGAATAAGCCGTAGAATAGGTAGTAGATATTTTTTGGAAAATACAAACTATATATTTTTTTGATTTACCGAAAAAAGACGTATTTTTATGTATTTCATCACGCCCTTGAGATGATTTTCTTACGAAAACGGCGCTTTGGAAGTAATCCATTTATTATTATTTTGGTTTCTTTAGATTATTTTTCTTGCAGCAAAATCTAAAAAAATAATCTTAAAAAATACATACTTTAAAATTTTAAAATAAAATAAATCTATATTCGTAAAAAGCATTTACTTTGTGGCTTGCCATATTTATAAATAGAACACATACACTTTGTTTATAACCACTTTTTTATTCAATATTATGTCTACCGGTTTCGGAAGTACCCTTCCATCATCAGGACAATATTAAATTAATCTGAAATACAAAATACTGAGATATATATACATATTTAGGAGTTGGAAGGAGAATGGGTAATTGAGGGGATTATGGGAATAACCGAGCGGTTTATTGGAAAAATATCTAGGATAGGACTATAAGATAAATTAATTTGATTGTTTAAAATATTGCGTTTACTGTTTAATGATTTTCTAATTTCTAGTGCTTCTAAGTTATCTAATTTTATCCCTTTATTGCAACGGTGAAGAATTTTAACCCCTGTATCCCTATTAAAATTATGATTAGTAGTAATGAGGTGATTAGCGAACTCTGAAAAATTATTGTTTTTTAAGCATCTTAGATGTTCACTTATTCTAATGTTTACACTACGAGATGTCTTACCTATAATTTTTCAGAGTTTGCTAATCACCTCATTACTACTAATCATAATTTTAATAGGGATACAGGGGTTAAAATTCTTCACCACTGCAATAAAGGGATAAAATTAGATAACTTAGAACCACTAGAAATAAGAAAATCATTAAACAGTAAACGCAATATTTTAAACAATCAAATTAATTTATCTTATAGTCCTATCCTAGATATTTTTCCAATAAACCGCTCGGTTATTCCCATAATTCCCTCAATTACCCATTCTCCTTCCAACTCCTAAATATGTATATATATCTCAGTATTTTGTGTTTCAGATTAATTTAATATTGTCCTGATGATGGAAGGGTACTCCCGAAACCGGTAGACATAATATTGAATAAAAAAGTGGTTATAAACAAAATGAATGTGTTCTATTTATAAAATAAATCTACTTATCAACCTTTGTAGGAAAGATAGAAAGTTTGAAAAGTACCTGACTATTCAGATCTGGTCACTATTACGACTAAATGCATTTGAAGCAAGGTTCTAAATAATTTTCTCTCACCAGGGTGACGCTGAGAGAATCTGACCTCTATAAAAATTGAAAACATTTTATTTTGTAAGATCTTAAATTAATTTGTACTTTTGTTCTCTTTGGGAAAAAAATCGTCTGATCCCTGCCATCCATTTAATTACATAAAAAGTTTACCTGCTCAAGTGCCTTAATTCCCACTTGCTTACGAAAGCATTAAGACGTTTAATTTTTACATTTAAACATTATTCGGGCGATGAAATCACTAGTAATAAAATTACCCTAAAATGGTGCTTTAAATTGGCTGACCTTTGCTCCATTTAATTTCTTATTTTACGGGAGGTATAACGCTCGTCTCAAAGCGAAGCCATTGAGGCATGTAAATTCTTCCGAGGGCCTCTTCAATAAAAGAAGAAGGAAGAACTCGGAAAGCTTAATCACTTTATGTGATTAATTTCGTTAATTCTCAGAAGGGAGACGGCTTTTAGAAATTTGTTGTTGCTTCAAAATGTTAGATGTTAGACGCCGGCCGGGTCGGGTATGGGGGCACTTGCTCTCGGCGCTATCTAAATCAAGCCAGACACTTATGGCCGACGGAGATTACATTTTAATCTTATGTATTTTTCATTTATACGATAAGGTCCAACGCTGATTAATATACAGAGCATATTTAGATAAATATATATATAAGACAAGAAATAAAACCTCCACAGATATCGGCTCATGGAAAAAGCTCGAGAAAAAATTGAGGAGGAGCCGGATATTTGACGTGAATCAATATTTTGGCTAATATAAAAAAAATTGAAATTGTGATAAACTTTTGCAGAAAGAAAAATCGTCTGCTATATTATATATTCTGAATTCAACATAAGCTGTATTTAAAAAAAATCATAGTTTGGCTAATTTGATCTTATGCTATTTTGTCGTTTTTTAAAATCACTGTAAACAACATATTCTCTAGTTTTCTGTCAGTAGTTTGTTGTTGTAAGATACCTATGCTAAAATCTAACATGCCAGCTAGTCAAAATAATGTTCTTAACATTTCGGCAGTTAAGGATTCATTCATTGCAGTTTCACCAATAACATTACATAATGTCATTGAGTTTCACCTAGAAAGTTGTGTTAAATCTTGTAAAACTGGCTACAGTAAGTTTTTGTTACAAGAGAATGAAGGTGCTATTTTACGATATGAATTTCAGCAAAATTATCTTTTTTGATCTCCGCAAAGCCATGGGGTTACTTAGGTAGGTACCTAACTATAAGTTATAATTTCTTTTGATCCTATGTAGCCGTGACTTTTTTTCAGATTTCTTCGATTAACCAGAACGAAAAGTTGAACGTTGGTATTATTATCCCTGAAACTTTTTATATCCGCGAAATCCTTATAAAAGGACACCACGTACCACCACAAGGCAGGTTATATAAACTCATAATAATATGACAAAGATCATTCAAGCCTTGGTAAAATTTTATTCGCTTTTGTTTATGTAAAATCCGTCAATGACACTTATTATTACCAATATTATCAGAGAGGACTTTATTAATTATTTATTGGAAAGTCAGAAAGAAAAAAAAACCTGATATGGAATATCTGCCTTATAAAATGTAATATTTAACCCTTCTCCAATATATGTAGGCTTAGACCCTTCCCGAGTCGATACGTCTTCGCAGCATACAAATAGTGAAGAGAAAGGAAATAATGACGAACAAACTGAAGGAGGAGAAAAATGAATCCTTCAATAAGAAAGGATAAGACGGAATACAAGGCGCCTAATTGATTAAACCTAGAATCTCTTTGAGAATGTTTTGGGAAAGAAACGAAAGCAGAAAAGTTATTTAAAAAATGTTTTTGGACACAACAAAACATTTTTTTTGTTTTCTTTGAACAATCGGATAAATTGTTTCCTAACTGGTTGACAGTTAAATAGATACTTCAAAGCTCTAGAACTAGAAAGTAGTGTTGTTGGCTTAAAAATTCAGAACGATTAAAGCTTTGAAAATTCATGTCGTCAGAGCTCACTATTTTAGAGTTTTTGATAAGATGAACAAACAAATGTTTCAATATATAGTTAAACGAGATTTCTGTAATAAAGAGTTGTTTTGTAATCATATTATAGTTAACCACTGAAAGATTAAAATGCGTTCGTCCCGGTGCTTAGTTTTTCTCATGACTCAATCTATATGCAGATTGATAAAGTACGAGAACGCGTTTTTGATAATAAACAAGTATTACAAAGGAACCCGCTCACGCCGTCAACATATGGCCACTACACAAGTATTATTGTTGGTAAATGTACCCGCAGCCACCGTATAAAAGATTTCCGACAAATCAATCAAATTGCTACATCTCCTTGTAGGGGAAACGGTTTTGATTGTAAATACGCTTCGATTCATTATGTAATTTGTATCATTACTCACCGTTAGTTGTAAGATCGTTCGTGTCTCGGGCCCGGGTCCCGGCTCCACCGGCCGGCCGCAGCACAGGTAATCTCATCCCCGCTATGGGCATCGGTTATTAGCCTAATAAGCTTTCCTTTTATGCATCCACACTCTTGGCCGTCCACATTCGGCCGCTTCGTTAGGAGTCCAATTTGATGTTGGGTAATGGTAACGAGTGACTCAACTATTTGCCGACAGTGTTTTTGATTCGTGTGATGCCTTGCGTTGGATGACTAATCTTTCTAGTTTCTTAGAAGCGAATGCGCTGGCTCAGTACAGGGTCATTGAAAAAAGCTATTATAATTTCAATTTATTTACAAAAAATGGAATGATATGTTCTATTTGTAATTAGTCGGCTTCAGTTAAAAAATCATGTAATTTTTTTTAAAGTTTTTTATTTTATTTTTGTACTTACAATTTTTTAAATTAAAAAAGATTCGGCTGTGAAATATTTTTTACGCGTGACAGCTGTTTTGCCTTCCGAATGAATTGTCAAACCGTGCCACGTACAGACGAACTCTTTATATCATTTCTAGATACATACAATGAAAAGGTTTCAACAGATTATTTTTACCATCAATGTCCTTTTTATACATTTCTGAGTATATATTATTTATATGTATTCTTTTTATACATCAAATACTTACTATTGATGATTATTACTTTGAAAAGTTTATCTACTTAAGCGTTCTATTCTATTGTTTGAATTTGACTAAAACACTCAAAATTAAAATGGATTTCTATAAAAATTAACTTTAAAACAATAAATAAATCGTGTTATTGCAGTAGTCTTTGGGATAGTACTTTTTTTGGTTCATCTTATAAGAACCAGCATGTTGCTCTGAATCTTTTCAGTCTGTGCATAATATTTATTCTGATTCTTAAACATTTTAAGAGGAGGGTTATATTTAATTTAATAAAATATTGCCTACTCTGGGAGAAATCAACCGTTCAATTACATTGAACATTGAATTACTTCATATTAAGATGAAAGGAATTTAAAAAATGTGTTAAGTCATGAAAACAGTGATCTTTAATTGGACGTAGTTATGCAGAAAGCGTCCAACCCACAATTTGTCAAACTTGAGTTTCACATGTTTTCCTATTGATAAATACAAGATTTATATCTGCTAAAAACATCAAAGCTCCAAATGCAAAAGATTTTTGGTAATTATTTTTTTACTTACGCATATTGCAGATATTTTAATTAAATTTAAGTTTAAAACATTATAAAATGTAAGATAACATAAGAAATAATTTTTTTTTTTAAAAAGACATTGATATATTATAATTGAGCTATTTATAATAATGCTCATAAGGAAGAAAAAAAACCACTGCTATTCACTTTACAAATGTCGATTACGCATATTAATGTTTTTTTATCGTCATATTTTCAAACGGCTTTTCTCAGTTTCATCTTTTTGGGGTTGGACGCTTTCTGCCTAACTACGTCCAATTGTAGTTTAATACAACGTACCAAATAGTATTAAGCATTTACACTAATAAATTAATCTAGATTATAGATCTAGCTAATAACAAAAGTAATTAAAGCAGAGAAGAGAGGCGCTCTGGCCTATTAGTTTCTCCGAACAGACGCAGGGTGCCTTGAATACGAAATTAAGTTAAACCTAAACAGGCTTGTCCTTGATTCTGCGGCAGAAGTCAATCTCCCGCTTTGTTCTGGCAGTAATAACATTTTCCGATAGTTATAATAAACATCTACCAGATAATGTTAAAACTTAACGACTAATAAAAACAAACGATCCTTTGCATATCGTGTCTTTATAAGCTTACTCAGAGGGAGAAGGACGCCAATCATCGCAATATTCTTACATCATCTTTCAAAATAGGTTCTATGAGCTTTTGTGGGATCGATTATCCTTTGATTTAACCTTATTGGTAAGTTTATTTGTTTAAGCACCCTCTAGAAATTCGAAGGCGTTCTTTCCGCAAAGTAGTTAAGTTGTAGTAATATAGCAAACTTTATCCTAAACGTTCACTCGATCAGTTCAAAGACTGTAAATTCACCCCGAAACCTCGAATCTACATAGTAGATAGGCGAGGTATTAAGCAAATACCTCCTGGCTTCTCATTCTTAACCCTCCGTTCGTCTGGCCAATTCATTACTTTATCTGGGAATATCCCCTGCAATCAATCATGATTTGCCTTCGGTCGACTCAAAGACGTTTACCGGCAAGCTCTACCTCCTTCCTTCATAGATAGTAGACTAGAAGTTCGGGACCCCTTAACGATGATGAACATTTTTTGTGAACTTTTGAGGTTTCGGCAATCTTCGGACTGTTCCTTTCTAATGAAATTCCTTAATTGTTTAGTACTTATCTAGGAAGTAATCCTCCAGCACATGGTGAACACAGTTCGAAGAGGAAAAAAAATCTGATTGATCTTGGAACATTTAGAAATGTTGTGCTAATTTTAAAAAAATACACAAATCGTAAAAAACTTAATCGGTAAGTACGATACTTTACTAACCTACAGCGGTCAATGTTTTGATTTAAATCAACATGCATATAAAATAATTTATATTCACAACGAACCATTACACTTTAAGTTAAATCACAATAAAAATAAAACCCCCCGACATTTTCCATAGTATTTACCGATAAAAACAAGGAGGGTGACCCAAACTTCAACATTTTTCTTTATCAAACCTACTATATGACACTCTGCGTAATATAAAGCAATTTATTTCATTTTTCCATATATTTCACACTTTGGATTCTTTGTTTCTTTCTCTTTTATAAATCCAGTCTCCCGCTGACAGAAGGTTGCAAGCGCCCCCTCCTGTTCCTAGGCTTTAGTACAGTTACAAAGGATACAAGAAAGTTGAGGTACTAAAATGTAAGTCCCAAACAGGATATTAGGTCATAACTTAGGGCGGAGTGCGAAGTATGAGACGTTACATATGGTGTCCCGGTTCATCGCATACTAAAATTATATGAAAATAATTTTACATCTTCTAAATAATCCGGCGGGAAAAATAAGCCAAAGGTAAGCGCGAAAGGTGATAGCAATTTTTCATTTTCGGTGCTTACATAAATATCGCATACCTACTTGGAATCCCTTATGGTAAACGCCAAACAATTTTTTTAAGTGAGATATAAAATATTTTCTTTCGAGAATATGTTTCGGCTTCGCTCGAACAAAATAACGGGTTAAAGAAGTATACATTTTAGATTTTATGACGCAACTTTTCGTGCGAAAAATATATTCGTACATTCTGTTTAATGTTACATCATTATTATATTGATAAATTTGCTTCATTTTTTTTTTATAGTGAATACCGCACAAGAGTCCCAACTGCTCCCAATCGTCTAGAGCCAGTGAGACTATGGCATCTCCAATTGGTGTATGTTGTGAGGCTGAAAGTAGTGAAGAGGGGAAGGAGATGGGAAAGAGGAAGGTTGGGAAGAACCAGGCCATTCAGATCTGGTCACCAAACACGCCTAAAGCCATTTCAAGCAACGTTTCGATTCTGAATGGTGGTCTTTAACCAGAGCGATACTTAGAGTATCTACCACTCTAGAACGTGCTGAAATATATTAATAATAGACACACATTAATTGAATAAAAGTTATTTGCGCACACCGGGGTTTGAACCCGCGACCTTTGGATTCGTAACTGAGCGTCATACCACTCGACTGTGGAGGCCGTCAAACCTCTTTTACTTATACTACCTCTACTTATGCCATCTCTCTTACTTATAGTGGGATATTCCTATAAAAAAATAGTTTGATCTAACATCATTGAGATGATGGTTTGCCTCTTAAGGCATTATACAAGTTATAAAACGATTATTATTATTATCAGTTTGAGTTCTAAATTATTTCAAAGAAGCCCATCTTCAAAGTAATTCTGTATTTTAGAATCACCCTAACTGAGGAAAATCTTTAGGTGTGGAAAGTCCTTATCTGACCATATAATAACCCGAAGCTATTAGGCGCCGTCCCAACCCTCCGAGTATTTCATTAGCCAAGGAGTGGATGAACTAAGACTGGGGCTGGCCGGGGAAGGCAGGGGTGAGGGGGCAGGGGTAAGGGTCGCAGGGGTTTCATGTAAAACACATAGTCATCTAACATTTAAATTTCAAACAGAGGAAATAATTAAGTACTAGCCTTAAATTTGTGATATAAAAGGAATAATTACTGTCAATAAACTATTCGTGTTTTCGTAATATGATTACTTTTTTAAATGGCATCCCTATGTTAGAATATATCGTGACGCTGAGTGAAGTAAAAAAAGGAAAAGAAAGAGGTTTTGAAGTACCTAGTTAACTGGATCTAGTCACTCGAGACAAATAAATTGATTTGAAACAACGTTTTGACTTCTAATAGTAGTTTCTCACCAGGGTTATAGTGCGAATGTATTGTTAGCTTGGATTAGCTTTAGTCGTGTTTGTTTACGAGATGTGAATAGTCAGGTACTTCCCAACCATCTTCTTTCTTTTCTATTCCTACTTCCTTCAGTCTCCCAACACTCCCCTTAATTAGAGATCTCATAGTCCCATTGGCTCTGGGCTGTTGAAACTCTTGTACTGTTGTACATAAATAAGTGCCTACTACTCAGAAGTTAGAAATGAAATAATATGTGACACTAAATATTCCTCTGCTAGCCAAGTCCTCCATCATTGCACAAGCAACATTTTCTTTTTACTATGATGGTTTTAGGAGTTTTTATAATATTGTCAGGTTATTCGTAACCCGGGAATTTTTGTCTTTCTTTAAAAAAACCTGTATAAAAAACATAAATAATTAATGCGCATATTTGATTATTTTTAGAACTGATTTAAAAAAAGCTTTTAATATTTTTCCTTGGTAGGTGTTTAAAAAATAGTTTAAATGTGTGCACTTTATTTAAATATCTTGGTTTTTGTCATTCGATGTTATACCATTTTTCCTGTACGAGCCTAAAGTTCTTTTTCTGGATCTACCCAACATTTACTTTCATGGCTAGATAAAAACCCTAAATGGATTAAGGAAACCGAGAACCACATTTATTGGTGTTAATTATCGTTTCGTTTTGTGATTCTGTCATTTAAAAAAAAAGGAGTCTTAAGCCCCGAAGAAAAATAGTAGGATTGAGAATTTCACCTTTAGATAAAAATAACCCCATTGTTGAAGCTTTTAACAAGGACGATGATTCCCAAACTAACGGAAATGGGAGCCCTTTGTATCGAAATAGTGTAACACTGTTTAAAGGTAATTGGACTAAATGGATATAACTTTTAGTAGGTACAACATGTTGTGCGTTTTATTAACCCTTTCCGATATGTCCTAAATATAAGCGCTGTACGCGGTTCAATCTTTAAAATACTAAGTTAATGATACTTATTGGTACTTATTACTAAGGTTATCGGCAATAGACTGGTAGGTCATAATACTCGAAACAGGATATAATTTAGATTTTAGATAATATTTACAGATTTGCATCCGATGAACACCATTTGATTTCAATAAAAAATACTTGTGAAATAAAAAACATGCGATTTTGGGGTTAATCGTTGTTGGTGTTTTTTCAAGATAGGTATATAAATATGGATTTTTCACTTGGCTTTGCCTATGTGGAATTTTTTGTAATGTCTACGTTGTTTTTTTCTTCTTATTTTGTTATTTCTTTTCTTTATCTTTTATAATGTGTTTTTTTTCTTTTTACTCAATGTTCTTATTTTTGTTTTTTTTTGTTTTTTTTTTTCAAAAATGTTTGTAGAATTTTTATTTATTTTTATTAATAATGTGAAAGCTATCAGTATTCACTGAGAAACATTGATACTCCATTAAAACCTTATATCAATAAAAAAAAAACTTTTGTTTCGCATAAAACTTGCCGACATTCCCATTCATATGTTATGTAAGCGATGAAAAGACACTCGTGTTATAAGATTTAGTGGTGTAATGAAATGTGTGCAAAAATAAGGAGAAATCGGGAGACGACATGCACGGTAATGGAGGTGGTTGAAAAATTAGGGTCCAAAAGGGCCGCACGCAAAAAAAGATACACGAACGAAATGATAAATTAGCTCTCCGTGAAGGATAACGGCGATCACTGTTTATTTCTCTGAAAGCCTATCCATAAGACTGTCTCCTCCTGTGCGCTAGGAAATTGATAACCGAATTAGGCCAATAGAATATACGCCTTCCTTCGATTCAATCTTCTAAAAGCACTGACAAATATAGAGCAGTAACGTACTGTCTCGTTCGAGGCTTTCGACTGAATCCCATACATTATAAATATATAATTCACTAAACGACGCTATCAACTACCAATGCCATATTTTTACTAGGACACTGGACTTTTTTTTTGTTTGACTGGGAGGTTCTTGCTATTAAACAATAATAAATAAATATATTTCCTCGTAATACCTGATTTATAATTGTCAAAAAAACATGGACATGGAGCAGCTGCTTGGTTAAGTTGATATGACGTAAGAAATGTGATCCCTGGGAACCTGGGAAAAATAAAATTGTGCTAAATCCTATTTAAATATACATTATTGAAGTTCCGGATATTTCGAATCGACCATATCAAAAATATTTGTTGGTCATTGGTATTCGTTAATTTCACTCTAAAGCGAAATGCAACTATTTATCTTTGGTTAATTCTCTACGACTTTATAGATACATACACCTTTACACAACTTTATATATTATGTTTATCCTTTTTTATCGTTATTACTGTAAACTATAATTAAATAAAGATTATTATAATATTATTATTATATTATATTATATTATATAGATTGTCCGTAACTCTTCGAATTTAATTTGTGTTAGAAAACTAAAGACCCAGTGAAAGTTGTTAAGCTTTAGGTTCTGGATACTGAATGACAAATGTTTAAAATTTGAATCTTAATGGTTATGAAAATTTGGTTACTACAATAAAATTAAGATATCGTACATTACTTATTTGAAATTTGAATCTTAATGGTTATGAAAATCTGCTTATTACAAAAAAATTTGGGCGTTTTCAAAATAATTTTCGGCAATATTGGACGACGTAGCACTCGAAAACGAGGTGTTTTCCCAAGATTCACATTTGAATTATTTCTGATAAATCTGTAACAAAAATATTAAATGTTTCCCCAGTATATAAGTAATTTATATTTTAGGTTTAAAAACTGACCCTTACCATTCACATTCTCACCGTAAAACGTTTTCCAAATTTCCAAATCGTTTTTCCGCAATAACATTAGCCGAAAGGACCAGATTTTATTTTTCAATGCGATGATCTAGTTACTTCCCGAGATGTTCCACGAAAAAAAAAGTGATTATAGTAATATGTTCATCAGAATTGATTAAAATAAACACCTTTGGTAGAACGCCTTTTTGGACTGCTACAGCAAAGTCGACCCTTTGCCCTCCAATACACCTTGCGACGTTTTTTCAACCCACCTCTTTACTTTTGGCCATTTTCGATTCAGTCACCGCTCAAGATTCGGCGGATAGAGCGTTCATATCTGCGGTCATGTCTGCGCTTATGGTCAGCTTCATAATTTATGTTGACGAATACTTAGTGGAATTTATGTCTTTTAACATATTTACTTCACCTACTTGTAAATAAAGAGTAATTGTATTTTTCCTCAATTTTATAGAACATGAACTAATATAAGTACCTAAATTTGATCTATTTTGAAGTTTCCTCTCTCGGTGTATGTTTTTAAATTATAATTTATATGAGATACATACCTATTAACGTCTGTAATGACAAATAATTAAATAACTAAGAAAAATCAGGAATACATAATACCCCTTTTCATAGTAAAACTAAAAACTAAAATAATATTTTTCAGTAGAGTATCTAAGATGTACGAGTAATCTGTGTATCTATGTTGATATTCTGAACCTAGAAAACTTGTATTGATCTAATTGGTTACCTATTTGATTTCGAAGGACTGTATATGGAAGAATCTTATCTCTGCCACTGTTTTTTAAGTCTTACAAAAAACTTTTTTCGGTCTATCAAGCTTTTTACCATTAAAAATCAGTTTCCTGTTATATCTTTTGTGAGTAACCTTTAAAAACTTAAGCGTTGAATAGGCCCTCGAGCGCAAGCTTCTTTATTGGATGTTTTATATTTCATTGTGCGCTGCCATTTTTAAAACTCTAGTAGACTGGGAATAAAAGAGTATCCGCTTTGTACACACAACCCGCCACTCGCGTTGGTTAGTGTATTCAACATTTTTTACACCTGGGATTAGTGGGACTTACTCGGGTTGCGGCTTCGGATCCTTGGGCGCCCTTTCGGCCACCGCGTCATTTTTAACCCTAAATCTGATAGATGGGGTTTTAATGTATAGCGGACTGTGGGGGTCAGTTGAAAAAATGTATTTTTAACCCATTTATATAGGTGCTAGTGTCTTGCATCTTATTTTTAATTTCTACATTTTAAAATTCATGTTTAGTTTGCTCTGATTTTATTTTATTTAATGTAATTTCCAAAAATACATTAACAAACATCTTTTCATTACTTTATTTGTTTTGAAAGATTAAAAGCTACGTTCATTATCTTATAAGATATACCTTCAGTATTATGATCTCTCACCGGTCAAAAGTTTCAATGTTACTTTATTTGCCGTAAATTATATTTAAACATTATTCAATTTCATATATTGGTTCTAAACCCATACAACCATTTTATTTTTCTTTGTTGTAAATTTTAATTACTAGATTCTACTATCAGTAATTTGAGAATATATTTTTTGACGTTCCATAATTTATTTTAGTATTTAACATTGATAAATTTAGACAAAAGAATAATTAAAATAGACTGAATGCTGTGGAAATGAGATCCCTGAGACGGTATGTGCGGTAAAACCATGTATGAGCGTATTAAAAATATGAATATCCGGAAATAATGCAAGGATGATGTAAGCGTAATGAATAGGATTAAGAAAATAACGCTTAGATGGTTTGGACATGTAGAGCGAATGAATGAAGAAAGCAGAGTGAAAAGAATATATAATACGAAAGTAAATGGAAGAAGAAAACGAGAACGCCCGAGGAAGACATGGCACAATCATGTGAATCAAATATTTGAATCGGGCCACGTGAAGAGTCAGAATAACAGAAGAGAATGTATCAGACGATGTATGAATGTGAACGAAGCAAGGAGTGTGTGCCAAGACAGAGTTGTAGGGCGGTCTCTCCTCTCTGCCTACTCCTGCTGAGAAACGACGTGATGGTTAGTTAGTTAGTTAGTTAAGAAAAATGTTAATCTGCAAAACGTCATAAAAAACACAGTTAAAATTACAACTGTACCAAATAAATCACCATCAAATCCGTAAAATTGTGACCTATCAGCACCAAATAGAGAGAGTAGATATTCAAAAGAAATTATTGTCGCATTAAATATGGTATCCCTTTGAAGGGCTCCTTCTGGCGAATGCACCATAATGCGGCCAATTACTGTTGCTTTCAAGGTATCCCCATTGCATCGGGCACAATGATCACTGCTGGGGGTTGGATTTGTTCCGCAGTTGCAGGGTTCAGGCCCCGGTGCCTGGGAGGCAGCCGTAGTTATTTAACACTTGCCAGGTGGCACAACCCTTATTGCCATGGCAGTACTGAGTACGTAATAGCACGGTGGGAGATCGCCGTATGAGCGAAACAAGGGAGGAATATCACACAGATATTGTAAGGCCCAGTTGATTTATTACAAACCACTTTTGTATTGCTATAAACTTGTGGCACAATATTATTTTGATATATACAAAACACATTCGAAGTCGGTATATCATTAATATTGCACCAGAGGTAGAGGAAGTATAGGAACCTTGGTTCGCGCTCCTCGCTTTGCCGGCATTCACACTTAGTCTTGTCTTATTTCAACTTCTGACATGACCCGATTTCTTATCCTATCTAATTGCGCATTGCATATTCCTTTTTCTCCTATTTATTTATCCGTCCGTCTGATATACAACATGTCCAAACCAAATAATTGTATATTAATGGCCTAAGGGATATCATTTCGACTACATTCAGTTAACTTAGGTCTTTAAAAATTTCATGTCTTATTGCCGCATTGAATAATTAGTATCAGAACTCCATCGTGGCCTGTTGTCGTAGCTTCGCTAGATAAATATTTTTGTTTCATTATTGCAGTAAATAAAATAGATTAATTTTGTTTTATTTTTTTTTCACAATTAACAAAATAACAGTAAAATACTAGCTTCTCATCTCACTGGGGTATTTCTGTGTCTAGATGAGCCAGTTCAATGATTTTTAATGATTCTGTTCACAATCGCCTTTATTTCAAGATGGAATAGTAAATAACTATGTTACTAAATCTCAGTCTTCACGTGGGAGTAGGCCGAGGAAATAATTGTAATCCTTTGTGGGTAATATGCTGTTTATGTATTTAATTAATTTGCGTTACAAGTGATTTTTTAAGAATTACCTGAATGAATTATGAAATAATCAACCAAGATTAAATTCATAATATTGATAACATATAGCATATTATTAAAACAATTCTAAATTAATTAACAAAAATAAAGGTATATTTTAGTAATTTGAAAAATAGTATTTACTTGTATTTTTGTTACGTAATTGATTATTAAAGTATTTATTAATATCTTAAATAAAGGTTTAAAATTAAATATTCTGAATCGTTGAAACATATTCACACTATATTCTTTTTAAATATTATAAACGCGAAGAAAAAAGGAATTTTGAAAGCACTTCGTTATTCTAAAAGAATACCCATCATATTGTAATGTTTGTAACTGTCATACTATCAGCATCCACAAAGCTCTCTAGAAATGACAAAAAATGTGAAATACAATAATAATTCCCAAAATAATCTTTAGGGTGAACTTACACTGGGATTAGAATGCCCCCTTGACTGGGGGAAGCTCGGAGCCAATATGGCAGGTTTAGCCTTACAAAAAACTTTAAAACATGAAATACCCACCCTTCATATGGCAGTTATGCGACACGAGATATATAACACACAACGAATAACCGTATTCTAGAAATAAACGGCCAGATATCAGATATAACTTCAAGTCTCAATTTCAAACCAAAATAATGATAGTCCTTAATCTTATTTAACTCGTTCGCATGCTGTCATATTTCGTGCTCGGCTTAGTGGGGGAATTTGTGCTTGCGTACCGCGGATTAACGGTTCAGTTTCTAACACCATTAAGCCTTTAAAATCTACACCATACGTTTTAATCTAACGATGGAAACTACAATGAGAAATAATTTACTGTAGTGTATCGCCTTTTTGTTTTTGAAATTAGATAATTAACATTATTATTTCCCGCCAAAACTAAGAGAACAATTGGATTTGGTCCAACAAATTAATTAATCACATCCCGTCATAAATAATCCTACTGTAGTTTGTAAGAAATTTAAAAACAAAAAATAATACCGAAGATGTTTTCTGCAGATAATAAATCAAGGTTGTATATCGCTCACTATTTGAATAGTTTTTTCGGCATTAAAATAAATAAATCTTTTCAGTATCTTTTTTATAAGTTCTTTTAAGGTCTAATGACTACCAAACTAGGCACCTGCCCGTATTATAAAGTTTGTAAATATATGAAGTTATACAATAAAATAGGTATAATTATTAAGATTAACAAAATATATTAATTATAACAATTTTGATCGTTTTATCGGGTTAATTGATCAATATAGCAATATTCAAGTCTGCTGCAGTTTTAAACGAACCCTGCAATTCTTGCGACACGTTTATTAGTCATAAGTTTTGCAGTCGTACTGTTTGTCAATAAGATAAACTTAAAGCTCCCGGACAGGAATGGAATTGAACCATAAACCTTTGGCTCTGTACAGATCGCACCTCCCACTCACCTTTATTCTCAGATATAATGTGGGAGTGTAGATATAAACAATAATTTACGTCAATATTATAATAGTATGCTGTGTTGCTTTCTAATACCTTAACGGTGACAATTTCAAGTGAAAATCTAAATTGAACTGTCCCCATCGATATTGCGTTTGTAAACCAGGTGTCCCCCTGTGTATACCAGATAAAAAGGTAGATATGGCTAGACAATATCATAGTTTAAGCGACCGAATTAAAATTCCTACCGCGTAGCCTCCACTGTACGTATCTAACAATTATTGACTGTGTTACAATGTATATTTCAGTTTAAAATTAGAATTTTTTAGGGACAACAAAGGCTTGATATGAATGGGGCCCATACATTTACAATATCTATCCTCTTAACTCCCCTTGTAGTTGGAGCACAAAAACTCATCTAGATTCTATACGAATTTACATAAGCTTTCAAATAATTGTTACGGGTAGGCACTACGGGCTCTTTAGGTATTATTGATATACGATAAGCATTGCAATTGTTGAAGACCGACCGATTGTTAGTTGAATTCGTTAGACGGTTAGTAGTTTGGTTTAAATTATGTTAATGCAGACTGAACTGAAGCTGATTTACTAAATTATGATGACTCAATTAAAATGGGTGTACTATTTTAGATCTAACATATTTTTATAAAAACTACCATTATACATGCTGGAAGCTGATTTGTAATAATTGAACAGGTCCAATAAGGCACACACTCCTTGCTTCATTCAGTTTCATAAATCGTCTCATACATACTTTTCTGTTATTCTGACTCTTCACACGGCCCGATTCAAGCATTTGATTTACTTGGTCGTGCCATGTCTTCCTCTGGTGTTCCCGACTTTTTCTTCCATTCACTTTCGCATCACATTTCAAATCTCTCCTCACCTAATAAAGTAACTTCCTATAATAATATTTTAGCAGACATAATAATTTATTTTAAATGGATTGGTTAAGGCAACTGATATTTTTTCTTTACAAATCAAGTTACATCCCTTGATTTTCACGGGTAACAATTTTGTTTATTTGAATTACCTTTGTTTTTTATTTATGACAATATAAAATGTACTTATTATGGGAAGGTACAATTTAAAAGTAAATTTAGAACATAATGTTTGTATTCATAATTTATGTACAATGTCAATATTTTATACCTGCCCTGATGAAGGCACGGTTGTCCGAAACCGGTTGAAGTAAAACGATTCTGGTTACACAAAAGTGACGGTATTTCATATCAGAAAGATAGGATTGGAATTATGAGAATTTTTTATTGGCGTCAAAATAAGAAGATTTACGGTATTATATAACTGGTAACTCACAATATCATTAAATAGGTTTTTTTGGATAGATAACCCATCTACGAAACACAGCTTTAAACATAAATGGACCCTTATATAAATAAGTATCTCAAAGGCAAGAACAGGCCACGAATAAAATTCAAATTATATTAAACTAAATTGATTATACCGCACAAGAGTCCCAACTGCTACCAACCGTCTAGAGCCAGTGGGACTATGGCATCCCCAATCGGGGTATGTTGTGAGGCTGAAGGTAGTGGGGAGGGGAATGAGATGGGGAAGAGGAAGGCTGGGAAGTACATGGCCATTCAGATTTGGTCACCAAACACGCCTAAAGCCATTTCAAGCAACGTTTCGATTCTGAATGGTTGTCTTACACCAGGGCGATACTCAGAGTATCTACCACTCTGGAACGTGCCGCAAATATACTTTATATTATTTTATATCGAATTAAATGTGTTACGACACATTTTAATTGAATAAAAGTTATTTGCGCATGCAGGGTTTGAACCCGCGACCTTTGGATTCGTAGTCGAGCGTCTTACCTCTCGACCATGTAGGCCGTCAAATTAATGTAAAAAAAAATATTTAGTATATTTGCGTCAGGTTCCAGAGTGGGTGTATATGGTGGGTATCGTCTTGGTGGAAGACCCCATTCAGAATCGAAACGTTGATTGAAATGGATTTAGCTGCGTTTGGTGATCAGACAAAAGAGCCAGGTACTTCATAACCTTCCTTTTTTCCACCCCATTCCCTTCGCAACTCCATTCAGTCTTAAAAATATAACCAATTGGGGATGCCAATGGGACTTAAATAAAAATATCATTTTCGGTGCAATTGCATTGATTTGTTTTCTTTTAAAACCTAACCTTTAGAGGGAAGAAAACTAGTTATAGTCATTGCATCAATTGCAACTTTCAATATCGTCAATTTATTGAATTTCGGTACAGAAAAGAAAGACTAAAATATTTAATATAATTGTAAAAACCGAAGCTCTACGTTACGACGCCTATTAAACTTTGTTTTACCTATTAGTAAGCGGTAAGTCAATAAAAAAACACGTTAGGAAATCTTTCTTAAATTTGTTCTGCAACCAAAAGTCACACAAATAAATCTCGCCTGTTTTACGATCGTCATATTTGAGAAGAAGTTTATAGTCAGAACTGAGGAAATATCTCACTTTTATTTGTTACCACCGCATGTGAGGAAAATAAGGAATGGGCTAATAAAGCTCAGTTCTTCGCCGGCTTGGAGATGGAGGAAATAAAGTCTGGGAAGGGAGACGTTTATGCGAACAAATTAAGATTAAGATCTTTCCGAAAGTTTATTTGAGATCTTAATTGCATACTATGTTGATGGGGCATTAATTCGATGGTTAATTTTTATTTGTATACCCAATAATGGCGCGTGCGCTCAACGCATCATGTCTGCCTGAAAAAAATGCACCTAGATATATGTGATTTCTTAGTAATGTTTAATTAACTTTTTTTTCTACTTTTTTTCGAAGGAAGTAAAAACTTGGGGATGTGACATTATATATATCAAATGAAAAAATACACTTTGTAAAACACTACATTATTTGAATTAACAGCCAACAGTTAGTGTAAAAGCTCCGAAGAAGCTCGAGCGAAACCTGGTTGGCTATTAATTCAAATAAAGTGGTGTTTTACAAAGTGTATTTTTCATTTAATATATTTTATTTATATTTTTTCTAACCACAACTATTGTTATAAGGTTTATTAGATACAAAAATTTGAAATCACCTGGAAGCGCTCATATATTGTATGATAAAATGGTGCTTTTCGTTGCTTGAGAATCGAACCCGTGATACGCCAAAATTGTGCAGACAACCACTCTAAGGAAATAGAATAGAATTTCGTCAGTGATTTTGCACGTACAGAAAAATATAGGAGATACGTATTATTTAACTGAAATCGACAGCTTTCTATATAGAAAGCATAACGATTCTGAGAATGTTTTGGGCTAATAAAAAATGGCTGGTAAAAATATCTAATAAAAAATAGTGGAATAAATTTTAAAATTTGGTATTATTAAATCAATTATACTCTGGGAATTATATTGTTGCTCTTGAATAAGAGTAGATGATGCGGTTTGAAAAGGTTTTTATAAAAAAAATCATCAATATTTTTTTAGACAGATTATCAGTTACAAATTTGTTTCAACGTAGTGCTATTTTGCGTTATGACGCAGAGGTTTTATTGGTTATGCAAGAATAAACTTCCGATGCGTATTTATCCAAGATTTTATAGCGCAATATTTGTATATCAGACTATCTAAAAATAGACTATAAACACATACATTTATAGTAGAGACTATTTCACTAAACATAGCCTGTTCTGAAATTGCAGTAATTCGGTACCCACTAGTCGCTGAGAGAATCGAGCTCGATACATCCGTGACTAATATATTCTAGTATTATATTATATTCACGGATTCGGTTTCCAGTTCGGCTACATTTATTTTCTCGAGAAATTAGTGAACAAATAATATTGTTTGAATTTTGTTGTATTTTATCGAGTGATAAATAACGTTAATAAAAATGATGTAATACTCCGTTACGTGGTTTATATTATTTATTCGGACCACATTGAAATATATTCAAGTGGATTGAAGAGGATATTGAAATGATTACATTACCATGAATTTTATTATTGTTTCCTGTACTACATCTTTATGTAGTGTTGAGATTACAATTCATAGAAATATGTTTTACAACAATATTTTAAGCTTATTTTTAATAATAGTACGAATAACAGATTTAGATTTATTTTCGTAATTGTTGACAATTGTTAACAAGTCTAGATGAATAGAAGATGAGGTTTTTATAAGTTGACATAGACTCTTTATACCTAACATGAATATTGTATAGGTATTGGCAAAAAAGTTATACTTTCACTTTTTGAGTGTCAGTGGGCTGTGAACATGTTATATTGAATTCCATTTTTTATATATATTTGATAACAACAGCATATGATAATAGAATTCAATTTTTTCCCAATTTAAGTAGGTATTTCGATTTTTGTATGTAATTTACCAACTATAATATGACCAGAATATGACATAATCATTGCAATATTCATTGTGTATTCTACGCAATTATTTATCGATTTTTTTATTACTAACGGAGGTAATAATATCTGATTTGAGTGCTATGGGAGGTCATGTAATCAGAATTCTATGGCGCGACAGATATAAAAATCATGGCAATACGAATTCGTAATTTGTGAATTAATCGTCAGGTAGGTATTCAAATATGGATATAAAATTAAAATGTGTAAATTTTACGAGGGTACAACATTGTTGCCAGAATATTATTTATGTGCTATTTTGTACATGGTATCCTGTACACGAACAATAAAATAAATAGTTGGGCAGAATGAATAATAAAAAGTTAAAGATTGGAGCGGGATTGTGTTATTATATGTGGAAGTTCGAATAATAAAAGCTAATAAATACCAACTGTACCAACAGGTAAACCGGCGAACGCCATCATCTATAACTCTCTAGGAGCTACAATATTTATAGGCACATCTTTTTACTGAAGGATCTTGTGCCGAATCGTGACAGGATAAACAAAAATTTAAATGATTTCATGATAATCATGATTTGGACGTGACAGTAATGCAAAGTTTTTTCTTGTAAAAATCAAAACATTTATCTATAATAATACTCACAGTAACAGTACCTATGATAATGCTCACATTCATGGATTCAAGATATTGTTTAAGGATAAATATTTGTTTTATTAATATATTTGATTAAATAGGCTTCGCGCTATTGACTTATGATTTTGTTCGACTTTTGATCGATTAAAAAATAGTTAAAAATATCATAATGGCTCTGAAATGTAGAAATATTTTGATACGCCGGTGATAAGTCTAATCGTGACGTTGAAAACTACTTGTAATTTAATTTGATATGTTTGGGGTGTTTTATTTTTAATATGTATTCCTGCGGATATTTTTTTCTTTAAAAAGAATGAAAACAAATCCCGGGTTACGAATAACCAGACAATATTAGAAAAAACTCCAACAATCATAATATATATAGTAAATGTCTACGAAATAATTCTTCAGCTAAACAATACGGTATATTTTTAAATGACATTTATTGATTAATTGTAAAACATGTTTTGATAATTGCGCTTACCAGTAATTATTATAGATGGCGGAGTACCTACGTGTTTCCTTCAGTAAACACTAAAAAATCCAAACTTATTTTCACACATAAACACAACACTATGTGAAAATTGAATAACGAATAAACAAACAATCACAGAAATAAAACTGTCTTCGGCGCAAACAGAACCATTAAAAAACTCAACATAAATAAGTCATAAAAAAAACTTTTTGTTTACGAGAGTTCACACGTGCTTTTCGTAAATCGTAAATTTATAAAGCCCCGTCTACTCGTTCCGTATGACAACCGCTCTCCCGAGAAGCTGGGCCATGACTAAAGCGATATTATTCCCGGTTTCCATGCCAGAGGTGGCCGCTATATTCTTTTATAGTACGGCGATTGGGGTGCATCGCGAGAGTCGTGGTGGCTTGATGGAAGGTTGAAGGCTGGGGCGAGGGAGAGGGTGGAAGTGGAGGCTGGAAGTCGGGGATGAAGGCAGGAACTAACAACAATAAGGATATGATTCAACTGTCAGAATTATCAAGGAAATTTCAACCCCGTGACGGGAGATTGAGATGAGCTAAATACGTCGGACGGGGTAGCGTTTTTGAAAAGAAAACATAGTGATATTTGTTTGTGATTTCGCTGGAGGAAACGCGAAGGGAATTTGGGGATGATGTATCTTCCGCATTTCAGCCTATCGGTATTGAAATATTTGAAACAATTTAAAAGAGAAAGGTAAATATTCACCGAGAAGCTCACTCGGACTGCATTCAAATGCTTTTAGTGCTGTTTTTGTTGTTGTTTTAATTATAATATGGTACGTTTATGTGTAATTAAAATGATTTCCATGTCAGGGTGGGAAGAACTTGCTTGAGCTTAGAAGACACGGATTTAAAAGTGGGCGAAGTAAAAATAAAAATAAATCACATACACAACAGAATAGTGAAAATACTTTAATATTTAACTTCGTTATTGATCAAAATGTACTATCAGTATTGCCCTAGTGATAATCCACAATTCAGAATCGAAATGTAGCTTTTAGTGTTTCTAGCTATGTTTAGCAATTTTTCCCCCTTTTCCTTTTTATCCAGCATATCCTTTCGCCTCACGAGATTCCCCAAATGAGGGCGTCGAGGGACTCTAGTATGGTATCTCATAAAAAAAAATTGTGTTAGGTACTTACTTAAAATGCAACATCTAAATTGAAGAAGTGTCTGTAGGTAGAGTCAGTGATGTGGGGCGATTTTTTTTTCTCTTAATATTTAACATTTCGCCAATTTACAGGCTTTCATCAGCATTTATTTTGAACATATTTAAAAAATATATTTCTACCTTTGTAAGAATAAACAGTCTGGAGGTTATTCTTTTAGGACATATATTACTTTTTTCAGAATTTTTTTCTATATGAAAACATGGATTTTGTAAAATATTTATTTACGACTAAAAATACTATTAAAAAGTACTTCAACAAGACAAAATATTTCAGTGACGAATGCCGCTTTACTGACTGTATTAATCTAGAAGCAGTAATGTTTAAAATATGCTTTTACATGTCATGTTAATTTTCATTTGTTGCTACTAAAAATGGGATGAAGTAATTTGCGTAATCCCACAAAAGAATACGTAAAAAAATTATGTTGATATTTTTTAATTTGGCATTTTCTCTGCGTTGTCGTAATGCACCCCTTTCAACAGTTGCAAAAAAGGTTCAAAATGCCGACTCCAGGCCGGGACATCAGATACTAAATCCCTCAGCGTGGGTTATCTTAATGAAGTCACGTACCGGAGCGACATTGTGCGGGATTTTTTTTTATAATGCATGTCAATCCAGTCCAGCTACACGATACGTATTTGCATATATACATAATACATATCTAATTCCCTACTTACGCCTCACTAACCCTGCACAACCCAAGCCAAGCAACCCAAGCAACCCAAGCCAACCCAACCCAACCTAACTTAACCCAAAGGAATGCTTTTAGTAGCTATTTTTAATTTTTATTTTTTTTATTTATTAATTAACTTTTTGTTTCTTACATTATTTTTTTACATTACCTACCTCACTAGATCATTAGAACCTGTTCTGTGGTAAGTGACAGTGAGTACAAGTAGAATAATATAGAAAAATGATGATATTTGTTACACATTGTTAGATGATACAACAGATACTGACCGTAAAACTATCTTGATACCATATAATATACATTGACAGTAGGTAAAGTTGCAAGGCACTAATTTCTATAATTAATGACAGTGGATACGATACAAATATACATACATTTTACATCGTAACAATCCTACAATTGTTTATAGTGAACACATAACATTTTATACCTAAAGAAAAACAAACAAAAAATGCTCATTTTAAAGTAGTGTATAATAGTAGTGGACTTAAAAGAATTATTATAGAATTATGGTGCAATATTTATATAATATCGTATTATTATGTAAGAAGAATGTAATTTTTTAGGGTCGAGCATTTTACAAAACTGTTCTAATTTGTCATGGAATGAGTGAAGAATTTTAAGTGCTATTTTAGGAGGTCTTCAATTCCCTTGCTGTCCTTACTCATTAGCCATTTAGTAATGTGTTGATTAAAGGAAAGCATATCGGTAATGGCTACAGTCTGTGGTGGGAGTTTGTTGTAAGTGTGAGGCGCGATGTACATATGGTGTCTTTGTGCAAAAGCTATATTGTATTTAGGTACTAAAAGTCTTTCTTGTTGTTTGGCCCTTGTATTTTTATTATGTGTGATATACATTAAAGATATTGATGAATTATTTTTAACACTATTTTAAGATATAACTGTCTGATATTGAGGATTCCTAAAAGTTGAAAGAGTGGCGTTGTTGGGTGCTTGAAGGGCTTTCTAAATGTAATTCGTAAAATTACTTATTGTATTTTTATAAGAGGACCTAGCAAGGTAATAGCAACTCCCCCCTCCATCCAGCTATTCCATATCCTATATGTCTTTGACATAAGGCAAAGTATACATTACGCAACTATTTCAGTTCAAGTACATTCCTTAGTATTTTAAAACAGTAAATATATTTTTTAACACGTTCCGTTAAAATTTCTATGTGCGATTCCCAACGAAGCTTATCGTCAATTGTTATGCCTAAATACTTAATAGTATGTGCATGTTTGATTGACTCACTGTTGCAATGGTATTTTAGATATCTAGTTGATATGTTTTCTAAAGGTGGCAAAAATTTAACTACATTAGATATTTTATTTAGTTGATAGTATTATATCAATTCATTGAAAAAAATTACTTGTTGTCTTTTTCAAATTGTCTATTATTTTCTTTACGTGAGCACAAATCATATAACGAGTGGTTAAAAGCTGGAGAGTAGACTTTTAAAAAAATAACTGTAGCTAAGACAAGGATGCCTAGGTACCTAATGCTTACAATTTTTTCGAGGTCTCTAAATAATAGGATATCTTATCTTAATATATCTATACAAACTTAATGTAAACTAACCTAACTTAACCCTACCTAACTCAATTTAACCCAACTGATCCACTTCCAATTAATGCGTTTAGTGGCGTTTTCAGGTACCCACCAGTTCTCCGAACTCCTAATTCCAGAAGAATACTTTATTCATGGAGACTTTGGTTGGGATTGTTTAGCGCCATTTTGATATTTTTTCAACATTTGAACGGTCCCCGTTAAACTTTGATCAGTTGTCAGGCGTTATGGTTATATGGTGATTAAATTTGATTAAAAACTGAACCGGACTGAGAATCGACGTCTAACGGGGACAATTGAAACGTATAAAAATACAAAATGGTGCTGATCTTCAATTTTATGCATCGTATGTGTTATGATGAGAGTTTGAAACACAAACTAAATAATACATTGTATACGTATAAGCGTTTTTGAGGTTATATTTCACAAAAATGGGGCTATATAAAGTCAATTATTATTATTAAAGCTTAGATATGAAGGTACGCTTCGTATTTGTTTTTATTTTTTTATCTATTGTTATTTTATCATTTATCGATTATAATGCTTTAATATCTTCTAATAATACCCAAGCCAGTATTATTCTATCCTAACCCAACCAGATGAATTCTTTTAGTATCAGTTTCAGGCGCATAGTAGTTTTAAAGAAAAATATGCATGTTTATGGAGAGTGAAAAAAAACAATGCCTTTTATAAGGAAGTTCCGTACAGTACTGATTTTTCAATGTATTTTGATTGATCGCTCATAAAATAATAATTTAGTTTCTCCTCGAAATATAATATGGTGTAGGACGTACCCGACAAACTTTTTTTATCTTTTATTTTTATTTCTTGTTTTTTTTTTACATGAATACCGCACAAGAGTCTCAACTGCTCCCAACCGTCTAGAGCCAGTGAGACTATGACATCCCCAAATAAAGTATGTTGTTATGGTGAAGGTAGTGAGAATGGGAAGGAAATGGGGAAAAGGAAGTTTAGGTTAGGTTCTGGTCACCAAACACGGCCAAAGCCATTAAAAGTAACGATTCGCTTCTAAATAGTGGTCTTTCACCAGGGCGATTCTTAGAGTATCTACCACTCTGGAACGTGCCGCAAATTTACGTTATTTTATTTTATATGAATTAAATGTGTTATGACACATATTAATTGAATATAAGTTTATTTGCGCACGCCGGGTTTGAACCCGCGACCTTTGACTTCGTAGTTGAGCGTCTTACCACTCGACCATAGAGGCCGTCTAAGTGAATTTGGAGTAAAAAATATAAATGCCATTTCGGTCTCCGGTGACACTTTTTTTTTCTCACCTTTTTTTAATCAGAAAAATATTTAATTTTGTCAAACTTATTATTTAATTTTCCATGAAAAATTCTAACTGGGAAAGTTTTATATAAATTTAGTAGGAAATTGAGCCAGATTCCCAGCCCAGTTTCAAAGTTTTGTGTAAATAATTATAATATTTGAATCATTTATATACATTTAGGAAAAAAAATAACTAGAGGGTGCTTTGCAACTAACTTTGCCTTGTTTAGTGAAATAGAGACCTTATTCGTAGGATACCACATAACGTTATATTGAACAGACTTTAAAACACACAAAAAAGACAAACATTTTTGAGTTTGTATTAAGGTTAGCCTGAGAATTTTTGAGTTCTTCCTGATGCCATAATTACAAGTGGACAATGTTGTAAGTGAAATGATGGAGTAATTACCTAACACAGGACCGACCATGCCTGCGAATTCGACGCTTTAGACCGCTCGGTCGCAAATTTATCTAACCTAAGCTAACCAACTAACCATCATGCCGTTTCTCCGCAGAGGTAGGCAGAGAAGATGGACCGCTATACAACTCTGTCTTGGTACACACTCTTTACGTCATTCACACGTCGTCTCATACATTCTGTTGTAATAATAAAAATGTATATATATTAAATAAAACAATAAACTTTGTAAAACACCACTTTATTAGAGTTAATCACCAACCAGGTTTCGCTTTTCTCAAGCTTCTTCAGGGCTTTTACATCAACTAAACAACATTACATACAGACAGGATATATATAGGAAAGTGATGAAAGAGAGAGATACAAGACATAGTAGAGAGAGACACCATTACATATAGAGAGGTACATATAAGACAGTAATGAATGGCAGAGAGAGATACAAGATATAGTAGAGTGAGACAGAGAGATATAGGTATAATAAAGGTAATTAGAGGTGGAACGAGTTCAGGGAAATGGGTTTTTAAATTTATTTTTACCTGAACAAATCAAATATTGGACTTATAAATTTGGTTTGTTTATTAATTAGGTCTGAATTATTATTAATTGCTTTCTTAATTTCCAGAATTTCCAAATTATTTAACCTGATACCCGACGCATTTTTGTGTAAGAGGTTTATTCCATAGTCTTATTCAAGGAGTGGTTGGTTTCGAGTATATGGTTGGCGAATTCCGAGAAGGCGTTATTAGTTAAACATCTTAGATGTTCTCTAACTCTAATTGACGTTCCGAGTCGTTTTTTCAATATAGAAAGCGGAACAGTCATTGCAATTTATACCTGAGTGGCTTAGTCTATCATCGCGATCTTTTGTATTAACCAAAAATTTACCTAAATTATTATTTGTATAGAAGGCAGGCTTAATTTCTGGTGGAAGCTTTTTAACACTTAAAGACGAAAAGTTATTTATAAAGAGAATTCTACGCCATTGGGAAATGTTATTATCTGACATAACTGTTGTTGTATACAGGAATTTGTTTGTTGATATTAATTTTAATTTTTTGTTCAGTATATTTTCAATTAATTTTGTATCATATCCGTTGTTTAAGGCAATTTGTTTAATTATGGCTAACTCATTATTAAAATTGTTACTAGATAATGGTACGGAGGTTAATCAGTGAATCATGGAATGAAAAGCTGAGTGTTTATGGGATATGGGGTGATTAGAGGAATTGTGAATGGTGGTAAGATATGTTAATTATTTGTCTTTATATTTATAAACAGTATGTTGTGTGTTCTTTATTTAAATTTCTATTGGTTTAAATCAATCATCTTGGGTTGCATTCTATGTTGTATTATCTATTAAATAGTTCTATTCAACTTATCATTTGTATGATATATACTTTTAATTTGTTTTACTTAACGTGTCTTAAAAACTAAATTAGCCGATATTTATTTTTATTGTATTCTTTTTTAATTTTTCTGTAAAAAAAAAATAAACATAAATATACAAATTGTAATAGCTTTTATCATTTATAGCGGAAACTTCACTGGTTAATCCAACAATGTAATTACTCAATATATCAATATGTATATAAAACTGTATGTTTTCCCAAATAAATAATAAAAAAAAAATTAAAAAATAATAAACCTAAATAAAAATGAAGGTAAAAAATTGTACAAGTATAATATTACGTAACGTAGATTCATCGGTGGTTAGTGCCACATAGTAAATAAAATATTATTTCGTCTGTGCTTTATACCAACCCAATGTCTAAAATACCTATAGACCTTTGCATCGCGCCAAGATCATGTGATAAAAAAAAACTCCCGGCGAATGTTCCACAAGAAAGTAGTTATTGCATTCATTTGTTATTTGCATAAGTAATACAAATCGTTTTGTAATAAAATCAGTCACGCGATGTTTTTCTTTCGGTGAATCAGCTCATGGTTCACTCAGACTCATACACTGCGGCTTGTGGCACTAGGCAAACAAAATTTCAATACGAACGAAGCAAAAACCGTCTGTGACACTTGTAGAAATAATTATCGTTTAGAATATACAACACGTTTAATAGGACTTTAATAGGTCATTTCGAAGGTCAAATGTACGAAACCTCAGAGCAATAATATATCAGGAAGGATAACTTTGCGAAACAGTGTAGTCAGGATCGTTGATTTTTTCCTGACTCGGGCGTGTATAGGGTTTTCATTGATACACCTTTTTACATCCAGTCATAGCACATGTCATCATAATGTTTTGTTTATCTGTACAACCACCTTTTAACGGTATTGTTATCAACAAAAATATAGGATATAAACTTAAAAACCGTTGAGCTATGGTCGAGTGGTAAGACGCTCGACTACGAATCAAAAGGTCGCGGATTCCAACCCGGCGTGCGCCAATAACTTTTATTCAATTAATATGTTTCATAACACATTTAATTCATATCAAAATAATAAAAGCATATTTGCGGCACGTTCCAGAGTGGTAGATACTCTAAGTATCGCCCTGATGAAAGACCACCATTTAAAATCGAAGCGTTGCTTGAAATGGCTTTAGCCGTGTTTGGTGACCAGATCTGAATAGCCAGGTACTTACCAACCTTCCTCTTACCAATCTCCTTCCCCTCCACACTACCTTCAGCCTCACAACATATCCTATCTAAGGATGCCATAGTCTCACTGGCTCTAGACGGTTGGGAACAGTTGAGACTCCTGTGCGGTATTCATATAGAAGTCAGGATTGTTGATTTTTTCCTGACTCAAGCGTGTATAGGGTTTTCATGGACTCACCTTTTTACATCCAGTCATAGCACATGTCGTCATAATGTTTTGTTTATTTGTACAACCACCTTTTAACGGTATTGTTACCAACAAAAATATAGGATATAATCTTAATACTAGGAAAAATATATAACCTTAAAAACCGTTCAGTTATGTCGTATAACAAAACGTAGTGGGTAGAGTCGCTGGAAACGCGGAAGACGGAAAACATGCTTACATACCTAAAAGTGGTGAGATATTATGTGATAACTCGTTTTGTCTCTTTCTCATGGTTTACGACGTAAAAACCGGAGAAAGTGATTTATCGTAAATTTGTGTGGGTTGAATAAAAATATTTAGCTCTTTCTCCATATATATTCTTACTCCAAGTATGAAACGATTTTTTTTGGCAAACATGTTTTAAAAAAATTTACACGTTATGTTTCCAAATATTCAAATACCATTTTTTTTACTTGTTGTACTACCCAGCTTCACCTAAATTTTAACATTATTATTTATTTGACATCTTTGTTTTCATTGAACGAGTCTTTTTTTTACGGTTTTGCTGTTGTTGTTTTTTTAATGTGAACACCGCACGAACTAATTCCAACTGCTCGGAGCCAGTAGGATAATAGCCTCCCTTATAGAGGTATGTTGTGAGGCTGAATCAGTGGGGAGGTGTAAAATATGGGGAAAAGGAAGGTTGTGAAGTACCTGGCTATTCATATGTGGTCACCAAACACGGCTAAAGCCATTTCAAGCAATGTTTAGATTCTGGATGGTTGTCTTTTATAAGAACGACACTAAAAATATTTACCACTCTGGAATTTTCCGCAAATATGTTTTATTTAAATTATGTATGAAATAACACTTTTTATTTTAAAATAAATACAATTGGCGCACTCCGGGATTTTAACCCGCGACCTTTAGATTCGTAGCCGAGGATCTTAACCACTCGGCCACGTTATTCTTTATTTTCTTATTTGAATGTGGTTATTTCGCCGGTGATGAAAATAACGACGCATATTAAAAATAGTTTATTTAACTAATATATAAATCACAGACAGAATAAAAAATTCCATTTTTAAGATTTTTTGGTGTTGCCACCCAACAACTTTCATTTTTGTTGAGGTGCATTAGGTGCAAGCAATTTAATTTTTTTTTTTGGTTTGTTTGGTCGAAAAAAAAATACAGAAGGTTAATTTTTTTCAATCAATTTTGGTAAATCACGCACTTCCATCCACTTACAATTTATTTCACGTTGCTAATATTGACAAAAGCCATGCGCAAAACTACTATCACGTGTGTGGTGCCTGTTTGGAGGTGAGCTCTCACAACCAAATTGTTGAGTTTCAAATGAGTATAATAATTATGCTCGGCTTGGGAAGTAAGCAACCAGGCAGGCGTCTGACAGAGTTGCCATTCCCATACCATGTTGATTGACTCACAACAAACGCATATTTTCATAATAATAATGTTTAATCGAAAAGAAAGAACAAAAAAAAGTTCTTATAAAGAACAAATCTCTGGCAACCCTAAATGCGTATAAAATCACGTATAAGCACAATACATTATTACTTCTCGCTTTTGTGTTTGTGATAAAGATCGTTCGTTTGATGACTCAGGTTCATAGTTACATATGGTTAGTATTGAGAAGAATGGAAGTAAAAAAAATTCAATGGCCTCGTAAACATTACGTACATTTCACTCAGCGGATGTTGTCAGTTTGCAAGCGAGAAATCTCCGTGTCTCGCTGTCATGCTGATATTTATACAATTTGATATTTAAAAAATACCAATTAAAAATAATTTGTTTCTGGAATCTACAGAATTTGAGCATGGAAGACAATATGTATATAATTTAATGCGGTTTATTTGAAACATTCGTCACATTTTAAATTGTCACAATTCGACGATTAGCGGTATTTTGTTGTTGTTTTTTCATAACATTTGAACGGTCCCTGTTAAACGCTGATTTTCGGTCCGTTTCGGCCATTGATTAAATTGTGTTATGTTTGTCAGCAGATCGACAATTTATTCAAAAGCTGAAACGGGCCTAGAATTTACGTTCAACGGGGACCATTAAAATATTTAAAAACAAAATGGCCCTGATCGTTCAATTGTGACGTAAAGTTTGAGACACACCAACCTTAACAAGTTTCACGTCAATACTGCAATTAAAAACAACTCAAGGAATGATTAAATGGTAAACTTGGTGAATCATTAAAATAGTCAATACTATGACGAATGTATTTATTGTTTGGAAGATTCGTCAACGGTTCGTGTAAAATAAACCACGGATGTTTATACAATATTATAATGGCTGCTCTACACTCCTCGCGAGACCGCCCGAGAGGGGCATAAGCGCTCGCCTCGTCGTTTTCGCGTCGCCTTGTCAACGATCGGTCCCGTTCCAGTTTTTTGTACCCGAATCAAGAGACGCGAGGCGAATCATCACCATGAATGGGGTACAAGTAATGGGCAAACGCAGTCAGCACACAACCAATAATAATCCATGTAAGAAATGCGCGACACGAGAGTCGGATAGTGAAGGGAGTAGAAATCGGGCTCCCTCGCCTCAAGAGTATTCTCTCTGAATGTCTCGCGGAAATGCCTCGCCAAGACTGTCGATCAGGCATTACTTTTGACAAAATAATATATTGATTCGTGTTTATGCCCAACAGGAAAATCCAGCTTCATCAAAAATATCAATTATTCAAATTACCTACTTGTCCATATGTGTTGTATTGAACGTTTCAATTATTAAAATTCTGTGATCGATACAGATTTATTTTATTAGGCTTATCAAGAACATTTCTTTGAAAATACAAGTGTTAAAACATTAAGATTGGATCGGGATGCCGATGAATCTGTAGTACGTGTGTGGTTGTCAGGGTGATCCATCAAACAACTCTCAGTTATCAGCTAACTAATGCATGCACGCATAGTATCGCCTTGAATTCATTGTATGTGCAATGGACATAATCGAGTCCATTCCAAATGTTCGATCGTTCTGAGAATCCAAAATTGTCAAAGAATCATTTCAATTAAATAATAAAACATAATAATTGATTTTTATTTATATCGAAATCCTTTAGCATAAACTTAAGTCAATTTGTAATCAACATTATAAAAGAACAATAGATTAATTTAAATGCGTCTTGTGTTCTCTGTGTAAACATGGTATATCGTGATTTTACTGCACTTACACGTGGATACTATTCTTGAAAAAAAAAAGTTTTATAAAGAATTATTGATATGTAATTAGTATAAACATAATTAACTCTTTCTTTCTCATTGTTCTGTTATTTTATTTTATATTTTGATCTCCCTCGGTATGTGTATATAACCGCTCACTTTGTATTTTTTGTTTAGTTTAGTTTTCTACCCTGATGATGCTTAGGCTAGACGAAACCGGTCGATCATAAAAAATATATGTATCCGCGGTCTTAAGTTATTTTTTCATTTGTTTTAATAGAACTTCGTTAATAATACAAGAAAACCACAAAAAGTACAACCAGTTCGTGTGTGTTTTTTCCACGGCATTGAGATGTTTCTCAGAAACAATAAACAAATCATTTGTGTGACAATTCAGACCTTGTGGGCTGGTACGAATAATAAACATGGCTGAATAAATTTTGATGCAAAAAAATCACGAATAATTTGCCTTACTCAGAAAAACATGAAATGCTAGACTGATCGACAACAAGTAAAACTTGAAAATAGTGCGAGAAATTGTTTTTCTCAAGAATTCGGTTCTGATTAAATAATTTAATAAAGTGATATTTTTTAATACACGTAATAACAACACGCACATTTTTTAAATTATTTACAGAAGATATGCAACTCAAGCAAAATAACGAAGTTTGATAGATAATATTAAAACAATATACTGCCTTCCTCAAACAGTTATAAGAGTTTCTGAAAATATCATGAATAAACTAAAATTAAAAAAAAAAAACAAAAATTATATTGTTTCAAGGATACGCAAACATTTAACAATAAATTATGAACAAAACTCGAATCATTTACTTTTTAAATAATGCAAACCAAAACATGACTTATCATTTCGACCGGGCATCTTGGGTTCAATTCCTCTGCTACCTCCTAGCTAAGTCCTCCACCATTGCACAAGCAACATCTTCCGCTTATTGTGATGGCAACAAGAGTTGTACACTTATTGTTTTTTGTGTTCAATTTGAAGAACTCCATTTTAATTTTTCATATAATTCAGTTAAATTAAATTTATTATTATTATTTAGTTCTGCTATTATTAGTTTTTTTTTTGTTTTTAGTGGCAACCGTTTCGGCGTTTAAGACCATTATCAAGCTGTGGGAGTTTTATTAATATTGTCAGGTTATTCGTAACTCGGGAGTGTTTGTTTTTCTTAAAAAATATATAAATGTATTTTTATATTAAATAAAATTCAGCTAAAATTGCTAGAAAACCAGTTATTAAACTCTTGATCCATCGTTTATCTCGCGTCTCCACAGAATACTCCACCTTTTTCAGAAGGTGTACGACAAAAACTGGTTTATCGACTACGATGATTGTCATAAATAATTCGGTAGCGTCGGGCTAAACAAATTTCGCAAGCCGACCTGAATGTTATAAGAGTGTGAATGTGCGAGCCTTGATAGCGCCGAGTGTTTATCGTAAGTGCTCCAGCGGTCGCAGAGTCAGTGTTTCGCTAGCTCTCGTTTACAGCGGGCGGCAATACATCCCTCGCGTCACCATGGCGAACTTCCTCGTGTTCTCGGCGGCCCTCGTGGCTGCTGTGCTGCTATCTTCCTCTTCGGCCGACCCCACTGCGCCTAAGGTCGTCTGTTACTACGATAGCAGGAGCTATGTCAGAGAAAGTGAGTTATTATTACGCGCTTTTTCCATTCACACTCCCTCCGACCATCTTCTGTTACCTTATTCAGATTCAGTAACATTTATGACGCTCTGTCCCTATCAAATGGAAAAAAGCGAAGAGCGAAGGCATATTATTGAAATTCTTCTTAAAAATATTAATTTTAAACCAATTTGATACCACATACTTAAAAACAAGTTCATTTGACAACAATTTTTTTTTTGTATTATTTTGACATGTCCATGTTGTATTTCAAAAGAATTCAAACGGTTTTTTTAAATTTTTTTTTTTATTTAATTATTTTTTTATTTTTTATTTTTTTTATAGTTTGACAATGGCCTTAAACGCCGAAACAGCTGTCACTAAAATAAAAAACTGAAAATAGCAGAACTCAATAATAATAATATTCAATTTAATTCAATTAAATTATATAAAAAAATTCAAACGGTGTCTGAACAGTATAAGTTTTGTCCTTAATTTCAAAATAAACATCACCTGTTTTGATTATTCACTTAGTGTTTTTTTCACGCTTACATAAGGTTGACTCACAAAATTCGTCATTATTCGTATGTCGTATTATGTGTATCAAGGTTGTTTTTATACAAAAAGCCATTAAATCACATGTGTTTTAATATGAACATGAACTAACATGTTATATTGGTTTGTATTACGAAATCTATTTGTAGATCTTGTGGTTTAACTTCACACATTTTGAGATTCCGAAACTTATTTTAGTTTTTTTTACTGATACCCTGTTATTACGCCGCAAAGTATTATTGTTAAATTATGAAAAAAAATCTTCTCGTTTATAATGATATTTGATATTTTACGCGACGCACACTTAACTTTATTATAGTACATGTCAAATCCATTTCACGCATAAGAGTCCAATAGAGACATAAATAATATTTTATCAATTGGTGATAATAAATCTACTAAGAAATCGTTGCGCGAAAATAAAAATTATTGCACGAAAAATTTAAATGTTACGTTGCAAATAAACCCGATTTAGAATGACAACGAGTATTAGCTTCAATAGCATAAACCAATTGCACAATTTCTAGGAGTATATAGTATATGTCATATGTCACAGTACCTATACAACAACTTTTTTTTCAACTTTTTTTCATGATATCATACGCAATTGACTATATAAAAAATATGAAATAGTATTCGAAGCACCTTAATTGTGTGTAGGTACAATTTCTTTAATGCACATGTTGACTCCGATGACACCGACTTAACAAAGGAAATACGATTGAGATAATAGGAACAATGAAAATTTGCATTTGCAATTCGCGACATCTTTATTATGCGTCATCATAATTTACCATCTTAAATAGGAACCAGTCTCATACTATCACGTGATGCAAATACTTCTGACATATGGATTAATTTGGTGTAACCCTTCATTCAAACCACTCGAGGTACTCACACAGCATAAAGATTTTTTTAAAAATATTTTGACTAACTAACTATCACGTCAATTTTACGCAGAGGTGAGCAGATGAGACGCCATACACTTCTGCCTTCTAACACTCTTTGCTTCGTCCACATTCATACACGCTAGTCTGTATCTTCTTGTACACACTGTACTATAAACATATATTCCCGTGCCATGTCTTTAAAGGATGATCTCATTTTGATTTTTTTTTATTAAATATTTATATTGTCATGGCATTCCTTTTTCGAGTATCCGCAGTTGTGTCCATATCATCGAAACATCCCTTTCGCAATCATATTCACAAAATGCTTCTAATGACTTTGCATTATTTTCGGATCTCCTCATTCGTGGTGTTATCACACACATATCACTGCAATCTCTCGAACAAAATCGTTTTCGAATTTAAATTCCTCATCAAAGTAAACTGCAAAGTATTTCAATTGTCAATATGAAACGGATACGTGTGAAGCGACGCCACATCGAACCCAGAGTAATAAATGCCTATGAATATCTATAATTATACTATTTAAATATCATTGAAGGCAGAAATCGGCTCTTTTAAACAGTTATTAAATTGATGAAATGAAAAAATAACTGCATAACCACAGATTTTATTTATTTTTTTATGACCAACCGGTTTTGCTTAGCCTAACCATCATTAGGGGAAAACATTAAACTAAACAAAACATACAAAGTGTGTGGTTATATATATACATACAGATGGAGAACACAATATCAACTAAAATAAGAGAACAGTGAGAAAACAATAGAATCACATTTAAATTATAACAAAGGAACAGAGAGAAAGAGACAGATTACATGAAATGAAAGTGGCAAAACGTCAACTGAGAAGGTGATTAAAGAATAATGAGAATTTTTATGACTTTATTTTTTGTTTATTTTAATTTTGTACCATGATGATGCTTAGGCTAAGCGAAACCGGTCGGCCATAAACATTTAAATAAAATCTGTGGTCTTATACAAAGCTATTTTTTAATTTCATTAAATATGTCAAACCACAAAGTGATTGATTTCTGCGAAAATATAGTTGTTAAATTTATCGCCAGATTTTCGTACAATATTTTTAACTTAGTGATTTCAAATAAATTCATGAAAATTTAGCACTTTATAAAACCGAATGATAAGAGACAGGGGAATATTTCTTGCCGATCCATGTTTGGTTCTTGCGTAAATATGAATTCATTATTACCTCACTGAGGTCACTCTGATTTAAATGGGTCAAACCGTTATCTTGTGGCTTGAAACGTATTCTCAATATTGTTGTATTTTGTTTACTTCGACCTCCAAGATAACTCTTGACCCGATACGATTTCAAGAATCGATGGAATTTTTAGAAGTAATATTTGTTATGTTTCCTTTAACTGAAATTGTGTCTTACTTAAAACTTTTTGTATCCAGTTATACATATAAAATATATCTCTTTTAATTTACGTCGTAATGAACGTAATAGCGGGAATAATCGTACACAAATTATACTATTGTAAAATAATGAACATGTTTTGAGTTATTTCTAAATATATTTATATCCATGGTTAACTAATATTGCTTAGATAAAATATATTACACAAAATTAGACCAAGTTAAAGTTTTTAGTTTATGAGATACCTTTATTAGATGTATTTTGTTCATCTACACATAAATTTTAAACAAGCAAGAAACTTTTCAAGCAAAATTAACATGAATTTATAATAAAATGAAAAATTCAATCGAAATTCATCAGTGAGAAAAACAATATTTCTCAATCAATTTCAGCTTATTAATTTGTTTATTTTAAATTTGTAATAAATTATAGTGACCTTACTTTGAAATTCAATTCCTTGGAGGTAAACGTAGCACTTTGTCAGTGTCCTTAACCTTGCTACTATCCAATGTTACGGTTGGATGCTTGAGTAATTTGTATATATAATGTATTTGGATACTTCAACATTATCAGAACACCCAATATACTTTGTTCCATGTTGATGATAATATTCAAATTTAAGTACTGAAAAATGAACCAGATAGGTACTGAAAAAAATTATATTGATATAATGTTAAGTATTGTATATTTTTACCTACCTATTTATCTAATGTATATAGATACGTGCACTCAGCTGTTTAATAAGATCAGCTCTAAGCCAAAAGTCTCCGATCAATGAGCTTTGGCGTAATGAAATTTGCACAAAGTTTTGCGTTTTGTTTGAATTTTCTATAATAATGCAAATGTGTTCAGCCCTTTTCGAATATCCGATTTAAAATATTTTCTATTTTACATGAATCAATTTTTTTTTTCACTACACGCATGGAATTGAACTTGAAAACAAATAAATGCACAGGAGGTATAATAATTTTATTAATTTTCTTCTTCATTGAAATTCAATATTATAGAATGTCTGTTTATGATGATTGACGTTTAACATTTATGACAATTTAACGAATCAATCAATCATTGTTTTTTTTTGTCATCAGTTTTTTTTTATGGACGTAGGTACGTAATTTAATTGTGGAATTACTTTTTAGCACTCCTAGTTCTTGGTACTCGGTAATAATTGATTTTCTCAGTATTTCTTGGAAACAGCAATAGATGTATGCCATTTAGCATATACACAATAATTTAATGAGCGATTCAGACGTGTGTGTACTTAAGAAACAAATCTTTTCAAGCACTCGTGAGGAATATTATAGTTTACAATCCACTGTCTCTAAAAGCATAGAGATGCCATCATCGCCCGAGTGTTGAGGTCACTAGCCTAATTTGTTTGCCAATGCTAATATACGAATCTCTTAATTCAGCTTGAACGATTATTTTATTTACCTAAACATCAAAAACCCCATCGGCTTGATCGCACGTAACAACCATTTATTGCGAAATCCGATGATCATGAAGTCTTGGTAAATACTTTATATTATATTCTAAATTCATATCGTAAGAGTATACATTCAATACTTCGTTTTAACATATTCGTGTTTTATTGCTTTTAAGATGTGATTGTCATCTCATGCAAGAACGGCTTTTTGTCAACTTACTGTTTATACGACCAAGGAAACACTGCGTGACCGGAACCGCAATATTTACTTGTTAACCATTGAGGGTGTTTGTGCAAATGCGCACGTTTTGTACTGCCTAGGTACAAACACACAATATGATGCGCGATCGTCTCGTTTAAGTTATGAGTTATGACCAACAACACTCACCACTTTATGAACTGGGACAAGGAATAATCCTTAATGAATAACTTCGTGTGACAAAAGCACTTGCTTTGAATACTAAACAAACGTTTGATATGCCAGCGTCATTAGCATTCGTGTCTTCAGTTTTCAGCTTCTCATATCAAAGTAATACTAGTTGTTACTCGTGAAAAATCACGGGATGTCACTTGTCTTGCCAAGAAAAATATTAGTTGCTTTTCCTTTCATATATAGAATAATATCTGCTATATTACATAATTTCACTTTATTACGTAAGTAGGGGATTTGAAAAAATATTTTTGAATTTTGAACAGTTCACACTCGTGTGTACGTCCGTACTCACAAAATAAATTATTTTTAGTTAATAATAAACCTCTCTCTTATTATTTTGGGAAGTCTGTGTTCTGTTGTTTGGAAGAGTACGAGTGAGTCATGATTTCATCTCAAATAGGTGCTTAAATTTATTGCGAATAGGCCATTAATGCATACCAAAAGGTTTATCCGATAATAATATTCTTAGTTAAGCAGAACCATTACGATAAACAACAACATTTTGATTTTACAATGTTGTAACTACAGCCTTCTGGAACTATGGTCATAAATTTCCAGCAAACTTGCCTCGTAAAAGTAAAGTACTTACCTAACATCTCATTGATGCAGATTTACGAAAATAACGACTATTATATTCTTATTTCTTTGTTCAAAAATAACCGGCTACGAACAAAATTATCGATGCGGAAAAATAAAGTTATTTAGTTTGCTGTAATATCCTTCCTCTTCCACTTCTTTTTGAATCTTCTATCGTCTAATTTTTTAAATATTTTTTTACTACGATGTCATAAGTATGTCACGATTTGATAAAAATATTATTTTAGCCCAAGCAAAGATGCTGCCATCCGATCTGGACCCCGCCCTATCTTTCTGCTCCCACTTGGTGTACGGTTACGCCGGTATCGCAGCCGACAGCCACAAGCTGGTTTCGCTCAACGAGAACCTGGATCTGGACAAGGGCCACGCCAACTACAGGATCATCACCCAGCTGAAGAGAAAATTCCCAGCCCTGAAGGTTCTGTTGTCCGTGGGCGGAGACGCCGATACAACCGATCCGGAGAAGTACATGACCTTGGTAAAGAACAGCTTTGAAACATACACCGTAGTAAAATATTAGTTGAAGTTTGCTTAGGTTTCAAGGGCGATCAGGATAAAGCCTTCACTGAATTTCAAGACCCTGCAATAGTTTTTATAGGTTTATTTTCAAGTCTTACTTTAACCTGATATTAATTTACATGATCATTTTTTCTTCAAAAGTAATAAGACAGTCTACTTTGTGGAAGTTTTCTTCGTTTCATTAGATTTTGGTTGTTAAAAAACTATAAAACAACCCAGATTTTGAGTATAAATAGTTGGTTTGATCTTATAATCACGGCACACTAATTGACAATGCAGCAGAGTTTCAACTTGTGAAACTTGGAAAAGAAGATAATTATACCAATCCGAGAGCTGGAGAGCACTCTCATACATTTTCACGTAAAAAGAGCGGGATAATAAAATACTAACGGGTTTTGATGACGGCATTGAGTTTCCACGGCCTAGATTCGTAGTCAATAAACCTTCACTCTACAGTCAATCGACATCAATTATTGATCTCGTTTCAATTTTTCTAATAATTTAACTTTCAATTATATTTCTATTACAAAATAATATTACTCTTTAATAACGCAACTCTACTATTTCAGGTAGAGTCTCCTGAAGCCAGGACCTCCTTTATCAACTCTGCTGTGGTTATCTTGAAGAACTACGGTTTTGATGGTCTCGATCTGGCCTGGCAATGGCCCAAGAATAAGCCCAAGAAGATCCGCGGAGCTTTAGGTAAGATAGGTAACATTGTCGATCGAGTTTTTATCTAAAAGGGTGATGGGTAATGTTTAAAAAAACCTTGGTGTTATTATTATTCATCATCGATTTTAGACGAAAAAAGCGATTGACGCTAGTCTTTTATTGCTAAATTTATCTTATAACAATCTCAGATGTTTCACAAACGATCAAATTACACCTTTGTGGCCGATGAATCATTTACCTTACCGCAAATGTGCAGTTTTAATTAGCATTGTTTCTCTTGCGTCTTAGCCTTGTATTGGACAACGAACGCGGCTAAATGCACGTATAGGTAAGTATCACACCAATTTACAACGATTTCGCAAAATAAAGTGAATTGAATAAAATTACATATAGCTAATTGATGCTCTAAAAATCTACTATTCGGGTTTCCTTCTTCTTGGTATGGTACTATGAAAATGCTTGGTAGTCTTACTATTTCCTATAATTAGTAATATTACAACTGATTAAATATGAATATTAACCATAAACACTTTTACTGTAGGTTCATTCTGGCACGGATTCAAGAAAGTGTTCTCTGGAGACAGCGTTGTGGATGAGAAGGCCGAGGAACATAAGGCCGGATTCACCAAGCTCGTCCAAGAGACCAAGAATGCCCTTCGCCCCGACAACTTCCTGCTCACTGCGTCAGTCCTCCCCAACGTTAACAGCTCGCGTAAGTTATCCCTTTCAACCTTATTTTCATTATTTTTCTTTTGATTTTCGTTTAAAGAAAAAAAAAATCGGATCAGAGTAACAAATCTAGGCTTTGCCACTATCTTCTCTGTATTTATTAGCATTAAAAACATTTCGTTTATAAAAAATTAAGATCGTCATGTGAATTTAAACCATCATAATAAAAATATATGAAAGTAATATATTTATGTTCCGTGTGTTTGCTATTTATGAATCTAAGAAGGGAATACAAGTACTTACCAATCATTTCTGACGCTTGTCTTTTAATTATTCATATTGTTTTTGCCGTTACATAATCTACAAGGTAGTTGTGAAATTAATCCATTTAGAAAAAATAAAAAATTGTCGCTCTTCCTCGGTAGTGTTTTTCGATACCCACGCCATTATGAACTCTTTGGACTTCGTGGTCTTGGATGGATTCGACTACCAGACCCCAGAGCGTAATCCCAAAGAAGCCGATTACACATCTCCTCTGTACGACCTCCTCGAAAGGAACCCTCAACACAACATCAACTCCTTGGTCCAGTGGTGGTTAAAGAATGGACTTTCCGGAAACAAGATTGTTTTGGGAATGCCGACCTATGCCAGGACATGGAAGATGACTTCTGACAGTGCCATCTCCGGCGTTCCTCCACTCACAGTCGACGGACCAGCACCTGAAGGTAATACTTCTATTAAATAATCAAATAAATCATCTAGTCTGCTCATGAGACCCTATAATTTGCGATAGCTTTTAGATAGTCAAATCAAGAAAATACGTCAGATTTGTTTTTTTGATTCCCATTAGGTCCATACACCAAGCAAGAGGGCTTGTTGAGCTACGCCGAAGTATGCACTAAGCTGAGCAACCCCAACAACCAGAAGGGAATCCACACCCATCTGAGGAAGGTCACTGACCCCAGCAAGAGATACGGTAATTTTTTTTCTCATATTTCTTTTTTTATTTCTCATCCTCAGTTTATAGAAAATGTATTTCAATAATGCGCTAGTTTTGTATTCAGTAGATCAGTAGCAATGAAATATGGGTTTTGGGTGTAGCTCGAATCATTTCACATTTATTGAAATAAACGGCTTGAGTTTCAAACGATTTGTGTGTATGCTTATTTCAGAAGACACGTCTTTACAACACGACGATGAATTAAGCAAAAAATTCGGTACGCATATCATCTGCTTGCTTTGCACCTCAGCACTGAAATATATCAATAATATAGTTTTGCTGTTCTTACAATAACTTTTATGTGCGCAGAATTTGAATTATTTACTAAAACGATATGCTTTTGTAAAACTGTTCTGTCCGAGGAAGGTATTATGAATCTTTTAAAAATTATTAACGAATGTTAAAGATTTTTCGTAAGACTTTACTTTCTTGGATTGCTTTGTAAACTCGGTCAATGTGTATAATGTGCTGATTTTTAATGAATTTAACTTTACTTACAAAAACGGTTGTCTGCAAGCAGCTCGTTAGCTTTGCTGTGAACATTTACTATCTAACTCTGATTTTTTTCCACCCACTTCAATGTGGTTTTAATTAAATTCTGCTGACATAGTCAGATAAGTCATCAATTACCTCGAGCACGTGAGAAGGATATCACTTTGTAATACTGACATTCTGTTTTAACACCATAATATCACCTAGTGCCGAAGTTGGTAATTTCTAGTGACAAATCCCGATACGATGCAATACAAAAATGATGCACAGCACTTAGTTTTTTTGCCAATCAATAATACACTGCCTGTAGTAGTGAACCTACAAGCTATTCGCACAAGAACTGAAATGCTGTATCTTCTTCCATTCTCATTACAAAATGATAGTAGGTAGGTTAATCATGAATGTTTGTTGGGCTTGCAGGAACTTACGCTTTCCGCGTGCCCGACGATAACGAAGAGGGAGGCATGTGGGTAGGGTACGAAGACCCCGACACCGCAGGAAACAAGGCCGGATATATAAGGTATTTTGTGCCCCTAAATTTAAAATTTTACGGATTAAGTTTCGGACCCTTTAGGGTTGGCAACCGATCCGGAATGTGTTGGCCGCAGTTGTTATTGAAATCGATAAATCAGAAACTAATAATTTACTATTATAAGTTGAAAAGAAGCTTTATTTTATGTTAATGGTTCGAATCTATTCTGAGCTTATTAAACTTTCCAATATATACACTTTGATTACCCTACATATTATCTTTATTTTTTTTTTATTTTTCTTGAATTTGATTCTCTGATCTAATTTATTTAAAAAATACTAGTAACGCTGCACAAATAGCGGAAAAAATACTTTGCGCATGATATTATAGCCAAGATTGGTTTCAAAATACCACCAAGCAATAAGTTTACCTTAGGCATACGATTCTTAAAAACCATTTATATAAAATGTTGGAATAATATGTCTTGATTCGTAAAATAAAACTATAAAACTATTTAAATATGTGAGGAAGGTCTAAATTAAATAATACGTTCTGTAAGGCTTTTGTTCACTTTTGCCGAGATTGCACTAGGGGGCCCGAGTACGAAAGTTCCTCTAGCGCTCGCCAAGCCTCCCCGTTTTCCCGTCGCCTTGGCTGTTCCGCCGAGAGCGTGGAGCATGCAGAAGGATTTCAAAAGTGTTTCTTTTATACATTAAAGTAAATTTCACCTAAAGTTTTTTTCATGTATTTTCAGGGCCAAGGCTCTCGGCGGTATCGCCATCCACGATCTGTCCCTCGACGACTTCCGCGGCCTGTGCTCGGGGGACAAGTTCCCTCTGCTGCGCGCCGCCAAGTACAGATTGTAAATACATTACATTATATGCCTAGGTTCAATTAACCGCATATATACCAAATAAGCCAAATATTACTTGTGTTTTTCCTAACAAGCCTTGTGTTTATAAGACACACATTTCACATTGCATATTGCACCTTTTAAGTTTTTAAGAAAAAACTTCTTTTTTTTTAATATATAGATCGTACCAATAATCTGAAATAATATTATGAGAATTTTATGTATCTATTGCATCTAATAAATATTTATTATTTTTGTGTTTGTTGTGTCTTTCTCTTAATCTTATTTATTAATTTTATTTTTATGATAGGTACCTAAATATTCTTGTTGAATTCTATTCGCCTATATATATATATATATATATATATATATATATTTTGTAACCCTATTTGATTTATTTTTTAAAATATATACATATGTTTCGTTTTAAATAAAATTATCTTTGTTTTTTAGTTGCATATTGTATATCTTCAGAATGCGAGTTTTCGACAATTTTCATGGAAGTCAAAAATCACCCCTACGTAAATGCTACTAGATTAAAAATTTTGAATAAAAAAATAAGAATAACATCCATAACTGCCATGCAAATCTATTAAATCATTAGTTTGAAAATTTCACCAAAATTGAATATAATTTGTTAAAAGTATTACGCGAATTATTTCAACCTTAGTTAAAAAAAGAAAACTTTTTTCTTTGCTGATATCCAATTTTCCAAAGTAAACGAAGATAGTTACATTTTACATAGTATCTATATGATTGCAATAGGTGAGAAGATGTTTCCGGAAAGGTGAGAGGCTCCAAGGATTGGCAGAAGTGGAGACATTTGAGGGAGCCCTTTGCCAAACACCGAAAATAGACGCCAGAAGCCTTAAGAAAAGAAAAAAGATGTGAACAGGTGGGTAGATGGTTCTTAGATTAAATAAGTTTTCCGTAGTTATGACATAATTTATAAATCTAAAAATAGTACCAATTTACCACCAGCATAATTTTGCCATTATAAAATTTTCCGGGAGCCAGAAAAAGTAATTTTTTTTCTGTTTTACTATGTAAATATAATATCAAGTTTTTCGTGACAAAAATACATCAAAAGTATTTCTCCTTAAAACTGGAAATAAAATCACTGCACATGCACGCCGCTGGCCATAATGCATAGGGAATTTGAACTATAAATATCATTCACAAATGATTTTTTTCTCTACATGATCAAATGATTATTTTATGTATTTAAAAAATACCATACTGCACAAGAGCTAAGGCGATTTCCGCTTTGTCACGAAGCTTTTCAAAACTCACTCAGATCATTGAGTCATTTAATAAGCTACACCTCCAGTACCCCATACAACCTTCAAACGAAGTCACGGGTCAACCTCGTCGAGGGAATCCTGTGATATCAATATTCCAAACTGAACAAGGAGCGCTTGTCTTGAAATAACAGCTTCAATAAGGAATTCTCTCTTCTGTATCGAGTTTCCTCGCATCACATATACGTAGGGCTTTGCCTCTGGAAGCTCTGTCGTCACCTCTCCATTTGTGGCATGCGTCTTTCACGGGAAAGAGGGAGAGGTAACAACGGAGCTATCAGCGGCGAGGCGTGCTGCCCTGGTGGGCGACCTGATGTGGAGCGATAATCCTTCGTGACCACCGCCAAGTGTCAAATACTTAAATGGCTGATTTATACGGCCAGATAAATCGCGTGTGAATGATTAACTCGGCCGATAAGGCCAATTAAGTGTAGTAATAAAGAAACCAGAACTGTTATTGCTGGATATTAAATAAAAAATGATAACGATCCCCATATTTCACGAGCAATTTTATTTACTTGTTTTAGCAGAAATTGTTTTTTCGAGTGTAATTCATTTAACGAAAAAAACATTTTTCAGAAAATTACTACCGCTATTGAAAATGTTGGATTTGGCTAATGGAAAGTTAATTTTAACAGCGTAACATTTTTTTTAAAACTAAGTACCTACATAAAGCAAGCTTTTAATTCACGCCCACTAAAGGCAGGTCCGTAATAGCTATTGAAACTCTTAAACGGAGGATTCTGGCATCATACAATTTGCACTGCAAAATACGTGGCAACTAACATTAAATTCATTTAACTGCTAAAAAGTTATTAATTCTATACTTTACAATGAGAAAAAGTTTTTTGAAATTCGGACGAAGCCGGGTAGGAACTTCTAGTATTAACCCAAAATAATTTACTTTGTAAGTACGTACGTACAAACATTCAAAGGTGAAATTTTCAATTTTGGAACTGATGTTGATTGAAATTATCAAATTTAAAAAATAATCTTTTCAAATCCCTACCTACCTAATAAAGTACCCACCAAACCAATCATTTATTTTAGCAGACATAATTATTTATTTGAAATGTGTGGATTAAAGGAACTTACATATTTTCTTAGCAAGTCAAGTTACACCCTGCAATTTTTCATAAACGACGTAGTTTACATTGAACATAACTCTGCTGATAATCTTGTTATATATCTGAAATAATCGGTTTTATATTTATACAGTATGTACACTCGAATAGAATTTATAAATAACTACTTTCTGACACAAGCGTGCCTTTTTACTCCCTTGATATACTGATGTGAAGAAAACCCTTGTTTCCAAACTCGTTAAAGCATTATACAGAAAGACTCAATATACCATATATACATTTTTGTCGTACAATAATGATGCCAAAAATCAAATGATCACAATGCTGGTGTTTTGATGTTCTTTTAAAAACTAATTTTAATAATAATTTATTCTTTTGAATTTCGTCAATAAATATTTTAAATTTATTATACGATATAAAATACTCTATTTTGGTTTGACGCAGAACATAGAAACAATGAGATCACTGCATATTGTAACGCTTTGTAGGTAGTAATAGTAAAATTCTCAATGAATTTATTTAGAATCGCCAAAGATAATGAACCGTTGTGGGTTTTATACTATAAAACTGTAGGCGTATCGCACAAATAAATAATACTGCACAATTGTGTGCATATTCTATTTCGTGTATCTATCTATCTTATCTCTTAAAAATATTTAACTTAACAATAACGTCGAATATTATTTCATTTATTTTAAATGTATTAGATCGTTTTTTCATATATTTCTAATTGAAAATGTTCTTTGCGTTGTATGAACTGCAAATTATTAAAATTATATGGATTCACTGTATTTGACCATGGCCTATACATTGTATTTGTTGATACTTGGCTAAGTAATGCGTGTTAAATATTCGCACGATTACTACCTTCCGTAAGCGTTTTGACCTATTGTAGGTCAAACCTTATTTAAATAATCTCCAAAATACATCAATTTCACATTATAATACTTCATAAATACATTCAAAGATGGTATTTTATACGTTCTGTTGTGCAGGTTCTACGATAAAAAGGTCTCTATTACCATTAAAATAATTTACGAGTCCTCATAAGTTTGCCCCTCACGGCAGCTTAATACGTAATAATGTCATCTCGGGGCCCACACATAAACATTGTTGGCGATAATCGGAGGAAACATTACGAGAAGAAAGGGAATAATGGTAACCTCTTAGGCCCACGCCAGACAGCCTCCTCTCGGCTCTGCTCTCCTGGCAGATCTCACTTATATCAAGTCTTTAACAGCACGAGTAAAATAAATGCACATTTGCGCCCGTCCGTTTTTATATCAGAGACGTGCTTTTGAGGAATCGGAGAGGTTTTGTTATGCGTTCGTTTTAATAGAACAGTGAGTACTGAGGAGATGTTTGATACATTTTTATACCTACCCGCATACCAGTAGGTATGGAAATATAGGCAATACATTCTTTATAAGCTAGCAACCTTATCGGCGGAGACTTAACTCAAGGCATGAGGCCTAAACTCTTTGTGTTGTTTTTTAGTCAGGAAGGGGGCATTCAAACAATGAAACCGCAAGAACAGATAATATACATATAATATTTAAACGTAAAGGTACATACTCGTACATAGTGAGGAAGCCGGTTAATTGACTCTAGCGCTTAGAGTAACAATATCTAGCGGCTCAAATACTTTTATATGGGGTACAAATTCCTTGAATTCCTGATTAATTCGACGGCATTATTCTCTTGTGAGAAGGCGTTGAAGAACGGTGAATACCTGGCCATTGGCTAGTAGACCAAGTTTGATGGAAGACGATAAGGTTTTGCAGGCCGAAGCAGGAGGGAACATAGCCAGCGTCACTAATAATCTATATCTGAACAACGGACACGGCTGCCACCGGGGAGGATCCGAGATGGATAATGGGTAGGCAGGATATATAAATTAATCGACACCAATCATCAATGTTAGTGATGCTATGTTGCATGCTCTAAAACAATCAAAATATTATGAACGACACGGAAAGGTGAAGAAAATCCAAAAGGTGAGGTCGATGGTAGATGAGTAGGTCAACATGAGAATGGCACGTTAAGGCGGTTGGAACCGGAATGCATTACGTGTAGTTTTTCCAGTTTCACCACCCACAACGATCTCAGGGTGTGAGCAAATCTGCCCATGACTTGCGCGGTCGCCATAACGGCGCGGTTTCGGCAGATTGCTTCTGCGGGGGTCCGACGGTCTGGTATACCGTCCGAGTGCCACTGTCGTTGCTAAAGGTTGGCGTGTTTCCTTTCGACAATATTCTGTTAGAATGTACTTTTATTGCTGCCTATCACGTCTTTATTACTGAACTAGGTTTTGTTTCACCTGAGTGAATTGTCTGATACATAATAGTTTTCTTTTCTTGGCAAAAGGTACTGGAAAGGTTTTGATTAAAAGTATTCGGATTTATTTTATGAAAAATCAGATACCTTGTGTACGTGTTTCTAAAAGCATTTAATCGGTTTGATTTTTTTTGTATCTAAACTGTGCCTTGTTTGTGAATTGAAGGTTCTTATTGTAGCAGTATATCGCTTTCACTTTTCATGGAAAACATGCTCTCCTTTATCAACTTTGTACAATAATTATTCCACTCGTATACCCAACTAGCCAGCCCTTGATGACCTGAACTGCCACAACTTATTTGTTCTCTTCGCGTGCCCTCATGGCACAACAATAATTAGTTTTGGAACTAATTACATAATCGATTCCCATAAAACACCGTTATGAAAATTAATACAGCGATGTTATTGATGTTTTTGGTGGGTACTGAAAATTGATATTTTAGTTATAAAATTATTATATCGGGTTGTTTCGAACGTTAGTCACATTTTACATCGTCACAATTCATTCGATTAGCACTAAGCGCCGATTTAAGGCAGGTTAAGATAAGGTATTAAAAAAGAAGGGTGAATGCAGGGAATTCAAGAAGCGAAGCTAGCAGTCCACAATGGAGTGCTTATACCAACCCTGATGTATGGCAGTGAGGCATGGAACTGGCAGAGGAAGGATGAAAGTAGACTGAATGCTGTGGAAATGAGATCCTTGAGACGTATGTGCGGTAAAACTATGTATGACCGTATTAAAAATGTGAATATCCGGAAAGTATCCAAGGCTGATGTAAGCGTAATGAATAGAATCAAGAAAGGGACGCTTAGATGCTTTGGACATGTAGAGCGAATGAACGAAGAAAGGAGTGTGAAAAGAATATATGATGCGAACGCGAATGGAAGAAGAAGTCGAGGACGCCCGAGAAAGACATGGCACGATCAAGTAAATCAAATACTCGAATCGGGTCATGTGAAGAGTCAGAATAACAGAAGAGTATGTATGAATTGAATGTGAATGAAGCAATGAGTGTGTACCAATACAGAGTTATACGGCGGTCCGTCCCTCTGCCTACCCCTGCGGAGAAACGGTGTGATGTTTAGTTAGTTAGTTTGAGTTTTATCATATTGTGAGATAAGCATAATTACCATCATGCTTGACGGTTAATCAACCTAACCTTAGGGTTGCAAGTCTATTATTCTAATCAATTGACTTTTAGCCTACCACAATCGCAGTGGGACTCTTTAGTATTTTCTTTGATTCATCTTACTGGTTATTTAATTATTTGTTTTGTTAACACCTTTTATATTTTTATGTGTTATTTGCGCTTTAATTATGCTGTTCTTATTCTACTCACGTCTAAATATACTACGTACTGTTATCGCATTATTTTATTAAATTCTCGGATAAAGGACACTGAGGCGTTAGTGAATAAATGAACCATCTGCATATATAGAATAAGTTCACCGATCATACAGATCTATAAATACAGCTTTATCGTTGTACAGCGTTATGGTTATGCAGCTTGAACTGGGGAAAGTTACGTTACAAATTATTTGCGACTAATAAAGACTCGCCAACTACTTTATCGACGCCACTGTGATTTGGATTGGAATAGCAATAATACATGTACTAACACCCAAGAAGTTGAGTCGCAGCGGTGGTCACACTTATTTATTTTTTTTTTTTTTATTTTTTATTTTATTAACGCCTTTAAGGCTTTTACATAAATACATTTATTTAAATAAAGGAGTACAATAGATGGGTAGAATATAACATTAAGAGAAAAGTTAGTATTTAACTGCAAGTATATAAATATAGCGTAGGTTTTATAATTATAACTATAAATAACAATAACCTTTGAGTTCTATTGAAAACATTCAAGTAAGCTAGATTTTAATTTGGAAACAGTGTTGTAACGGTAAACATCTATTGAACCATATTTATTACCAAGTCTATGCAGTCTTTGAATGGGAGAATTATCAAAATAATTGTTTGTAGACGTAGAAACATAATATAGAGCCGCCTGCCGTGTATCACGGGTAGGTACTCGCAAGGTAATAAGGCTCGTTAGATCCGGGGCGTCCAATCTGCCATTCGCTATTTTAAAGAGACATATTAAATCGCTCACTGTGCGTCTTGATGATAAATCAGTGAGGTTAAGCAAATTGCCAACTCTTATTTGGTCTCACTGCCCAATAAGATAAATATGCAACATGAGAGGCGAAATCCGTAACTGATTCTCACGAAACTATTGAAATGAAGTCAAATAACTGCGGCATGTGCATTTTGACACAAAGTTTCCTGGGAATGTATGACATTTTATGCGAATCTTAGATATATATATTATTCGAAGATGTTGTCGTTTTTAAACACTGCTAATAGTGAGGTTCCCAAACTTTTTGGTCCCGTAGACCACTTGCCGATTTTTTCTGTTTTGTGTAGACCCCCTGCTTTCCTTAAATTGTTTTTTTTTTAGCGTTGGGAAAAAATTCAAAGTTTTGTGAACGCTTCAGTTCTTTGAAATAAATTTTTCTGACACTTCAATTGAAGTCAAACTCGCCAAAAATAATACTAGTCGGTAGAGATCTCAAATCGAAAAGTACTAGCAAATCGACAAAATAACCTCCCCCAAAAAGTGCTAGCAAATCAACAAAATTTACCCTCCGAAAAAAAGCACTAGTCGGTAGAGATTTGAAATCGAAAAGTACTAGCAAATCGACAAAAAATATTATAATAATTAAATTAATGCTTGTGTATATGAGAGGGTTTTAACTTGTTTAGGTACTATCTTTGAGGTAATGATTTTTCAAAGATATTTATTTTAAGTTTTCAGTGTAGTTTTTTAATTGTGTTTTGAATTCTTTAAGATCATCATTAATTAATTTTTTTATTTATATTATTCGAAGATGTTGTCGTTTCTGCAGTATGCGTACACTCGCCACCGCTCATCCGTTCGTTTAAAGTAATGTTTCTTGTTATATCAGTTGCCCGCTTGTTTTTATTATCAACCTATTTGCTTTTTAATGTCCAACTTATTTGTACTACCCGGCTGCACCTGGATTTTATCACTAATTTTTCAAAATAGTTTTTGTTGTTGAACAACTGTCGGATACGGAAGAAATATGGCGTCTTGAATAATTTTGTCACGGATTAATGGATATTTCAAGTTCTGATAGACTTACAAAATACAGATATAAAAAGCTACCCACCTTTAATAACGCCAGAACTCACCATCTGACAGTTTTGGCTCAGACGAAAAAGGTCTTCTGCTTTATAAGTATCTATGTAAATCTATTGATAGCATTTTTTTTTTAAATACAGAAACTAACTAGGCTCATATTACGTGAAGTTTCATGTTAAAGGTAATAATATATTATTTTGGTAGCGTTATAAAAAAAAATCCAAAAATATTTCGATGCGTACGAAATATACTTTTGGAAGTACCTACTGCATCAGCTGTAATAAAAAACAAGTTAATATTTTTAATTTGGTTTGCTATTAAACATAAGGTCTGAATGATTTATAAACAATCCAGCTTCTGTTTTATGAAGTAAAATTCAATTGAGCACCTAAGAATCCACAGCAAACAACTGAACAGTATTGCGTGATGTACGATTTCGTAAAACATAAGTAGTAAACGGCTTTATATGATTTGAATGTGAACATTACGTATGGATGTATGCAGTATGAGCCGGGCTATAATGACCCGCAGATGAGAGAGATTGCCCCGCCCTCGCTCGCACCTGAATTTTGACAAATTATCCTGAAGGTATTTAATTTACATCCAAGAGCGGTGCGAGCACATGTTCCTCTCCTGAGTTGACATGGCAACATGATAATGAATACACAAAATTAAATTAAACCGTTCTTGTTCATGGTAATTCATTTGAGCCAAGGGTAGATATCACCATTACATTTATGGACCGCTGATTGATTATATTTTGATATTAAATTCATACAAAAATTGCTTCATCTACGTACGTACAACTATTTTTATAGCTATTATGATATGTACATCCACTTTCAAATACGTACTATGGAAAATGTCACAAAAACAAATACCCCAATTGCGAATTTCATCCAATTTGTATTGTTTTATCTGTTGTGGATAGATATACGGTTAATTTAAAACCCTCACTTCAACAGAGCTTCACATTTAAACATTATGTTCAGCAATTTCGCAAAACACTTGTTTCTAATAGCATATTCTCATAAATAATCGTAAATGAGCGCATACGAATCAATGCCATGTTTTATTACTTATGTAATTGATACCACATAATGGAGAATTATTTTGATTGCAACATGGATTCACATGTCGATGGCATTGCCTATGCCTATGGGCGTGAATTTCAATACAATTGATTTTTGTTTTGGGGAATTTGAATTTGGAAACAACAATATAATATTTCAATTGCACCAACAAATACCAGGCTGCAGAGTCGGTGCGTTTATCGTCGCGTAATGGCGTGAATGATTTACAGATGTGATGTATTATTTAGACTCAAAGCAACTGTCTTAATCTCAGTATTAAATCTTTAGGCACTTAATCACCGTCTACGGAAATGAAGTTAGTGGATAATCATAGCGCGATATCTCTCAGAAGTTGCTCGGCGTAATTTATTTAGCAGGCGACAATATCGCCCATAAATATTCACGTTGCGAAAATAATTGCCGGTAAAATTATGCCGACCTACGCAGCCGGAGATCTATGGTCAAACCTCAGTGTGTGGCGGAGTTCAGTCGCCTTAGCGCATTGTGGACTGTCGCCAAACCGAGCCAATGTCGCCAGTTCGGACCAGCCCAATATGGAATGTCATACTTTCCCCGTCGAAACCTACAACCGCTGTCGGAGCTTTTTTCTCGTTGCCACAACGTTTTAAAACAACCTTATACTGTGAAAAATTGTAAAATAACATTCTGTTATGCATAATTAGAGAGCAATTTAATTTACGATCAACTCCCAATTTAGGTAAGTGTGGCATTTTGGAACGTTTGATTAAAATCGGTGGAAAAACATACCGATACTATTTTTATGCGTCAAACTAGATAATCAATTAACATCGCAAAACCCAGACTGAAAGCAACAAGTAACAACGAAAAGCTGTACCAAATAAAATAAAAATTCAGGATATTTAAACCTAATCCAAAAAAATATCGTTTCCATCAACAATTTTTTTTCATGAATTTTGGAATACCAGCAAAATTTGGTTTTAAAAGCATTGATAGTCATGGCTTCAAAACAAAAATGATGATGAACTGTTTTGCTCGCCCGAAAAATGAATATCTTCAACGATGATATTTCGCAAGAGAAGCAAGTCAACGACTACTTTAACTCGGACATCAAACATCAATAAAAAATAGAGGTTTGTTTTATGAAAATGTACTGCTTGATTAGAAAGATTTTCGTTGAAGGTGACTTACCACTACGATTAAATTAATAGTTTTTTTATGAACACGCATTAACAGTACTCACCTGTGAATGTGGAACATGGACACTTATTTCAAAAGAGGTCCAAAAATAGAAAGTACCGCAACGTGGGATGAACGTATACATGCATATTTACTGGAGATTTCGCAAAGGAAACATATAAACCAGAAACCATAGTGACAAAAATATCAACATCATTTTTTGGAACCATATTTATGTCAAACATTTTTGTTGTTCTGCCATGTAAATATAATAAATAAATTATTATGTACATTACCGTCTTACTTATTAGATTCTTACGCACCGGCTCAGCGTTGGTTTAGTTAAGCCGGACGTGGGTCATTAAATTAGGCGCGTAAGTCGTGGTTATAAGTCAAGTTTTTCGCTATTCCGACCTTACGCTACGCGTAACATTTACATCGCGTTTATAAGTAAGGGGGAGGCGTAAAGCGTTGAAAAGTGGATGCAACTTGGGGAGACCATCATCCAGCACCGAATATACAGTGGCTTGTGATGATAAGATCTCTGTACGTGTATAAAATGAATATTGCATCTTATTACGAATTCAAACACATATAATTTCATGTCAAATGATTAAAGATATTTATGATCAGTAAATAATATCCGGTGTAAAATCTTAGGCCCTCGTATTGAGTCAACAATCTTTGTAGATCGTGGGTTGTAATTTGTAAGTAAGTAATATAATATAACAGTAAGGAATATTAACAGCTGAAATAACATATACACCAAAATATATAGTAATCGTCTTGGGATAATGTGTTGCCATATGATTGGTTGTAAATATTGACAACTTACATTCATTTAATGATTGAAAATGGCACATTTGTTAAACAATTGAAAAACGTTCTTCTCGAGTTGCACGTAGGTATTAAGTATTATTATTTATGTTTAATTATCAATGGATGATCATTCGATGCCATCTGATGTCATGTTAATATAGTGAGTTGTGTAAAAGATATTGGAAAAATCATTTGTGTATAAATAATAGTCTTGTTTTGTCTCGAATTCAATTTATGTTCATTCTGATAACTTAATCCCTGAATCGAGTCAGGAATAAATTCTGATCTTTACGATTTGAAGAAAATTGATCATATTGAGTTACGCAAGGATAGGTTTTCATTTTAATGGCTGTTCTTATTTGTTAAATATATTGCTGAAACCTTTTCAGATCATAATTATATACTTATAGAAATTCGATATGAAACGCACAAATGTCTACTTTTAAAGCAAATTCAGACTGATTTTTTAAAGTTTATTTATAAGTGTCAGTAATTATGTTTTATGTCGGTTCTCTCTCACAAGTACAAAACGAAAACAAATTAGCATCATGTTTAAACTTTATATTTATTCAAATTGTTATGTTTAATCGGGGAATTGGCTTTTGTTTGTCAGTGGGCCGTAGATTCTCTATGTTTCTGGTGTAACTGCAGTCACATATTCTACACACGCGAACTGTTGCAGATGAACGTGTTTAGGAAACTTTTGTTGTGGACTATATTGTTTTCAAACATTTCATACAAAATTTTCTACTTGCACACAGTTATGTTAAATTCTGACATTTATTGAGACATTTTTGATGAAGACGATTGCTTCAGAGTTCATAAAGGATAATATACTGCATCAATTTGTAATTTATGTGAACAAAAGTTATTTTAAGAAAACATTATTATTTTACTATCGTTAGACGTTTACCCACTGGGGGCGGTGGGCTTGAAGAAACACTGTTGGCTTGAAATTAGTAATAATTTTTTTTTTCGCCATACCATATTTTCACAGATTATTTTGCAACAAAATATTTTATACCTCAATTTATTGTGACTGTTTATGCGCTGTTAATCGCTTAACGTGACACATACCCCCGATTAGCATTTACCGCATATTAAAAAAAATAAATATACTAAACGTTTAGAAAATTCAGGAAAATATGTTCAATCTTCTATCAAACCGTTCTGCTCTTAGGCATTTTCACTTTCACACCTTCCCGTGATCATACTCTTGTACATAAACGATATTGACTGCATAATGCATTATGTAAATTGATCTCTCCAGACTGACCGCAGGCTTTCCCGAGGATTTGGCTGAGAGGTTCCAAGGAAAGCATGCAATTAAATTCCATCGCTTACACTGTAGTTGGTACTTGTTGTATTTGAAGCACACTCGCAAAATCATTATTATTTAGGAGAAAAGGTCATCGACATCCGACGTAATAAATATTCAAGAGGCAACGATTCAAACTATTTTCAAAATAACATACATTTATTTTATTATGGCCATGGCAAAAAATCTATCTGATTTTGTTTTAAAATAATTTAAATTTCTATTTTGGGCGCGGATTACATAAATCTTTCTTTGTTAATCTGTTAAGTCTCATGAAGTAGGTACCGGAGGAGTGAGAGTTTAATGATTATGAAGTTTTTTGTCTGACTGATAAGTTATTTTCACCTTCTCAATAATCCCTGTCGGGCCAGGCTTTATTTACTGTCCTTTCCTCATCGCAGCCCGCAACGCCATTCTACGTCAAATCCCAAGCTAAGTCTCTCTAGGGGGCGCTAAGGTCGGAACACACCGGCGCAAGATGCTTAAACTTCCACTGGGCACCTTATACACGCTTCTGACATCGGTTAATGATGAGCCATTAAAGGGAAAGGGTTTTTTTCCATCGTTGCCTCTACTTTCGGAGGATTTTAAAACATCTATCTAGGGCTTAGGAGCAACAGCTGTGGCTGATCTCGCATTACTTATTCAGCGATGAAACCGATCGTCCAAGTGATGCAGTAGGTGTGAGGGGTGGGGGGGGGGGGTGGATCAAGAATTTACATTTATTTAAAAAAATAAGTCAGTCCTCTAACCTAAAAAGTGTACAATGTTTAAGAACAAGCCATTTACTTTGTTTCCTAAAAAAGTTTCTGTAAACATGACAATTAGACATTGGTACAGACCATATAAATATTAATACATTATTTGAAACATGGTGTATATCTATTCCCCCTTTGATTTCGAATTCAATCCATTTGTCTAGAAGTCGAACGTTCTATCTCAAAAGAAAACCTAAACAAGACTTATTATTATCGATGGAGTTAAATTTTCTCACATTTGTATGTGGTTGTGTTGTGCTGAACACGAGCTAATTTGTAAAAACTGACACTTATTATTCACAGTGTATTTATTATTGAGTTCAGTTCTGATTACGAACGCTTATTTTAAAGTTGTTATAAAACTCCACATGTTAACTTTAAATTTCGTTGTGTTTCATACATATAAAATAATGGTAGACGTATTACAAAAGATGCTTCAATAAGTGTTCTTCCTTTCTGAATGTGTACGCCTTGAAATGGGCGTCGGTACGTCCCCGGTGCCGGCGTCCATCGGTCTATTCTTCAACCTCTCCCCTGTTATTTAAAGTAATGGTTTTCACCGGTGGACTGGATAGCGAAGTCGCTAATAAATAAACAATTACCATTTTTCCGCTTCCGGCTTGTATTTTCCGTTGCGAAATAATGTTTTCTATTTGGACGTTTTTACTTTTGCACCGGAAGGAAGTGAATTAATAAAGATTATCATGGTACGTAAATATAATGGATAATTGATTTAATTTCATGAAAATGGAGAGTTTAATGTCAGATTTTATGGTGGAATACATACTGTGTTCTAAAATTAATATTACACTAAGCAACATGAAAATCACTATTTCTCGTTTTTATATGTCTAGTAAAAAAGCGATTCAACAAATTGCTAAAATGTTGTACTTTTTATAGTCTTATAAATATACATAAGATCATTTAAATTAGACCTTATTTTATTTAAATTACAGGTAAAAGCAATAATTCATTATTTTTATTTAATTTTTACTAGAAGCAGGTTTAGTATTTTCTAATAAATAACTATTAACCGTAGAATAATATAAAAGATAAAAATAAAAGAAAAGTTATTAAAAATATTTTTTAATTTGGAAATATTGCTTCATTAAAGTCTTTGAATATTTATTAATTCTCATTAAAGAGTGATAGAGATTGATATATTTGTTACAAAAATAATTTTTCATTTCAATAGACATTTTCTGTATTATTGTTACTAACGACCGCATTCGCCGATCAAACCGGGCGACCGCTATGTACAAATTTTAGTAGTAATTTTCAATTTGTGTTGCATTGACGGAGTGAAGTGCGCGTAGTTAAAAAAAATTTAAAAAAATAATCTCAACTGTCTGAAGCTCGTGGCACCGTGACATTTCCGATTAAGGTATGTTGCGAAGTTAAAAAAGTTGGTGAAGTACCTACAAATTCAGATCTGGTCACCAAACACGGATAAAGACGTTTCAAGCAACGGTTAGATTCTGAATAGCGGTCCTTTACCAGAGTGATACTGAGAGTTTCAACAGCTATTAAACGGTGTGTATTTTTTTAACCGTGAGGTAAAAGGTCGATATCTAAAATCTGTCGTTTGTAATCTATCGTATAGTGTTATTTTTTGGAAAATCGACATCGTGTTCAGTTTGTGTTTTTGTGTGTTGGTGAGTTTAAATCTATCAAAATGGCTGGAGTGACTGACAGATATAAGAAAGGGTAAGTTCGAAACCTAAAATATTACCCGTGTACTATAATATGTCATTTCCTTTTGCTGTTATCTCTATTTAAGTTGTCTCTTTTGTTATTATTTTGTATCAATGTCATTCATATAATTCGGCGGTTTAGGTATTTCACAACTCTCTCAAACATAATGAAATAAAATCTAAAATAAACATCGAAGTACAAGCACTCTATGTGGATTGTTTCCATCTTTATAAAAAAGTGTAAGTCATACAGTATTTACACCAATTATAGTCTATTTTCTAGAATATTGTTGTGGTTTTTACATTTTTTATGATGTGATTCGTAAAGTTGTTAAGACAATACCATTCAATAGAAGGATGTATTAGCACAGAGTGACAAATACTTTATGAACAGTCAGGTGTTAATTATAAGTCATTATAAGTATATTTAACCCTTTAGAGTTCTACGTGAATTATTCATTCATCGTTGAAAGTTATCAAGTTTTGTGAAATAATTCTATTTTATATGCTCGAAGGCTGATAAGAAACGGGCTTCCATTCTTCGTAAAATAACAAATGATTTGAAAATATCGCAGTTCTACGTAAGAAACTTATACTTATCGTAGTATTAAATAATGAAAAGGTGAATTTATCACAGATAATATACGTCGGTATTATAAACAAAAAAACAATGAATACGCTTTCCGATTCCGTTTTAAATATAATGCATATTTATCTGAGAAAACATTTCAAGTGGCGACCATTACAAAAGAAAGTACTTTTAGTTTCGAGAGACAGATTTATTTCATCTGAACAGAAAGTTTCACGAAAGTGACAAGACTCTGCTAGCGAGCACATTTATTTTATGACAAACTCCCAAATTGAAGTTGAAATCTTGAAAGTATTATTTAAATGGGTCAAGAATTACCCAGCAACAATGTATAATTTTAATTAAATTCATAAGATTTGTGCTAATTAAGAATGATGAAATAATTAAAGAAACTTTTTTGATATTGTTTTCAAACACCAGATTAATTAAGTTTTGTACGATGTTCTGAGTTTGGAAAGAACCATTTAACTTTTCAATTATCATTTCATCTATAAATTACTACTACAATCTTAATTTAAACTGAATTAAGAAAAAAATCGAAATGTTTTCGTTATTTGTATTATTACATACTACTCGTAGTAATGTTAATTGTAACGATGTTATTTATTTTAAAATAACAATCTGCGCGTCGGCTTAAGAAAGCGGATTATTAAACAACACTTAACACAAATATTGAAAAATATAACTTTTAAAGTAAGGAATATGTTAAAATCTATTACTATTATTAATGATGGTGGATATTGTGCACGCAAAACTAGTTACCTACCTAAAATAGTGCTTTATATGAAGTTTTGTATGATACAATAAATATTTCCTACTGAAGTCAATAATTGGATGTGATTTAAAAAAAAATTGTTTAGTAGAAGGGAAATGGATAATCTTTTTTATAGTAATACCACATCGGAAACCTAATTCAATTCAACAGTGCACGGTGCACTTTTAATAATGTAATTTAAATTGTTGTATCTGGATAACACTGATCGCTGAGCCCCGTGAAGATATCCGACCTTTTAAGATGGTCGAACTTCGTTAACTGTGATTGTAGGACAACCGCATTTATTCCTCCGTGTAGATATACTCTAAAAATGTAAAATCTCATACACACAAATTTGCAAACTTATTATTATAATTTTTTTATTTAAATTTAATCCATTGTACAAAAATATACATTTTTACCTAATACTAACAGTTAAAATATCCATTTTTACTTAATACCAACAGTTAAAATATTCATTTTTATTTAATACTAACAGTTGTTATAATATTAATTCAGTTTATATACTATGTAAAATGTTCTAGTTAATCATAAATGCCACCCTAATAAAGAAAAATTTTGTGCTTAGGGAAGGAGTACTATCATGGGTTTCTTGAATATTATTTTTTATGATTAAAAAATGAATATCAAATGAATAAAATACATTTTAGTTCATTTTATTGAAAAGTGTATTTTGAGTTTTTTTTTTAATTCTTCGTAGTTGTTTCCATCTATTATGTCTTTGGGAAGTTGAAAATCTTAATTGCTTAGTAGGAATAGTGATGTTGTGCTGTTGTTATGTTGAGTTTCGGGGTAATTATTTGGCCTAATGTTCTTGGTCTGGTGCTCACTGAATCCAAATTACTTTTTTCTTCGTGGATTTGAAGTAATGCATTTTTTTCAAATTTAAAACTTTGAATTCTGTAAATATTTCGTCAGTAGAATAATCTATCTGTCCAGGCAGCTAACACAGGAACCAACGAACAACGAAAGACCTAAATTATTTTGTAAATGTTACCACAATATCTACGGTAGTTAACTTCACAGATAAGATTGCACGTCTGTAACTCCGTTTTGTAGACAAGTGGACAGCCGAACTTTGGCTTCTGGTTCTGAGGTGTGTTATGAGTCATAACATAAGTCGAGTCTTATGGCTGGTTACTCTGCCGTCTCTCACGTTCAAAAACGGACGAGAACTATACACATCACATTCTCGTTTACTTTAATAACATGGCAATATGGAAGAAAAAGTCGAGGATGGCTGAGGATGACCTGGCACGATCAAGTGAACCAAATACTTGAGTGGGCCCATTTTTTTTTTTTACTTGAATTCCGCACAAGAGTTTCAACTGCTCCCCGCAACCGTCTAGAGCCAGTGAGACTATGGCATCCCCAGTAAGGGTATGTTGTAAGGCTGAAGGTAGTGGGGAGGGGAAGGAGATGAGGAGGGGAAGGTTGGGAAGTATCTGGATATTTAGATCTGGTCACCAAACACAGCTAAAGCCATTTCAAGCAATGTTTCAATTCTGAATGGTGGTCTTTCACCAGAGCGATATTCTGTATAGTAGTAGTATCTACCACTCTAGCCATGTGAAGAGTCAGAATAACAGAAGAGTATGTATGAGACGATGTATGAATGTGAATGAAGCAAGGGGTATGTGCCAAGACAGAGTTGTATGGCAGTGTGTTCTCTCTGCCTACCCCTGCGGGGAAACGGCGTGATGGTTAGTTAGTTGGTTATATTATGTAAAGAATTGTGTTATTTCAGCGTTCGATATTTTTCAAAATCTCTTAGAATGATCTCCCCTCACGTTATAACCTGACAAGACTGCAAACGTAAAATAAACATGATTAAATTATTTTATGATCATGTGTGCCATAAAGAACTTGCATATACATTAAAATCATCAACACAGCTCTCATGTTAGTTCTTTGAATTACTTCGTAGGCGGATATGTTTATGGCGGCCAATTACTGTATTCTGTATGCCAGTGTCACAAGACATTTTCTACATTTGGTTTTGATGACACGGCGCGCAGCTTGATGATGTATTTACGATGTTTACCAAAACTGTCTTTCACTGCGAAAAGTTCACGGCGTATCTTCGTACGATGACGGCGATGTTTTATTTTACAACATTTGTCATGATCTTCGTCACAAGTTTCGATAAAACTCCAACATGTTTACGCAGAAATGTCAAGCGGCACATTAATCTTAATTAAACAATCTGTGTTGGGTGAAAATAATAGAAAAAACGTGTGACATTAATGTAAATAATTATTTATTTTAGACGATTATCTAGTAAAAAAACCTCAACGTCTTGACGAGACTTTATTATTCATATTAATTAAAAGGGCCATTAGATCCGGAGGTTGCAAATTGAATTCAAGCGAAAATGCAAACATAATTTTGTTGTTGAAGTATAAAATATTCAAAACATTTTTTTTTTGTAAAACATCAAAATTGCACCGTTCACTCTGAACCTTTATCAGGACTATGAACATTTACAAAATATTTCTTTATACCATATAAAAAAAAATATATATTTATATATTGTATTTTTGGTGTAAAAACGCTACGTATCGAGAAGTATTATGCTGTGCAGTTTCAGTTAGAATTGTATTTCCCCAGTGGTAAATTCAATCACCTTTGTTTCCCGGTGTTTGCCCTGATACTAATTGTTATCCGTGAAAAACTCATGGAATGAAACATGACTTGCCAAAAATACAATACTTTCCATTTCAAATATAGAATAATGTCTACTAAAATACATTAAAGGGGGCTAATTTTTTTGGTAGGTAGGTTATTTTTTAATTTGATAATTTTCTAAACACATTCGTCAGTTCCAAATTTGAAAAGTTCGTCCTTGTCCGCACGTACCTACGCACTCACAAAGAAAATGATTTATTGTTATTGTTGTAAAATTACAGATTTCATTGTATTTTGTCGTTTACATTAGAAAACATCGTAAAAACGCAGCTATTAAAATAAATTGACAAGTTATTTAGAACAAATCGCACAAACGCACGAAACGTAACTCATAATACACGTTACTATTTCTCACTGAAATATGTTAAAAAATATTTTCCTGGTCTTTTAATAGAATAAAATTATATGAAAACAGTTGCCATATGAAGAAACTGTTGATTTTTTTTAAAGCATTTGGTTCTCTCGAGGTAGGTAAAAATAAAAATATGGTTTAGAGAGGTATCTACACTCCAACATCTTTCGATTTATATTGCAGAACTGGGCGGTCTAGGGCGACTTCCTAGCAGCTTTAAATGTGCATGACTCGCATTGGTTGGAATGCAACGGAAGATCGATTACACGGTCACATGGTTACGCCGAACAACAAAAAAAACGGTCCAGCGGTCCAAAATGTGGGGTTCCCACCCAGACGTCGCGGGTTCAATCCTCCGCCTAGCTTATTCTCCATCATCATTGCTCAATATGATGATAGTAAGAGCAATATTTATTTACAGTTTATTCTTAATCTGGCAATGTTTATCTTTTTTTATTATTTAATTTTTAAATTAATCAATTATTAAATATCCAAAATACCCATACATTTTTCGATACCATATAATATTTATTGCAAGTAACAAAATAATTTTTTTCAAAAGATTTAAAAAAGGTTTTTTTAGGTTAATTACAATAATTCCTACTTTAAAAATTCTGGGTTTACTGGGTTATGAAATAAAAATATATCTTCTTGAGATATTATTTGTAGAATTACTTTGAACACTGTCTTTGCTTGAGAGACGAAATTTAGAATTTTTTATCATTTTTCATCGTACCCACGATAGGGAGTTAAAAAAAATACTCATCTTTTTGTTTCCAAAAAAATCGATATGTCAATCAGTTTTTTGAAATGAAAATGAAAAAAGTAGGACTTGACTATTTTGAATCGGTTAAGCAAGGAGAGTATGTACCTACGCAAATGTTTTCATGTTTTGATTACGTTTCCTCCTTTGTTTTTTCGATATATTGTTGTATCACCTGAAGGTCGATATTACAAAAAAAAACTAGAGCTGTAGAGCATGACCCATTATATATTTGGGTCCACGCCACTGCAACAATCAATACCATTGTATGTAAGAACTCCTCTTTTCGTATTGAAATTTCATTCTAAACGGATACGTTCGTATTCCGGACACGAATCCTCTTAGTTCCAGCTTCCAGGTATAGGGCGGCTCTTATTAAAGTTTTAATCGCACTAGAGAAATATACAGCAACGAGCTTCTCCAAGTTCTTGCCCGAGCGAAACTCATTGCGACATTACATCAAAATTATAGAGATAACAGTAGCTTTGCAAGGGTTCGTGGCGACTTTTTAATTAAATTACTTTTGCCTTTCAATTTTATACCCCGAGAATTAAGTATTTACGTAGATTTTATAATGAAGTTTAGTTTAATGCCGAGTTGAATACCCTCATATAAAAGGCTTAAAAAACGGCTGAAGCTAATCAATATATACCTAATAGTAAAATTTGTGTAAGTAGGTACTTTCTCGATTTTTGTGTTGCTTTCATTCGTCTAATTACCTCATATTCAGTCTTCTATTGTTTAGTTTACTGTTCTAACTACTAAACCCTATGCGTCACATCTCAGTTACCATTTAATTCACATTAAAGAAAATTGTCACTAAGTACTTAATATTTAATTAATAACTTCTACTGTGTGCAAACACAGATTAAACAAATTGACCCAGTGGATTAGTAAATCATAGTGGTATTGACCATGGTTTATCGAATTGAATCCACAAATAATATGTTGTAATGCTATTATGCTAACAGTGGTATACTAAAACAATATCAAACGTACTGTAAATAAACCAACAATATTGGACATGTTTCTTTAAAAAGGCATAACAATATCGTCGCTGAAAAGGGCTTAAGCGACACTTTGGTCAAAAATGAGTTGAATATGCAGTTTTGTTCAGTTTTTTTTTCTGCATCGAAGGCTCTGACTCTCGTTTGATTTGGGAGACTTTTGTGGCCTTTCAGTCATCTAAAATATATTTACCATTTGTTAGAAGGCTTGACTCAAGCGACACAAGTTCGGGACTTTTTGAGCTTTTTTTCGCTTCAGGTAACTCAGTGAGGGCACTAAGCTAACTTTTTTTTCAAAATCAAAGCAAATACTGAAGACTTGTGAATTTTATTAGAAATCAAAAAAAAATTATAGTGCTTTGGTGTAAACTTCCCAAAATGGCTTTTCAGCCCCTTTCCCTTTCTGACGACGATATCATATTTGAGAATTGGCCGGAATGTCAAGAAGAAGAGAATTGTTGTCGTTTTCAAGAAACCTATATAATCGAACAATAGCGGTTTGTATCCTTCATTCATCGAAAATAAAGCATTTGAAGTTTCTTCAAACGGTTTAGCAGATGGTATAGAAATAGATGCACAGACCGACGAGTTACGTTTTTATGAAACACCCCGCAAAGCCCCAAATGTCAAATGCAATCTCTTCTGGAAATGTTGTAAAGCTAAAGAAAGTGGGAGAACAGATAAAAAAGGTGAAGGGAAGTGGAAGAAGAAGCGAATTTTGATGGTTGGAAGTAACTGACTATTCAGATTTGGTCACGAAACGTAACTCATTCGAGTCATTTCATGTTACTTTTCTATTTTGAATGGTGGTCTGAAGAATCAATTACCAGCCCACGTCAAGTTATGAATCCACGACCCTCTGGTTCCAGAACCAATCTTATGCTTGCATTCTGAAATAAAATCGATTTAAAAATTATTTTATTCTAAATTTTGTGAAAAATAATGAGTATTTCATTTTAAGGTGCAAAAAATATCCACCGATAATTGTTAAGAACCTATGAATAATTTGTCTTTTTATGTAATTTAGAAAAAAAATTTTTTCATTAACATCCAACTTTAGCCAAGTTATTTCAGTTCCAAAAATACTGCCATTGCTTCAAATATAAAGAGCTCTGGAATCCTTCAGCCGAGCGAAAACAATTCTAAGGCAGGCGAGAGTGAAAATTGGCGTGACAAGACATTGTTCTCTTAATGTAACTATGTAGTAAGGCAGTGAGGACTCGCTCCTATTAGTCTTTAACTTTGTCTTTATGCAGCGAACAAAAGAATATTCATTTTATGAAATCTAAAGAATTTGTAAAACGGAGTTTCAAATTTTGAATTTATCATCAAGGGTCGATAGTGGTTCTGTAAACTCGGCGGGGTTGCAACTTATTATGATGGTAAAAGTTATCTCTTTTAATGTTATGATATTATTTCTCCGTATTAATGTTCTTTTCGAAAATTTTCCATGTTAAATGGGATACCACAGGCTTTAGAAGACCTTTATTCGTCAGCTATAAGAAGCGAATGCTTTTCTACTATTCATTAAAATATATGTTTGGTTTACTGCGTGAAAATGTCTTCGATGATAGGTCTATGATGGGAGGACGTTGATTATTTAGTTGGTACCCTTTAATGGAATTTTTATCATTCACAAAGATCGCATTAAGATGCTTGGAGTCAGTATTTCAACTGAGTAATGTTACTGACTCTTCGATAGTTGAAGTTATATGTCACCTCTCTGGGCTGGAGCGTAATTGGGTGGTACTATAGTAGAACTGTACTCCTTAGAGGTAGTGAAGCTCTTTTGAAGATCTAGATAAAAAAAACTTATTTTTTTCCATACTCCTAAAAAATTGTGTTCCACTAGTTATAGCTGCATCCTGTACCAAACTATATTCGTATAATCCAAGCTTTATTGGCATAAAAAATACATACCTAAATAAAAAAACCTTATCTACCACATTTGTGAAAAATAAAACCGTATAAATCATTGTCGGAATGTTTTTTTTTTCGTTTATTTATTCTTACGACTCAATTGTCCTGTTCAGTCGGGCCAGGGGGTCTCACCCTGAATTGCACCTCTACAAAGGGGACGAGGAGTAGAGCAGCAGATATATCTCACAGTGGGTGAATGAATGCCATCCGCCGCGGAATGAGTGCACCCATTTCACGAGAAATGGTGTTAAAATAACACCCACGCCCCGGGGTCAGGAAAAATTGCTGTTTTTCTACTTGGAGATAGAATAAATGCAATTGTTTTTATCAAGGTTGGATGGAATTCACTTTGGGTTTAGAAGGTTCCTACTATTTGATAAAAATAGCTGACCAATTGCCAAAGTGGTTTTCTCCTTTTAAAGAAAACGTACTTTCTAAGGGAATTTTGGAGGCAGTATGTATATATTGTATTTAAATTAGGATGCTTTGGTCAGCATTAAATTTAACAAACTTGTGTGTTTAATTTCTTGATATATATAACTGTGAACGAAAGAAAGTAAATTGAAAAATTAAGTTTTGATTTAAATATTTAAGGAACCCCCTTACATATCTTTCAAGGAAAACATAGATAAGTTTATTTATAAAATAATACAAACTTTCTTAAAAGCAGGGGACAAATGAAACGATTAACTTAGTTGACTTAACGAAGAACTTGTTGAGCGTACCCATTTCGTGGAACTATTTGTGACCGATGTATTTTTTCTTTTAGTACAGTATTCATTTTTAGACATAATTTAGTAAAAAAACCATTACTGCAAAATATTTCACTCGCATTTAATTTATTCTTATAAATTAACAACTTGAAAATTCGACACCTGCAATGGTTACGATGAAATCTCTCTGAAAGGAGTTTTATAAAATGACAACGTTTTGTATAGGTACGAATGTTTAATATGTGTTTTCTCAGAAAAGGTGACGAATCATTTTTTTTGGAACAAGTGCTGTTGTTTTCCATTGTTTTTCTTGAGGCAGAGATAAAGCGGAGTGGAGTTATGTCGGCAGCTCCCGATGCTGGCGCATGTCATCCTCACGGCAAATGGCGCGTGATATCCTAAAGTTTCCCACAAGGACGGCTCGTGGAAATAACTCTTTATTGGAAATAAATAGGTAGACAACACGATAAGCCGGGGATAGAAGCGATTCCAATAGCCTTGTGATGCAAATTGCTTTTCAGACACGTTCTTTTTTCAACCCGCGGTCCCGGAACAAGTCACTCAGCCTCTCAACCATGTTAGAACGCTTGAAGATTTACCCTCAAAACCTCGGCTGGTGTCCACTTCTTTTGGAGAATCGTGAATGCCGGTCATCTCCCCTCTTTTAAGCCTGAACGCCGTAAAACCATTGCATCGTGGTTTGCTACTACAACTCCACTATTCGCCAGCACAGCCATTATTTCTTCAACCAGAACCAGCAATCTAGTCACAGTGCGTGCCTCGCTCAGTGTACCGACACTAAACTCCACGCTTCGCAGCGGTTACAGCTGAATACCAAAGTTAGCCCTCCTGTAAAAAGATATGCTTATTCGAATTTCATAGAGCTACCGCTTAGTCAGCTTGTGTCGAACCGCGAACCTCGTCCGTCAGACTTCACCCGAGACACCAGTAAACCTGTTCTTTCGCTAGCTTACCAACGAGAATGCATCCCTTGCTCATTGAGACCTTCCACATTTCATGAGATCACTGCAGACCACTGAGGTCTGATCTATTTTTACGTATAAAATATTCATATCCCAAATTCAAGTAAAAGAAAAATCAACACACATACGTCACAAATTGTCGTCACAACATTTTAATTTGACATAGAAAAACGAGTTTACTTAACCATTCGATATGTATGTTAAGTATGATAGTTTTACGTTAGAAATTGACGATCTTTCACTCGCCGCTACTGCCAATGAAAACTTTCCAATTCTCCCTCCGCTATAACACGTCACGGCCTCCCGGAACACGATGCCATGGAATGTGCTCGCCTGAGAAAAGTCTGAGATTATTTCGTCCGTGTGAAATGGTCCGTGCCCCATTAGCCGCGAGGTGTGCGCACCCCGCACGCACTTTTTACCCACCCGGTACCCAGTCCTCTTTTTCTTCTCTGTTAACTTATATCCATCGCCCCTTCTCAGGCACGCCACTGGAGACAGGATTTACGGGCCTAATAGTGAAGAAGCCAATTTCACTTTTCATTTACTGCGATTAATTAAGTGGGTTTTAAATGAGTTCGTGGGATGTGTGCATCAACTAGTGTGGTCTCAATTCTACAAGTATTATTTTCATATATCGGAGAACGGAATAACAATTAGGAACAGTGGTTGTTTTTTTTTAAATCTTCGTGATTGACGTCATATTTACTTTTAAAATGTTAAGCGCACGAGATGTCATAAACGTGTTAAGATTTAGTTTGAGTCCTTCACGTCACACGAATCTCGTTGAAATTATCTTATTTGTGCAATATTTTGTGGTGGTTTGTCATCCCTCCCCACTCAACAAGATTTACATTACGTTATGAAAATCTATATGAAATACAGTGGCATCCAAAAGATAACAACTTGGTGTACTCCGAAAGGCTTATGATAGATAGTAAATAGAGATATTAATAGAAAATTGAATTGAACGAATTGAATGGGCCGTTATTTAGTGAATTTGGTAGCAAACGACCCTCATTGGGCCCTACAACATTCACAATCAGGCTGTTTCCATCTGAAAAGTAATTAAAATTCTCTGTTCCTCTTACGGGATGGGATTTCCGGCTGTGGGCGGGTCCATTTGGTCCATTTGCCGGAACCGAGGGGCCGGCAAGAACTTTTCGAGCTTTTTCCGCTCGGACTCGAACGGGATTAAAGCATGATTAAAGCTTTTAGCTTCTGGTGGCTTGCGTATTGCCCCATACCCGCCTTTGGACAAAGTTATTGAATTTCGATTACTTTTGGCAATTGTATTCATATCATATTCGTATGGCATGGGAATGGAATGTTTGGTATAAAGCAAAAACTTAATTGAGTAAGCACGAATATATTATGATGGTTTATTTTTATTCAGTAGTCAGTAAGGGGTAAATTTAGAATTACTTAAACTTAACACTATGATAACTGCGATGAAATAAAGTATTACCGTTTGGAACGCCAACACAGAATGTTACCAAGAGTTGACATAGTCACCACACAAAGAGCTATACAATGAGCTACGGAAAGAGCCATGCTAGGTTTTCCTTTTTTCCTCGCGAGAGAAATAGAATAGGTGGATTGGAATCAAGTCAAAGGTAGGTGACGTTACCAATACAATCCCCAACCTCAGTTAGGCCGTGACTGATGACCTCAAATATTATTGGATACCATCCGTGGTTGAGATGGGCTAACGACTGACGACCTGACAATAACTGTCGGCTTCAAATGGATAAAAAGTGGCAAGACTTGAGAGACATTTGAGGAAATCCTATGTCCAAAGTTTGTTTGCAGAGGGCTTTAGAAAAGTAGCAAGTAGAATGCATTTTCGCTCATATGTAAATCAAATATTAATTTAGTACGGCTTAGCTTCCCTGCTAAAGAAGCAATATCAAAGCGATATTGAATTCGGACAAACATTTGAAAATTCAATTAACCACGCACTAATCTTACGTAGGTTGCGGTCGCCTTTTCTATTGAGTGAGCACACGGTAGACTATTTGGATACACCCGCAATATTACGGGGATTATAAAATAATACATCCAGCCGCGGTGTCCCTGAGCCCGAGGCGCTACCGGGAACACAGCACCGCTCGGACAGTGTTCTCAGCCAGACATCAGTTATCTGTTTACACACAGTTCATTTTACCGTCCGTATTTTTTTTTCTCCATAAACACAAGTAAACTGCCCACGTAAGGAGATTTAATTTTTTTTAACCAAACGTATAATAAGCCCTATGGTCACATTTGATTCCACGATGGAACTCTGCCCAAAATAATATTCAAATCATTTTTTTTTAAAGTTATTACTATCAAGAGTTTTGGAATAGCAATTTATGTGTCGAAAAATAAGATTGGGCGCATACATTTTTTTCAAATTTTTAGTATAGTTTAAAGAAAGATTTAAAAAAAAAACATAATAACTTATAATAAATACGTATTGCGTCATATATTCGATAATATAGGAAAACGTGTGAAACGGGCCTACAATATTTTGGCAATCATTAAATTGTGTAGTTTTTGAAGAAGATATTAAATATAATGTATTGAAAAAGGGGTCCCAGAAAATTGTTTTTTCCACTCACATATTTATATAATCTTGAGATTGCTGAATTTAAATAAAAACACACACACGATTTCTGCCTTTTTGTAAAAGCGCTTGCGTTAGTGTTTTTCTTTGCCTAAAAAGAGGCATCCGCCTAGAATGTTCCGCGATGCTTTATTTGGAAATCGTTTCGCGAAGTGCATGGGATTTATGCAAACTACTATCGTCCCAAACCTCTGTTTTTGCCCAGTCTTAACTATTATTTCAGCGGGGTAAGTCAAGCGGTGAAGTTTGCATTTAACAACCGTTACTGGAGTTAGAGCTGGCTTTGCCACGTCCTGCGTCTGCCACCTTGCGTCTGCCGCCCTGCGTCTGCCGCCCTGCGCCTCCCGCCCTGTGTCTGGCCGCTGGCCACCGCCGCCGCCCGTGCGAACCTCCGGGCCCGAAGGATAAAGACTCGTTTTAGTTTTACGGAAACATTTTAAGATACTATGAATAGTAGTTGAGATAGTTTTTAATTGTATAATTCAAAAATGTATTTAATTACTTAAAGCATGACGAATAGATTGTTGTTTTTGACCAAATAAAAAGTGATGTACGTACACAGAGTTATGGCGTTGTATTAAATATAAATGCATCACAATTCACAAAGTTTTTCCTGCGCTGCAAATATTTTAATCACTGTTATTTTTACCTTTTTAAGTCAACACAGTTAATATAATCGATGAAAGAAATGGCAGTATTTTATTTGAAGCCTTACCTAACCTAAATAAGAGTTTTTATCAAAGAGGTTGCCATCTCATAATAAAAATAAAACCCACATAAAGAAGACTTCTTTCATCCAACAAAAAGGCTCCATCGCATTTGATGTTGGGGAATAGAAAATATCAGGATGATTGTTCACTTTGTAGTGAAATGTAGTAATTTGTAAAATGATTTCGTGAATGCGCACTTGAAACGTAACGATCCCGTCAGAATACCCCCAATCACATAACAAGTTGATGAATCAGCGGTAAAAAGTTGTGTTTACGTAATCAGCGCTGGGCGTAGCGGCTCCATACAAGAGGAGCTGATTGCTCGCAGCTCTCAAAGCGACGTACCTTCATAAATCCATCTAAATTACATGATACCCGGACAGATATGGCGGCGGGGTGACTTTGCAAGGGAATTCTCTCTGGCAGGAGTCTGCACCGTAAAGTGGGGTGGCTTCAGCGGAGGCTCAAAGTTTGTCGGCGAGGGCGACAAGTTGCCGACTTTTGTATGATTGTCTGTTTACTTGCGTATTTGTGAATACCATAATAACATGATGGCGGTGACGAAATTGCAGTGAAGTTATCGACTTATAAGAATACTTTGGAATTATATTGCAGTAATTATGAATGAGCTTGTTTTAGGAAAGCTGTACAAACAAGCACGTTGGAATTAGGAACCTACGCAATAAACATGGTGTAGGAAATTGATGCTCTTATTATAATCAATAAAAATATATTCCCATAATCGTGGATTCACTAAATCAATTATTTCTACGATTCCTTGAGAAACATTAAAGTGCGCGAAAGATTATTTCGTGGAACAAAAAAATATTTGAATAAATAGTACAGTAACGTGCAAAAAGTAGCGTATAGTCAGTTGAATAATTTTAAAAATACCTATCTACCTAATAAAGTATCTACCTACTCGTATAATGGTGTTTGGCAAACATTATTATATGTTTGAAATGGGTGGATTAAAGCAACTAATGTATTTTCTTCGTAAGTTAAGTTACTTCTGTGATTTCTCACAAATAACAACTAATGTGTATATATTTATCTAAATTTAATCTATGAACGTAATAATTACAAGAAAATACTAGCATTTCATTAATATTAAGCAATATTCACAACCGATTATTAAAAAAAAACATTTGAACATATATCCCACCAAAAATAATAAATTTGGTAGAACCTATATTTATAACGATTAATTCAGTATCTTTGAAAAGAGGGTTGGAAAACTCTTCGGTTATTTTCATTTTTAGTGAAAACAAATTAGAATGGGGGGACCCAATCACGAGCACCCTCAGTTTCTGTGGCTTTCCCCCATGGATAGTCTGAAATTATTATCTGAATGTACATTCTCAGCTTTACAAACAAATATTCCACGATAATGGTATTCTCAAACTTTTTCTAAATTGATTTAATTAACTAAAGAATAGTCCGGACGCCAGTGAAAAACGTGTGTTTTGTTTAATTTCTCATACATTAGCCTTTTCCGTTTGAAATGTTTCGGCCAAAGGAACTATTTTTAATTTTATTCCAGTGAAATGCTTATTTATATAAACAAACACACATATATATAAACGATTTCATTGTTTTTTAATGTTAACCGAATGATTTTCATTTAGCAACCGAACATAACATGACACATTTCTCTTTAAATCGGGAGGTTAGGGTTTCAGTTCTGTATTATAGTGTAATATCGTAATTTTGTGCCCAGCATTTGATATAAAAAATAACGAACGCTAATAATAATATATCGTCGCCGGAAAGACAAAAGGGCTGAAGCGCCGTTTTGGAAAGTTTACACCAGAGCACTTTAAAGTAGATAAGTCTTCAGTTCCTGGTTGGTAAATGCTCTCACCGAGTTACCTGAAGCGAAAAAAAGCTAAGAAAGTCCCAAACTTGTGTCGCTTGAGTCAAGCCTTATCTTAAATCATAAATATATTTAATATGGCCGAAGGGCTACAAAAGAAAGTTACTACTTAAGAATCAAACGAGAGTTAGAGCATTCAATGCAAAAAGAGAAACTGATTAAAACTGTATATTCAACTCATTTTTGACCAAAGTGTCACAGAAGCCCTTTTTCCTTTTCAGCGACGATATGTGTAATGCTTTTCTGACCTTCGAGACAAAGTACAGTAATATGGCGACAAAACTAAGTATGCCTATGTGTTGGTTCAGATTTATGTAAATATAACATTGTATGTAATATGGACATACCACATACTCGTACATACGTGGCGTAGAATGGTAACGTATGACGCATAAGAGTAAAAATATTTTGTATGGCGCCCTAACGAACTACCCCTCTTGGCGCCCGACGTTAACTTAAACGTTATGGCTTATTCACGGGATATTAAATTTTATGCAAGTGCCGCGCCCCTTTCGCAAAAAGTTCAAATCAAAACCACCTGTAAAAACGTTAATTTTTGACATGTGAAGATATTTTTTACAGTGTGGCTCAATTTTGTCTCCCGAGTGATTTTAAATCCCACATATCAGTATGGGACCTTAGTGGAAATTATGGTGTCAGAACGCCATGTAATTTACGCGATGGATACGCGTGTTATTATCGTGTTTGGATTTGTTCATTACGTACTTGTTTGCGGTTAATCTTGCGGAAATCGGGGCCCGTAGAGCTGCGCTCGCAAGCCGCAAGGGTAGTTCAGTGGGCGCCCCGCGGAGTGATACATCCTCGATGAAAGTTTGCTGAATATTTCATGTGCGGTATTATTTATTATATACGGTGCGTCCCGCGTATCATCCGAAAGTGTGTGTGTTAATGCTTAGTCTGTAAAAGTAAAACCTCTCGTCGTTGCCAACTTATTTGCGAGACGGGGTACAAGATCAATATTATTTAGTATGTCGGCAGCACCAACTAAAAACACAGCATACATTTTTTACATAAATATTTAGGAGATCAAACATAATGTTTGGAATAAGCTGCCTATTATACGATTTCGTTATTTTTTGTTCGTTATTTAATAACTCTAAATTATAATATATGACAGAATGGCACAATATGTAAACTTATTTTTGGAATTAAATTTAACTGTTTTGTATTGAGTGGATAATTGGAAAAAATTATTAAAAAACACTGCCAAAAAAGATGTACTACGACATTTTGACGACTATCGACAAATAATTATTACCTTTTCAAAAACGTCGTAAACGACTATTATGAAAATGTTATGTTATTAGAAAAACATCAGTTTTACAGCATTCACGTTTTATTTATGTACCTGTGAAAAATCATGGGATGTAACTTGACTTGCCACGAAAAATATTACTTGATTGAATCCACCTATTTTAAATATGGAAAAAATTGTAGGTAAGCACTTTTTATTGGATAAGCAGCGGTTTGAAAAGTAGTTGGTTTTTGTAAATTGATAATTTCAATTAACATCAGTTCCAAATTCACACTCGTACCTACGTACTTAGTCGGAAATGAAATTATTTAAAGTTAATAATTGTTTATTTTTATTATGGATAGTTGTATGTTGAACACACTACACAACTGCATACTTTTCATTGACATACATTTCTGTTATATATATTTTAAAATTTATTATATTAGTTTAGGTTATTTAGTGTAAAGCGCATTTGGGGTAAGCTATCATTAAACTGCGCTATATAAATTCACTGTTATTATATTAGTGACGACATTGAAACCATTGATTTTCTTATTAAATTTCGAATCACCCACAAACTTTTTTAAACAACATTTCTCCTTAAACAATTTCTTGGTATTTTTTATTTAATATTTTTTAACTCTAATTTTTTTTTTCATTTTTAAAAGCATTTACTTTGTGGTTTACCATAGCTAAAATAAATTTAAACACACTACTTCGTCATAGACCACTTTATTTCAATTATGTTTCTTACACCGGTTTTATAAAATACATAAGAAAGTTATTTTTATTTATAAAGTAGCGTGCTTAAACATTTATTTTTAAAATGTTATTTACAAAAACGTAATAATTATCATAGTTGATATACGTTGGTTAAGGTTGTGGGAGTCGTGTCCCTCTCTTTAAAAGCCTAAGTTTTGGACCTTATAATATCCATCATCAGATCATCTACAAATTATTGAAGTGTTCGAGTAGGTGCGTTTGTCCGAGTAATAGTGACATCAATGATCACTGTATGGCTGTCACTTCCAATTCTCGCTAACGCGGACTATACCAATCACTTCTTGGAATACCTTTCAAAGCCGGATACCAACAGGCACCCAGATATCCCATAATACCAGCAAGATCCTGATACCCCATTAGACCAATACATTTTAATTGCGTCACGTGTAATTACGTGAGTTCTATAGATTTCGGGCCTTCCTAGTAGGAGAGAATACTCATGAACTGGTTGGCCTTTGCACTGTATAGAATTGATATCTAATGGAGTGTATAATTCTGAATAATAGTGCATGTTTGTGGCAATTTAGGCGTTAATTAAAAAAATCTCACTCTTTCATAAACCGGCCACGGTGGGGTACCTTTTAATTTAGATACCATTTTAATTTAATGTATATTATTAGAATTCGCCAAGTGCGGGTTGTTTCAAACTTGTTCCCGTTAAAAATAAATTGTTGGAACGTTTCAGATTTTCAAAAAAATGTGACTAGCTGAAAAGCACACCAGTCATTGGTTTGTCAGCTAATCACATTTCGTTTAAATGCTCAAACGGTCCTAGAATCGACGTTCAACGGAGACCAAAAAAACTTCAAAGAGCGAAATGGCGCTAATCGTTGAATTATGACGATCTCAAATGTGACGTAAGTTTTAAACAATAACCTAAGTCCAGTTTTTGTAAAGTAAAAAAACCGTTTTTTTGCATCTTAATAATAAGTAATAATAATTGTTTGAGATTTACATTGAGATATATTTTATATTTATTCATACATAAAGCAGCAAATATGGTGATGAGAACCAAGCATTCGATGGGTTGTATTTTTATGAAATTTTAAAATAATCTAGAAGGTAGTGAGTTTATTTATTTTTTAACATTTCTAAATATTTTTTTATTTTTTTTCAATCTTATGCTTCCGTTTGAATCCTTAACAGATTAGTTTTTTTAAGGTTTGCTGTAACAGATTTATTGCTAATATCCATAGTCATTATCGAACAATTACACAAAAAAATTAGGTATATGATGTGATTGTTCATTTTAAGGTCAACGGTGACCATTTCAAAAGCCACACCCCTATGAGATTGACACATTTCCTATTTCTTTTCAGAGGTGTACAAATCATAAAATAACTGAAATTACAAGATATAAGCATGCAAATTAGAAAAATAGTGAAACACATGAATGTACGAAGTATTTATTTCAACTGAAAAAGGTAATGTGTTTGAATTTAGATCATTGAGAAAAAAATACACTGTTTTGGTCTCTTTCCAAGACATTACGCACAAATCCAAACAAATGCTTAAGAAATACTAAGTACAATGTGGATATTTGAGTTTGCATGTTCGTATAGGTTCAGATAACCTCTGTTTAATCTGCCCTGATGGTAGATGCTGTTAGATTTTCATAAAATATTGGTTCAAGATAAATAGCAGAACACCCCAATATTTAAGTTAACCAATAATATTATTAACCGTAAGAATCTAAAAATCGCACAATGATCTTGGTTGAGCTCAGATGATTGATGGTTCTTCATACAAACTAGTATTTAATGTTATTGTAGCTTGTCTACCATAATATTAAATTCTTTAAAAAAAGTACAGTTAAACGTAGCGAAATAAACTCAGTGTCAGATTTAAAAAAAAAGAGGCACCTTACATACTTCTTTTATATTATTAAGGGATTAAATAAGTACCTACTTAATGTGATTTTTTAAAACAAAACTACGATCAATAATAATTTTTAATTTTTCTACGTAAGTACGGGTACATTAAAAACAAATGTTAAAATATTGAGAGAAAAAAAAATACAGTTCAACAGTAACACGTGAAGATTCAAAATATTTGATCGAATGTTTTTTGTAATCTTCACCCACGCAATTTAAAAAACTTCACACAAATCTATTCACACATTTCGAATGTCGTTAAAATCGTATGTTCAACAACAGTGTATTTCTTTTCTTACCAAACCGTGACTAACAGATGATGAGCGCCCATTCTGGGGAAGGTAGCGGGCTGCCGTAAGCTGCGAACAAAGGAAAGATGATCTCTCCCATTGGAAGTTGGGAGAATGGACCACTCCACCGGCAAACACGTCCTTCAACATGTCAATAGGCATTAAATGGTTTACAAATGATCCGAGAGAATTCAACAATGGAGAGCCGAGGTAGTGAAAGGAAATCTCCACATCGAGAGGACGTTTAAATGCAACTTATACAGTCCGCACTGTTTTACAGCACCGAGTCTGTTTACCTTGCTCTGGGAATTCAAGAAACTAGAGAAAAAAATCGCTTTTGTGTCGGATTTCTTTCATTGGGCTTTTATGCAGTACCTATAATGCTGTATGATGAAGCAGATGTTTACAAGTTCATTGAGTTTTATGTTTCAATGGGTGATAATCTACCTACTACCTACCAGTATTACTTTCTTATTAGGAATATACACATATTTTCAGTTATATGTTTGTACATTCATGATAACTGACATGATGTTTTATAAGTAGCGTGGACCTATAAGCTAAACAGTATACATAACGTAGCAAATATAAAAAAGCCCAACTAATAATCAAATCCTCACCTTGTTGCGTTTCGGATGGAAATTTTAAGGTTCGATAGGTACATACAAATTAAATTGTTTGAGTTTTTTCTTTCTTCAAATATCCTCAAAAGATTTAAAAAATCGTACTACATTTTATTGAAAACAATTTATTTATTTTTTTAAAGGAAGACAAACATTCCCGGGTTACGAATAGCCTGACAATATTTGAAAAAACTCCTACTGCCATTATAAGAAGCGGAAGATGTTGCTTGTGCAACGATGGAGGACTTAGCCAGCAGAGGAATTGAACGCACGACGCCCGGGTGGGAATCCGACGCGTTTGTCAACTCAGCTACCGACCGATCTTGATTGAAATCTGTAGTCCATAGTTTCTGACAGTTTTAATGGCAGTTTTAAATTATAGAACCTCCAGGGCTCCCCATGCTCCCAAGAACAAGGTGTGATTTCAACTATAAAATATATTAATTGGTAAACTATCAAATTGGTATACAATTTTTGGTATTTTTCCATTTCTATTACTTTTTTTCTTCTTTTTTTATAATGAATACCGCACAAGAGTCCCAACTGCTCTTTACCGTCTAGAGCCAGTGGGAATGTAGCATCCCCAATTGGGGTATGTTGTGAAGCTGAAGGTAGTGGGGAGGGGGAGGAGATGGGGAAGAGGAAGATTGGCAAGTACCTGGCTATTCAGATCTGGTCATAAACACGGCTAAAGCCATTTCAACCTCGAATGGCGGTCTTTCACCGGGGCCATATTATGAGTATCTTCCATTTTGACACATATATATTTACGTATATACGCCCTTATGGGCTTTAAATAACTGTGTAATACATAAAATAAAATATTAATATAATATTTATGTGTTAATTGTTAATTAAATTATTTATTAACTAAATTTAAATTTATTTGCGCACGTCGGGGTTGAACCCGCGACATCTGAATTCGTAATCGAGCGTCTTACCACTCGACCACGCAGGCTGTCAATTTTGTCATTGTATGGTTCAATGTTTCCATAGAGATAAGATAAATTAGATAAATTATATCATCGATTTCATACCTTGACATTCACTGGAGAACTCAAAATTAAATTTACTTCGTTTTAGTCTCATAAACGCAGTACCTTTTATTGAATTCTGTAATAATAATATATAAATTACAAATACATAATTTATCTATTCCTAAGCGAATCGAATCTTTAAATTTAAATTGACTGAATACGTTTGCAATACGCTCCCTTTGTTATGCTTAAGACAGATATTTGGCAAGCCCTACAACTTTATTTATACACAAAATATAAGGGATATTTAAATATATATATTACAACACTAATAACTATTGCACAATATATATATATAATGTAAAGGTCTTAGATAAACACTCTTCTAGGTATTTTTTTAAAATAAGTTCGTTTGAAACTTTTTCATTAAAACTTTTTATTTAAAAAGAATAAGAACCGTTCTTAAAATGAACACTATGTTGTTGCCTATTCTTCTCGCATGGCATATTTTTGTCCCCTTGCAACAGCTGGGGAGATGCATTTGGGTATAGGGCGGCGACATCAATGCAAGACCGTGTCCATTTATAGAAAAGTGTGCGTGCGGAGGTCGTTCACGAGGTGACGGTATGCAGTTAGGTACCCGCCGAGTCAATGGGTCCTTGAGGATATCTAAGAAGTAAGAAGCCCTGTGTCTACTGACCCTTCTTTTCTGAAACCAGGGAAGAAAAAAAGGATTTTTCTATAGCTCGCGGTTGTCAATGAACTGCTTTATTACTATTTGTTTATATGAACTTGTATTAGTTGATAACATTTGATTTATGGACTGCAATAATAGACATATATCAGTAATTTACATAATTCAAAAGCTTAGTTATTATTATGATACTAAATTATGTAAAACATATATTTACACCATTTTATGTATCAATATTTTATGGTTGTAGTCAACAAAACTGTGGATGATTTTCGATTCAATAGAAATATATTGTTTTATTATTAAAGTCATAATAAGTTATTCTGTAATATGTAGATATAAGTATTGCCAAACCTTTTCACGATCACAATGAAACTAAACTAAATCGTATCTTTTTCTAATTAATAATAAGTCTTTCAAACTTCTAAGTGATTGATTGAGTTTTCGATGATGGTCTCACTGACTGCTTTAAGGTATATTATCAAAATAATGTCTTAAACTCTTTCTCTCTCTTTTAATAATAACTCGTCTTCTTATATCTTCGCATAAGTTTAAAATAAATATATCTTTTTTGTGCTTTAATTTCAGGCTTTATTTTAATACGTTTATTGGATAAACTGAATCCTCTAATACATTCCAAACAATATTGTTTAATGCCTATTGACTCGATTTTATCTCCGGTATTTACTATATTTATAATCACGTGTATAAATATTAGCTATACTATTTTTATTTAGCCTCTTGATGTTTACAATAACTATCAAAAATCTGAAATCATCATAAAATTATTTTAGATTGTTGATACTCATATTGTGTACCTAAACAGGTCGATGAAAGTATTATAAAGTTAGAATATCATCCCTGAATCGATGTAAGTAAATGTATTTTTCAAGTTAAGTGCACATAAGCTGAAAAATACCGTAAATACGGTAAACTTTATAATTCTAATTACAAAATATAATTACAAATTATAATATAATTACATAATGTATTCAAGTTTTTCCGTTACTTTTATTTTACCCTACTGCTCTTGCAATAATATGAGGTCGGTCTATGTCACCACAAAATAACACTGTAAAGACGTGTAGGGTCGAGCTTTGGGTTTAGTAAAGCCCTTTTGAATGCTCCTGAAATAAATGCGCAATTACTATTTTTTCTGCCATATGTCAAGTCTTTGAGTAGGTGTTTGGAGCTGTATTGCATCCGTTAGTAGTTCAATTCTTGTGATACATTATGAATTTGCTTACATACTTAGATAATATGTTTTTAACTTAAATGAATTAAAAATAATCAAGGTGTAGCAAACGTCTTAGATTTCAAAAATTTTATCATCACCGAGAATCTTTTTTGCTGTTTTGGAATACAGAGTTTTTTTCCGCAAACCAGATTTCAGGAGCCAGTAGGGCTATAGCACCCAAATTGGTGGAAAAGCAAGAGTGGGGTGAGTAAAGGAGCAAGGTTAAAGAAAGATACTTGAATCATTAAATACGGCGGTTGAAACATTATTTTTCTTTGAAATTGTCTATTTGCCTAAAGAGTCTAGTCTAGAAAAAAACACGAAAGTACATTGCCCAAAAATAGTCCCAATAGTTAATAGGTCTCACATATATTTTTTTATGACAATACGAAAAAAACCGCGTTTAAAGTATATGAAAATCATAATACCTGCCATTCACGCTCCGATAGTACAAAATTGCCCAAATCTTTACGCGTTCGCCTTCGCGATAGTATCTCCCCAAACCCGTGAGAGATGGTATTGATAGAGCAGAGCCGCGATTTATCCTGCACTCGACATCTCCTCATATTCCAGTATTCGTGTCTCCCCGGCCCTTCCATTGTGGCTCCGGGGCGGTTTTGCATTTTATGAATGCTCCGAGGTTTTGAAGTGGCGCGAGTTATATATAACCTTTTCGACTTTTATGTTCGGAAATAAATAGGAACTAGGGGACGCCTTTGATCATCAAAAGGCTTTGTCCCACTTGCCTAAATTTTGACGTCTTATTCCGATGTCAAAAAGATTAGTGCTTTGTGACGTGTGTAATAGAAAATGTAGCTTTGTCAGCTCATTTCTCTGACATATGTAAAGGGAAAATCAAAAAATATGCTTGTGGTGGAACTTTAGCATTACACTCATTTTTTTATATGGTCGCTCACTGTTTTGTGGTCCGTTGCAAGAAGAGTTTTGACGTTTCCCAAGTACAAAATAAATAAAACAATGTATCACTGTCCCTTTCGCTAAACCAATTTGAAAACCCAATTAATTAAAGTTGTACGTAGTTATGGATGTAAAATTAATTACTATTTTACTGTGTTTTAAAATAAAGCAGCAGAATACAACTAAAGTCTTATAACCAGATAGTACGTAGTAACATAATTGTTAACACCATTGGATAATAATAATAACAGCACTAAACTTATATAGCGCAGTTTTGTGATATTTTACCTCAAGTGAGCTTCATACTAAATTAATTATGCTAATAAGACTAACTGACAAGGAGAAAATAATTTATATTTAAATATATATATATATATACATATATATATATATATATATATATATATATATATATATATATATATATATATTTAAATATGTATTCAAATTAAAACTATCTAAAATCATGATTTTTGTCATTAATCATGAGAGAAAAAGGTTCAGATATGGGTATAATAGTGCATGTGTACATCAACAGAAAAAAAACAATTTGCCAGATGCTAAGGGTATACAAAATCCAGATGAAACGCAAGAATTCATATAAAAAATATTTGTTTAAATCAAAGAAAAGGAAATCAGATTGCGGACAGTTAAAATGTTGGTACTTAAAACATTAATATTCAAGTATTACAATGATTAAATGATTTTAAAAAATACAAACAGTGTAAATATAACAAGTAACAAAAGAATAATAAATATTTTATGACAATGAGTATATGGTTTTCGGTAGATAGTAAGGACAGAACAAATTTTCAACAATTTCTTTAGAACAGGGTAGGTTTATATTCATGTGGTATTTTTGTTTATAACTTAAGCCATTTTTCTTGTTAAAAATGGTTTACATTACAATTTACTTCAGAATTTGCTGTCAATTTTTTCATAAACCACATAAAATCCTTAATTGAATTAGTAATCACTACTTTTGCGCGAGCACACAAAATATTAACAAAGACTTCGTATAACTAAATTCAGATACCTCTCTGAAAATACTTGAAAATGAAATTTAATATAGGGGCGCATGAACGCTGAACGCTGAACGAACAGGTAGTTAAAAAGATCTCAACGCGACTCGAACAATACATTGTAATTTGCATAATCGCTTACCCCGCAATACTTCATAGCGGGGAAGGGCGGCGTTTCCCACTTTCGCCGTTTCCAAATACCGAGGAAACATCTTCTCTTCTACGGGCACAATGGATTGTTAATAAGTTCTAGTATTACGACCCTCGGCTTCTGCCCCAGAACCTTAAGGGGGTGTAAACATACGCGCGGGACGCCACTGCTTCTGCAATTTATGAAAAACCTCATATATCAACGGTTGTAATCTTACAAAAGCACTTTCCTGCGATCCGCAGAGCCTCCGCCGTTAAAGTTTAAGGTTGGGGAAGGCCCGGTTTCAGAGCGGGGAACACGCATTATTCCTTAAGGAATGTCTGGGAACTGGCGAATATTAATGGAAATATTATTCAGCCAATATTATATTATTTTACGCTAAAACCGAATTACTTCGATTTGATTTTTCACAATTACTTACCCAGTACTAGTACGAATATATAGCGACATGGTATGAATATAATTTATCGATAAGCAATGAATATTATTAATTCATACAATCATGCATTTTTTTACATAAAGCAATTTAAAAAATTGAATGGTCCTAAGACATTTTTTATTAATGAGGAAATTGGTGAAACTAAAAAAAAAACTTGAATCCAAAACCATTTTATCACTGAATGGTGGGTTAATTTTAAAAACAAATTAGTTTATTTTCAAAACATAGTTAGCGTCATCAAATGCAAATAATGTATATTTTTTTCTTTTTAAAACGGTCACATATCAAACTTCTGACTTTAACTAATGTTGCAAAATCTCCGCGATAACTAGGCAAAGTGTTGCAATGTCGCTGTACCGGTCGGAAAAAATTATGTTAAGATATTTTTCATTCCTTGAAGCTATACGCACGCCTAGATTTATTTAAAAAAAATATTTTTAATGAAAACTTTCCGTGGGTATTCAAGAGACGGGTGTAAGCTATCGTATTGAATCAATATCCATTCTTTAAATAACGTACTTAGGTAGGTAGGTTATTCCGCCGAATGAAGGAACTAACTTCAACGAGAAAATTGAAATCAATTTTCCCCTCTATGAATAATGAATAGCGTATGATGTGAAGGTACTTATCTAGTTGAGGTCTCCCTTTGACTTATGCCAGAAAGAGTTGTGGAACAATGTCTTCATTGTTTCCTGGAGTTCATTAGAACTTTCAATAGAAAGTCAAATATTTGTCTAATTCGATCGTAATGGCTGACAGAAAGAGCCAACTTAGGAGTCTTTCGCTCTTTAAGTGTCCATTTCCTCTTTGTCTCGGTATTCTAGGTAGTTTAGGTACCTGTTTAAGTAATTAGAGAAAATGCACACATCATTTTTTCATTTTCCATAATTTGAAGAAGTGATTTTTGGTAAAATATTTGTAACACTTTACCTCAAATCTGAAAAAAAATGCTCAAGAAATCCTTGATTTTTAAATATTAACAATTTTATTGACACGTTCTGCGAAAATTATTTGCTCTTCCAGCACGTTTAATAGACGAAATATAATAATCAATATTTAATTGAAACGTCCTTGAATGACGTCGTTAAATCCAGGTTCTTATCACCTACTTATGTTTTCCATCAAAGTCCCACGAACTTCAGGAGTCCTTGAATAGAAAATTAGAGAGTCCGAACCCGATTAAAGGTCAGTGAATAAATCTTCACTAGTAAGACAAGATAAAAGGCTTAACTAGGAACAGTTGTTAACATACTCGTACATACTACATAATGATGTAACTGCTCGGCAGGCTTTAGAGCCAGACGAAACAACACTGGGAATATCATTGTCTTGCTCGCGGTGTTCTCGTTAGTTTATAACGGGATATTTATCAGATATGTCTTAAGGACAGCATCACAATCATTAGCGGCTTCCACCAAATACGTGGATCTCCAAGAGAATCAAAGTGTCGTGACCAGTTGTTTATTGACAGTTCACTTGCTCTCATAGACGCATGCGTTCAGATTAAATTCGTTCCATTATTATTTTCAACGGAAGATAGATACATACTTTCGTGGCGCATAGCGTGTCGAGGACGGTGTCATGGACGCAAGGCCAGATATATTATTCAGATAAAACATATTTATGAGAATGTATTTCTTATAAACGATCGATAATTCATTGGAAAAAGTGATCAGTATTTAGATGTGGTTTATTTTATAGATAATAATATCATTCATGTTTGCGTCAATGGTTCTATAATGGGTGTGATTGATTAATGGTGTAATCGGCTGATTGTGGATTAATAACACGGAGGTTCATAAATCATATTACACGACCTGCTCTCTATTATTATACGCAGAAGGTGTCTTGCGTTTCCTAATCAGTATTTTAATTAGATATGGTTCTTGTTTCAGCAAAAAGCTGGACACTGTACAAGACGTCTAATTTAATGTCTTAGACATCTTATTAATACATTTCACCAGGGCCACTACCATAGATGTTAGTTTATAACATTTTATACAAATAACAACACGTGTATACAATTTTATTAATGACGTTTCAATGAGTGAAAAAATTAAAGATACAATATTTCATACAATATTATATTTATTTAAAATTAAATATTTGTTAAATATATTTATCGTTTGCAAAATAATTTCGTTCTAATGATGCCCATCTCCATGGTTTTGTAATTAATAAACACGTTCTTTTAATTATTTGAAATAAATAAATAATAAGAATAGTCAATATTCTGCAACAATCAAGATCAAATACGTTAGAGGCTTCTAGTAGACAAACTATGAAAATAAAAAAAATAAATGCCTTCCACTTTACTTAAACCTTTGTGTTTTGAAAAATCACGAAGGGTCTGAGAGCCGCCCCCATGTATCAGATGATCTCGGCGTTTTTACCTAGGGCGCGGGAATAACTTTATTTATCGTAATTAGATAAATAATATCTAGTTTAGTTCTCAGTGAATCCCTAGTAGGCAGTAGCATAGCATCAATATTCACCATCCGGACAAACCCGTTGGCCAGGCCAAATAAAACCATGAAAGGGTTTTTTTAAAGTTTGCCTTTTTGTGAGTTTATTTGTGGGTTGGATGATCCTACAACACTGTAAGTACATATATCTACAACTGTACACTTTAAATTAGTTCATCAGTGGATTTATTTTGGAAACCTTTGTTAACATATTCTGTTAAAACACGGAAAGATCCCACATTCCAGAGAAAAAATAACATGGAAGCTCTATACGAAATTGAAATTTAAAAGTGTGTACCTACATTCCTTCTCTTCTTTCACGTGGATATACTGGTAGAAGGGCTACACGAAGCAGATGTTCTGTTGGGAGTTTTATCAGATTTATCACCTTTTATTCCCGTTTATCTTGATAAGGCCATGAAAGGCCTCTTAACAAATAACACATCTATGCTTGTAGAAATAATTTAACATTTCTTTAAAGGCAAGATTTCTCGATTCCGGGAGATTAAATAAATAAAATGTATCCCACCCCTGTGATTTTAAAACATTTCAATGAACTAGTTGTGAATAATTTGAATGTAATATTCATTGTAAAAGAAAGCATTTATTGTGAAGGCGTGTAAAATAGAATATACTCACAAAATTAGTTAAATGGCTCAACTTAAGGGTCAGCACCCAAAAATATTCACTTTCTGCCTTTCTAGTAGAATCAATATTACAAATCATTTGACTATTAATTCGATATGGATAGTTGGGCAAATAGGCCTAAGGTTTCCTGTGAATACAATTCTTAAACAGTACTGGAATTTTAGGTAAAACGTTTAAAAATGCCTTCGCTGGTTTTCCAAACTGCACATTTTACTGTCATTTTAGCATTTTTTAATAGAATTTAAAAGATTTCAGTTTTAAAAAATTATTCATTGGAAACCAGACATTTTTCTAACTACCCATAAAAAAATTACAAATAAATCATTTGTATTAGAATTCTACAAAGTGAGGTTTAACGCCATTTTTGGGTGCCGAGGCTTAGGTACCTACTTAAAGGAACTGTTTATATTAACCTACATGATTTGTTTTAAAAATATGTTTTTTTTTATTGAGACACAACGCCAGTCTCATTGACGGGAGCATCTGGAGCTATTACACTCACAATCGGAAATGTTCTGAGATTCAATGTCTGGGAATGATCTGACTTCTAAAAAAGAAAACTAAAGCAATTTCAAACATTTATATTTTAATTGTTTCTCCACCAGGACAATACTAAATTTTATACATATTTTGCAAAGATACACATGTATTTATTTTCATAACGCTTGCTTTGAACCCGTGATCTCTGTTTTAATAGCCAAATAGTGAGATACCACTCGCGTTGAGAATTATAAACAATTTTCAAACCTCAGTCGTTGTTTGTTACAAAATATCTGTATCGCGACATTTTAACGCCTTTTTGTGACGGAAATACATTTTCATCATTCAGACTTCATCAATCAAATCAACCTACATTTTTTTAAATTTCGGTGGCAAGAAAATCACCATTCTTAAGTTTTTTTACATTATTCGATTCACTCTTCAGAAAATTTAATTTTACTCTGTAAATTCAACACGATCTAATAAAATTATATACAACATGACCAAGGTGCTAACTCTCAAAGGGAGGTTAATAAGGGTTGCTTTTTCTAAGGGTGTTGAGTTTCGCGTGGCTCACTCGGTGACCGCTTGTCTTTATTATACCTCCGGGTTGGTGTCAAACAGCCCAACAAGTGAAAGTTAAAAAAATAAAGTGTACTCGTAAATGTATATTTTCGTATCTCGGCTCGTTGCGAGAATAACTCTTTGTATGTTTTCTTGTTGAAATATTTTTTAAAATTGTTTGTTTATTTGTACTCTACACGCACTACGAAACTTAAAAAAAAATAAATAATAATAATTACTGCACAAGAGTCCCAACTGCCCCCAACCGTCTAGAGCCAGTAAGACTATTACATCCTCAATCGGGGTATGTTGTGAGGTTGAAGGTAGAAGATGGGAAAGGGAAGGAGGTGGGGAAGAGGAAGGTATGGAAGTACCTGGATATTCAGATCTGGTCACCAAACATGGCTAAAGCCATTTCAAGCAACGTTTCTATTCGGAATGGTGGTCTTTCACCAGGGCAATACTTGATTATTATATGAATTAAATATGTTATGAATTATGACACCCATTAATTAAATAAAAGTTATTGGCGCACGTCGGGTTTGAACCCGCCACCTTTGGATTCGTAGTCGAGCGTCTTACCACTTGACCGTGGAGGCCGTCATTTGGCTTGAATTTTTTTTAAAACCATTCTTATCCTGATGTAACCGCATGAAAACGATTATGTTTATTCCACCACTAAAAATAGAAAAACATAAAACTCACAGTTGCGAGATAGTCCGTTTCCAGACTAAGGCCATTCTTATAAATCAAATCAGTATTAAATTTCTCATTGCGGGGCGTCTGGATTCGGAGAGTTTTCAATTTAGAAACATGTTCCTTGTATACATGGCTTTTAATTGTACTAACAATAATCCCCCTGTTTCCGGTACTCCCCATCTAATCTACGGCCAGGAAACGTCTACCCGTTTTATCACTTTGAGCGGGTTTGATTCTGGAGTTAAGGGAGAGGAAGGGGTTACTGGTCGCTCCCCCGATACTTCTGCTCTTCTAGTCTCCTACCTGGCTTATCCCTTTGACCACTCGTCCGGGTTCGATCCCCGAAGGCGTCACTCCGTCCCCCGCCCCCTCGCTCCCCCGGCGTTTGGTGACAATTAGCCAACTAATTCGATTTGCTGGTAATAGTCTTTGTCTTTCCCTTAAACGACATTTAAACGAGTTTCGACTAAAGACCGGAAGTGCCACCATTTGTTCCGCAGCCGTGTTGCGTGATTGAAATTTATTGAGGATAAACATACACATATTTGGTGCTAATTTTGTTCCAACGTGGGGGGTGAATGCGCCACGGCGTGAATATTACAGCATTCGTCACGTCCGTGCTTGTTTCTTAACTCGGCTAAGCTCTTTGTTTACCTCTTGAAGTAGGTACTCAAAGCGACGATAGTTTTTAAACCACGCGACGCGAAGTAGGTTTACATGTGTTACCTTTCCTGTTCTGAGAGCTTAACTTTATTGCAAGTTAATGTTAATTCATAATTGAACTGCTCAGCTGCTACACCCTTATAATTGTTTAGCAAATTGGTTATCACTCCTTTAAAAAATTCTTACGTAGGTAATTATTAAGACGTATGGAAAGCTAGTGATAAAGCAAATATTACACAATTAACACAAAACATTTTAGTCAAACCAATCTCTACCCAAAATGGATCGATCACAGCATATGCGTTAAATTTGACATAATCAAGAGAGTATACGCGGAGTATGGTGCATGATTGGTTTGGCGACGGATGCCGTGAATGGACCGCAGGGTGGCTGTCGTATGCCCCCGGCGGCCACGTGACCGGCACGTGTCTGCCTTTTCATCACAGACCTACGCCTTTCACATGATTTACTTTACACTTGAGTCGATCCAATGTTACAACACTGATTGGATTTTTCCACACTTGGCTTCATTTGTATTTATCACGCGTACTTTTAAATGAAGTTCTCACAATAATTAGACGTTCCACACATGTTCGGGGTTAAATATTAACCAAAATTTGTTCATGCATTGTTGGTTTGTGTTCCATTATATGTAGGTAACTTTATCAATAGCTCTCTGTGAACGGGGAGGACTTTTTATTATGGCTATGACCGAGAAGCCCAATTCTGGCCCATACATTTTGATGAATTTCGACATCGAAGTAGTCATTAGTCATCGTCTTTCGTCTGTCCTCTCATTTTAATTTAATCTGCCTTTTCTTGTATGCAGCACGTTGTCTGCACTCATTTTCCAAGTTTTGGATTTTATTCAGTTATGTATATTTGTTGTAGCTTACTGGTGTTGCAGTTTTAGTAGATGTTTAGTATGATATCCTTTTAGTCGATTAGTTACGGGTAGTCTGATTATATGTCCAGCCCAGCGTAGCTGTGTGATAAAGTAGCTTCGTGAATCGCTATCGTAATACATTTTTCAATGCATCCAAACATTGGGTAAACCAGCTATAGTATTTGACAGTGGACTGTATAAAAGGCTTTTACGTGGTATGGATGGTTTAATATTCTTTCTAGAAACCTCTCTTGTTGTAGAGAGAGTTTTTGCCCTTAAAGCTGTTTTACCCTCTATATTAAAGTTGCACTTTTAGAAATGGTTGGAATCAAATAAAAAACATAACACAAACTGGGCACACGTCCTTGTTATATTTCCGAAATTAATTGACGGATTAACATTATTAATATAAAGTGAGATAAAACGCACACCCATGTACGAAAAAAAACAAAAAGTTAATAACGAAAGAGCATTATTTATAAAAAAATAATACTAAATTAAAGATTGGTCATAGGCACGTATACTGGGAGTGGCGGAAGTCTCATAAATTTCCGCATTGTTTAAGAAATGAAACCTTATATCCGCGAAGCTTTTCATGATATTGAATGCTTTTATTTGCCCAAAGTCATAAAATGAAAGGCTTTATGTTTGCTTTTTACAAACAAAAATACCTACTCATACTTATATGAGAAATGTATTGAAAAGTTAAGGAAGTAATATTTCTTCGCTTTTGTGTGATAGAAAAATGTTTTTACGCCATCACTTAAGAAAAATGATGCTTTAAATACTAAAAGGGAGCCCGTAAAATATAAACAAGCTGTATCGAGGGATATTGATCGCTTTCTAGGAGATTTATGTTTGATGGTATTTAAGATTTCTCATCTATTATTTTTATTAAAACTGCTTTAATCAATCAGCTACATCGATTTTCACAAAATCAAGTACAAGGTTCAAAATACATTATGAATGACAACATTTTTTACTAAAATGTTCTATTCATCCTTTCCAAATATAAATAATACGTTAATCCATATTAGTATCGCGAAAGCATCACCCACTTTTAGCAATTGATGCAAGTATGCCACCATAATAAAGTATACAAAACTATTTTACAATCTGAAAAATACTGAAAACATTTTATTGTTTTCGCAAGCGTTTATGCGAATAATATTCTAACGGGAAAACACAAATTGTCGCTCAGTCTATTCGGGATGCATTGAATTCCTTTTCGAAAACACGTAAAACAATACGCCGCAGCAAATAAAGCGTTTAATGTTCTTAGAATAATACACATCCTTTGTCAGCGGCTGTACCCATAGCCCGCGGCCCCCTAAGACGGTAACAAGAATTTCTGTATTCAATTTCGCTCATGCAAAAAGAAGATTAAAGGAGAAAAGGAAAATGTAGGCGATTTGACGACATCGATACCTTGTGGCTTTTGAAAATTTACACCCTTTTACGGGGCCGAATAAACAAAAGAGCGACAAAATAAATTCTGGGGAACGCGAAACCTTTGTACAGTAAATATGTCCCACGGCCATTAAAATTAATTTTCCATTGCCCGAGGAGAGGGCCGGGATCCGATTCAAAGAGACGATACTCTGCAAAAACGGGCTTCGTAATAGAAACAATTATTAGGCACATTTTAAAATAACAACTTGCCTTGTTTTTATCATCTGCTGGGCTCTGACGAAAATTTTACTTAACCTTTGAATTTAACAAAGTATCAGAAAGATTGAGCGATTGCGTGACGACATTGTAAAATATAAATTTGGTGTTGCCAGGAGTGAAGTAACAAAAAATAATAAAAATAAAAAACGTCACTGTTCATTATTTTAATTTTTAAATTGTTTTTTTTTGTTTAATTTATATGTAATCTTTATAATATATGTTTGAGGTATTTAAGTTGCATTATTTTGATATACCTATGAAATATTCAATGTACGTAGGTTCACGGTAACACATCGGATTTTCCTCCAATTTATTGAATATACGTCTTCCATAACCGCGAGAGATTTTCACCTCAATAGAGATAGTTTGCGATATTGTTAACAGTTCGACCTACATATTTTACCTGAACGCACCCGCTGGGAAGTAATACATAGTGATTATTTTCGCGGTTACCGAGCGGAAGTGTGAGTTTTTGATTTATACGGGAACTTTCCCCCGACCATTTTACTAATAATACTGTCTCGCGTGCGGACGGCGGGTCTCTTTGATTCTGCTCCCGAGGAAGCAGTAACAACAGCCAACACCTAGGGGAAATACCTCCTACCTGTGCCTGTGCACTAGGAACTGCTAACCGGTTATATTACCACCAAATAAATCACCAGGGACATTCAAAGGGAACTTCTTTAGCACCCACAAATATTAAACATCGGAACAGTAATTATTATTTTCGGCTCCTCGTTTCTCTTGCTGCGATGATGTCTTTTGGAAATATTAAGGGAAACATTATTATTATAATTAAACGGTAAATAAAGCTCGCAAGACCAACCATTGACACATTGCTACTTTGAGCACGTACGGAGCTTCTCAAAGTGCCGATATTATTTTGAAAACGGAGTTTTGTCGAGAAAGGAAGATACGTGTGGATTAAATAAATAACTATTTTATTTTATTATTTCTTAAGTTAAGAGAAATATAAACATTTCGCTTTCTTAATTAAGAAAATATTATATAAAGTGATGCTTACGTATTCAGAAATCATCACAAATTTTAAATACATATAATCGATCGTTGACCTTTTTGCGAAGGCCCATTTTCAAATGTGCGTCCAAGACGCTAAAATATTTGACTCGGCTCTGAGCTGGTACTTAAAATATTAATAAATCTAACGCGAACATAAACATGAACCAACGTGAATGAAGTTTCCTTTCGTGCAAGACTATGAGAGACGATACGTAAAAAGCTTTTTACAAGAAACTTAAAAATAGCAGAGTTTCCGAAACTTAGTATTCTAAAAAAGTACTTAATAAGTAAAACTTTTCACTTTTCACCCTTCCTAGAAATGAACAGTCCCAACAACTACCCCCCCCCCCCCCCTACCCCCACTGAGTGAATATTAACGGCTTTTCAGCTCCTCAAGTCTCCCCACTCTCCTTCAACCCGACGCCCGCAACTCTTGATAACAAACATTTCGTGAGAGCCTTCCATCGCCTCTTCTTCAACTCCCGTGAACTTTTCAGCTGACGGCGATGTTTTCATAGAAAACACACCGATGTTTGGGACGCAAATGTGACCGTGTTTGTAGCGAATGGTTGAACCCGCTTAAAGGTCCTTCGCATTTCCTCAACCTTTGAGAGTAAGCAAGGGGCTATTTCATAAAAAGGTACAAAACACCTGGATGACACTTATAAATTAAGGCAGTTATAATGTTTCCAGTTCCTCTCGAGAGCTTTATTTTACTCGGTTTCCATAGCCGGGTGAGCGTTGAGTGAGTTACTCAGAACTCAACTTTTTGATCCCTACTTAGTGGGGCATATTTAACTTGAAGGAGATAACACAAGGAAAACAAAAACGGGAGTTGTTAACGTCAAAGTGGGGACTAAGTGAGTGCCAATGTAGGAATTAAAAGCTTCAGCTGGGAGATTATTAACGATTACAGCACACCTGAGAAGTTTAAATCTAAATAAGCTGCTGTGAGTTGACATGTGACTTTTCCATAGCTACCACTTGCTGCACGTCGCGTGCCCTGTACGAGTACACATTTTAATGAAATTATTACTTTTCACGTAAAATATTTTGCGTATCTACGTTACTTATACAACGCTTTCAGTTTTTTTACGGAGTATTAACTAGCCTAGTATTTTTAAAATACTAAAAATAATTTATTCATGATTCCAATAAAGTTCATCTAATATTTTTTTTCTTATCACCTAGTAAATCTAGTTTGGACACCACCATAAATGAAAAACATTAAAAAAACCTGTATGTATAAATAGTTACGTTACTTTTTAAATAATTTTCAATAAAATATTATTGTCTTAGCTAATTAATTCTGCTATTTGACTGCATTGAGATCAGCAGGCAGCTCTATTCAACGTGCGTAGTTTGCATTATTAACCGTGGGTATTGTTGAGCAGACAATAGGTCCCGCTGGTACCAGGGTAGCATCTGATGCAGATATTAGTAGGATTTCTGCTCTGCTGCAGCACAGGATACGGGGGGGGAGTCATGACGGAGGGATTGCCAAATATTACAATACAAGTAGATAAGTGAATAAAGTACCTAGTTAGTAAAGCTTTATTTTCCACTAAAAAAATATATATTTTTAAATCCCAGCTTACGAAAAACCTCGAATATTTTTTCGTTCCTGCCATTACCATCGAAATAAGCTGAAAATATTGTCTGTGCAATTATAAAGGACTTAGGTATGAAAAGAATTGATGATCGGTGCCTGGTTGGGAATTCGACGAGATGCTTTGGACCACTCGGCCATCTAACCGACTGTAAGTCGAAGCAGTACTTATTTCACGCATTAAATTTACTGGAGTACCCTCAGTTATCACTGTGAAAGGTTCTATATGGCGGTCGAAAGCAAAAAGAGGACGTTTGTGCGCTCCGGGTCTCGTGTTGAGAGAGCGCCTCCGCAGGCACCTTACTCGATTTCACCCCCGGGTTGCTGTCGCCCTGGCTACTGGTTGAGATGTGTCCACTGTTCGTTCCCAAATGTGACGTTTCTACATTAGGTACTTCACGATTATTTGATTATGTGTTTTATTTTATTTTATGGATTCTTTCGTAATCCTCTAGGCTAGGGCTTATTCAAATACCCTTTATATTATTTAAATAACCAGTAGTGCGGCTACTTCGCCTTATCACTATCACCATCTGATTGTTTCATTTACTTGACTGAATTTAAGTTTACATTACGTGAGTTCTTAGGGAAAAGGTCTTAACTGGATAAAAAACCACAAGTAAAAGAAAATACGAAAAAGATAATCGATATGTTCTGAACTTTTTACCAAAAACTAAATTTATACTTTACATTTTAGGAAGGTTACGCCAGAGAATTTAAAGTTTTTTTTTTGTTCTACAATAAAATTTATAAGTCTTCAGTACCTGGTTGGATTTTGAAAAAAAAAGTTAACTCAAAACTCTCACTGAGTTTCTTGAAGCGACAAAAAGCTAAAAAGTTCCAAACTTGTGCCGCTTGAGTCAAGCCTTCTCCCAAATGGTAAATATATTTTAGATGGCTGAAGGGCCACAAGAGTCTTCAGAGTCAAACGAGAGTCAGAGATTTCGATGCAAAAAGAAAACTGATCAAAACTGCATATTTAACTCATTTTGATAAAAGTGTCGCTTAAGCCCTTTTGCCTTTCCAGCGACGATATGATAGAAAGGTTTCAACTTTTCTCGAATTTTGGCGTCAGAACCTAACCTATTTATTTGATGTTAGAGATTTTGAAGAATCCATGGTAGAACTGCACCAAAATATGAGTGAGCTTGATTTTCAAAGCGGGTTGGTTTGTAAAAGCTAAACTGTGAACCGGTTTCGACCTTTCTCTCTCAGAGTGATCTTCTTAAAGGTTAGACTGTAACATTTGAATGAAAACATTATTGGAATTTCTCAATTAATATTAATTACCCAAGAACACCTCCAAAGGTCATAAAACAACAGGAAAAACTAATATGTTAATGTAAATATATTTTATCATCTTAACCTAAATTATTCGAAATTCTATTCATTTTTAAACGGTGATCATAGTTTCGCAATGTTCCCCATAAAAGTTAGCGTGACATTTAACAGTGAGCGTTTCAATTTTATCGCACGATTAAGGTGAAACATGAACTTAAAATGTTACTCTTTGCATAAACCTGGAATCGTATGGCGCCCTAGCTTTCGCTCTGAGCTAGCGGAGACGGCGTGTTATATCAAAGATTCACGATAAAAAGGCAGTGCGGGAAGCATCGTAGCCACGCGAAAGAGCATAAAACTTACATTACCGGGTCTGAAAGGGCATCTAATGGACTAGTAGCTAGTGCTGGATGGAGAGCCAACCACCAAATGTGTAGTGAACTTCACAGGTTATGAATTCAAGGAATATTTAAAAGTAATAAACAATGTTTTTAATATGAATTTTTTACATTTTCTTTCCTACGACTTTCCTGGGATTTTTGGAAGTTACATAAAGTAGTAATTTATTTAACGATTGGGTTTTTTGAAAGTAAGCGAGATAATATCTTATACATTATTTTTGCAACTATTTTTTTCACCAGAGTTGAAAAAATATTAATTTAAAGAAATAAAAAAATGACTTTGTATAAGACCACGGATACTATTTTAATTTTTAGACCGACCGGTTTCGCCTAAGCATCAACAGGATAAAAAATGGGCGGTCATAAAAATTTAAATAATATACAAAGTTATGTTTTCATTTCTTCAAATATGTCAAACCACACAGTAATTGCTTTCTACGATTTTTTATTTTTTTTTAATACAGAATTAAATCATATTATTATTACTTCCTTCCAAGCTGGTGCATACTTTCACTATTTCCCTGTTTCTTTTCTTGTTATTTTTTATTCTTATGTTGCCTATTTAGAATTGAAACGTTTGTTACTTGAAATCACATCTGACTAACCAGGCAATTCCTAACCATCCTCTTCGCGATCTTATTTCTCTCCCCATTCCCTTCATCAGTAATATTCAGCCAAAATTCCCCCGACTGGTTGACTCCTGGCAGACAGGTCTATAACGTAGTCACCATATGCAAAAAAAAACTGTACCTCTTAAGTTTTGGTTTTTAATTCTTCAGAAAACATATTCAAACTTGTTCAAACAACTGACTCGAAAAAAAAAAATGTGATACTGTATTATTTTTACTTTTATTACCGTAGTCTTACTCCAATCCACTTAACAAAGAGAAACGTGCGTTTGAAAGTCGGTTCCTTTTCATTCTTCAGTTGGTTTCATTCGTACATTCTTTATCGTCAGTCTTTCTTATTAGGGGCTAAAGGGTGAATGTAGTGGGGTTTTTCGCAGAAGGTTTCGAGAGCTCAGGTGTGCCCGCGTCGCTAATGTTAGTCTAACTACATCTTCCCTTACTTCCTCCTGGTTCTCTGGGAGCGGAACTCACCCGACTCGCACGGAACCATTATCTCAATTCTACGACGTTTTGCTGAACTGTTCTTTCAAATGAAGATTTATAAAGGAAACCCTTCGCGAAAGCGTTGCTTTCTTTTATAAACCATTAAAATTTGTTCGTTTTGCAGCGCTCTTGAATATAACAATTTAAATTAAATGGTTTGATATCTGCAAATAATCATACTCACATATTAAGATTCATTCATTACAAAAGACATTTCACCTGCTTTTAATGCTGCAATAAATCTTTCAAAGTTCCGTAAGATAGATTAACTGCGGTGGCAATAGCTTCACGCCTACTTTTTAGAATTTAAAACCAGAATAATATCATGTTTTCTATTTAATATTTGAAATTAAGAAAAAAATTAATCAAACTAAAAACATTATTGTATTCCGTGTCTAGGTACCGGCATCTGGTGGCATAGACTTTTTTGCGAGAGTTGGAAGCTCTCACATTGTACATTAAAAATGCAGGAATCACACAAATTGTGTTTATTTTAACTATCCAGCAATCCGTGCAAAGCAATATTTTTCCACACCCAAAACAGAGTGATGTTCATAGGAAGCGTCCAGGCTTCGTGAGCGGTCCGCGTCCCGGGCCGGCCACTCGTTTGTTATGCTAATTGTGGTTTGCCTACCTTTCCTTAGATTCCTGCCCCTGTGTTTGTTACTTCCTGCCTGCCAGCTACACCATAAACCTTACCCCTAACATTCCAAGCAACAATAATTACAGCAAATTTTCCTCGAGTAGAACGGTGCAAAGTTGGGAACTCGTGTAACTCCTGACATAAGCATTGATAGGCAGATTTTTAGGTGGACCGTTGTTTTAGTTGGTGTGTTATTAAACTGCTCGATGTTGGGATAAGGTTTAGGTGTATACCGTGTTGATGTAAACTTAAGCCGCAAATACTATTTCTCTATTTCTCTCTTCTCTGCAACCAAATCAAAATTTATTTTATACAATATTTTCGTAGAAAGCAAGCACTTGGTGGTTTGACATATTTAAAGAAATAAAAAAATAACTTTGTAAATTATTTTAATTTTTATCACCGACCTGTTTCGCTTAGCCTGTGAATCATGGGGGTACAAAATAAAACTAAACCAAAAATACAAAGTGTGCGGTTATACATACATACAGAGGGAGAACAAAATATAAAATAAAATAACAGAACAATGATAAAACAATAGAATAACATTTAACTCAAAGGAAAGGAACAGAGAGAACGAGACATATAATATGAATTGAAAGAGACAAAACGTCAACTGAGAAGGTGATTAAAGAAAAATGATAAATTTTACAAGTTGGACTACTACTTTTTTATATTGGACTACTGGACAATTTTACCTGATTATTATTTTCTGTTACTTAATTTTATATTTTGTTCTCCCGTCCGTATGTATATATATTACCGCTAACTTGTAATTATTATTTAGTTCAATTTTACACCCCGATGATGCTTAGGCTAAGCAAAACTGGTCGGTCATAAAAGTTAAAATAATATTCGTGTTCTTACACAATGTTAGTTTTTCATTTCTTTAATTTTATATAACATTACATTTCTTTGGCGGCATAAGTTCCAAAATACATTTTTACACGTTGGGAACTTTTCAGGAAACATAGTACATGAATACCTATCATTGCTTCGGTTGTATTTCTGAAGGCCACTAAGATCGTGCGTTATTAAAGATATTTTTTATTTTTTTCCTGGTTAAAAAGAACATTTTTTTATCAAGTGTAATTTTTATAAAGTATAAGCCAAAAATAATAAAAGGCTTTATGTAACTGCATTTTCAAAATTTTGATATGGTTAAAGCTTATTTTATTTCAGGGAAACATTGGGAGAAAATATTTTCAAACGAAGATGAGTTAAAATGGAATAGATTTTCCCCCGATTATAAATCACGCATTTACAAAAAAAAAAAACAATATAGGCAATTCAGAACAGACGAGCGGTTTTGTGCTTTATCACCGGTATATTTATAAGCCCGAGATAACATAAAAAATGGAATATTCTTCGTATCCCCTCTACAATGTAAAAGTTAATACATACACGTGGAGTGTATAGAGCTGGGGATGGTGGATTGTGGACTCGGCGGTGATAATTCGCTGCCGACAAAAATGCACCCTGCTGCTAAATTTATGGCGTGTCGATTGCACTCGCTTTCGATTTGGAGTTCTAACGAGCCGTACCGAAGCTTTCAAACAAGATTTCGTAAAAAATAAGCTTTTAATACATGTTTTAATACGAGGGAATCTGCGTACCACCTAATCATCAGTCATTTTCTATCCACTGCGGGATGAAAGCCTCTTCATGGTGCTTTCTCGGTTCCATACCTGACTATCTCGCCGATCCAGCGAGTTTTGGGCTTTTCTATGTAAATATCTACACACTCACAGCCACAATGGCTACTGATCATTTTTAAGTATAGTTTCCCACAAGGTGGGTTTATTATTATTTACTCAACCTTTTATCCCTAGCAGTCTAATATGAAAAATCAGAAACAAAATCGAACAAGATGCCTGTGCAATCTGCTGTGTTGGGGCATGTCTATAATAAGGTGTTGCTTCAATCATTTTTGGTCTTCTTAGGTACCATTAAATTATAAGTTTTATCCTCCGAACGATTCGTCAAGCCCGGTGCCATTTATTTTTTGAATTATGCAGTTTTGAAAATCTTGTAACATTTTTTTCTCGAATGACAAAGATCGCCTTACTTGAAACTTATTTCACTGTGCTTAATAAGCAAGTAAATGTATTGATAATAACGGCACTGACTGGCGGCAGTCACTGTAGACTTGTGGGTATCTATTGGCGAATCTAAAGTCCCAATCTATCGTAATAATGAATACTTCCTGAATCTGACATTCCTTTTAGAGAGATGATTCGATTGATTCTTTCAACTTAATTCAAATATCTACTAGTAATTACATTGGTACCTACCTGGTATAACCTGGTATACCGATAAATTAAAAATTATCGAATAATGCAACAAATTTAAAAAATATATTATAATAAATAGACTGAACAATCATGATGATCAATAAAGCATGATGAAATATTTCGTATAGGGATTTTTGTATTTCCAATTTCTCATAACGGATTCCCGCTTCTAAATTACTGTAAGTCATTATGGTAAAATTTCGATCTGGGATGAAGAACTTTTAAGTATTTTTACATGCACTTTTTTCGTTGTTAGAATACTGCTAAACTGTTATGGCGCACAGTTATTTAGAACTGTGAATACATCTTAACATGCACAAATGTTGATTCGTTTTTATATATCCGTATATATTATACATACAGGGGGATACAAAACAAAGTCCATTATCCGAGTTTGACATATTTTGACTGACGGCAGTTTAGAAGGGTGATTGCGATATTATTGTATTAAACATAATCATGATATTCGACCATTTACAAGAGATGATCTCACACAGTTCAAAGCTATCTGACACCCGATGGTTAACAGGCCGATGATTACCTACGTATGTGTTAATTATTGATCAGCCGTGGAAAACCCTTGTGGAACGCCCTTGATCGACAATTAAGACTGAGGCGTCTAATATTACACTAAGCACCTCGCTAGACCTAACGGGGTCTACCAATTATAGGACGCCAACTCTCAAATTGATTTCAGCTGTAAGCTTTTCTTTTAACAATTCGTTGATTGAAAGAGTTCTGAGAATAAATACTATGTGATTCAGCCTTATAAATGTTGATAATTCTTAACTATTTAATTGATTTACAGCCGTTTTTCAAAGAAAATATTACTTTCAAGTCCCACGAACGTGACATTGTCTCCAGCGTTAACAAAATGCTTAGATTTTTTCTTTGTAATGCAGATCTTTAACGAACGGAATTATAATACGAAGAAGGTACGAAGCACTTATCGGCAACATCCCAGAATATTGTTTTTATTTGGCTACCCTCGTAATGAAATCATATTCTGAAAATCAAAAAAGTCCAGAAAAGATTCATACGCTACCTATATATGAGGGGAATACACGTATTACCCATGTTTGTTACCATCGTTATTTTTGTCTGGAATGCTCGACTTTTTATAAAGCCCGTCAAAAAATATTTTTATAATATATAATTATATAATCTATAGTTATTATTTATACTTTGTACTTTTTATTAATACTTTGTTGTAAACAATGCATTATGATATAATATATATTACAATGATAATGGTCCAAATATAGGATGTAAAACTGTTAACTGTAAAGTGCGCCTGCTCTCAAAACAGGAACATTCCTAGCGAGACAGGCACAGCACTACCACCTATATACCATATACGATGATGACTTGATGTTTTCTGAATAATTTTTTTTTTTAAATCACAAAACACCCATAAATAAGTTAATCCAATTATCAACTATTAATTATTAATCCAAATATTACATACTCGTATACACAGTCCAAAAAGAATATTTTTGACAGGTGTACAAGAGTAAGCGTAATATCATACATGTATTATCCTCTTTTATATCATATTTTTTGTTTGATTCTAACATTATATTTATAATCCTCCTATGTATATACCTTATCTTTTTATATATAGGGTGTAAAAAAATTCTTTCAATTTCTTTTGATATACTATGCATGTACTTACACGTTTTTAAAACATTATCGTACTTTTTTTATTCTATGTATAAGATTTGTTTGTATCTTTTTTTTAATCTTCTATTCTATTTTCTTATACTATATTAAGTATTATGTTTATATACCTACATTAATTTTTACTGTACAACTATAATTCATATTTCAAATTGTTCGATGAATAATTATATTTAATGAATCTTTTAAAATAAGTAAATAAATATTATGTAATGCATTTTTTTTAATCTCGCTATATTAGAATAGAAAAATGGTTCGAAATTTCGCCACTTACAGGTAAATAATGTCGATAGGGTCTAAAGCAATACAGATATATACGTAGGAAACCTTTTTTAGAATCCCGAAACGACACAATTTTGGTTCTCCAAAACATTTGTTTTGTTTTTATTCTTTTTTTCAGTCAATACGAGCCATGTACATAGAAATCATCTGATTTGGACTACACGCACTTGGTGTATCGATAGTGCCGGCGAAAAATTGAAATATACACGAATTTACCAAACGAAACAATCGCGTTTCCCTTCAATACACCGGTCGTATTTCCAGTATCAGTCGGGTGTATGAATTGTAATGATTATTGACATATCATGATAGCCGGCCATTCAAACCCCACGACATCTGTCAAATCGGAAACAATGGCGCCGCACGGGGCAGGACACCTCCTGGGAACGTATTAAACCGAATCCAATTTGACAACCGTGAAACCGTACAGCCCGCAGAATAATTGATTAATTCGATGGTGAGACGATCGTTGTTTGTTCGGCTTGCCGATTTGGTAGCAGGAAGTTCTATTGCGGACTCCGTGGGCTGCGGAGGGTCTGCACCTTAAGCCTTATTCGCCTGGGAGGTAGGTACGTTCGAATGGTCGTTCGAATTAGATGCAAATAAATTGAGATATTGTTATGTCGATTTTAAAGATTTTTAAAAATATATTTTTTTTGTAACTGTTTATTTGGTTCCAATATAAGATACCTAGCTGCTTCCAGTGGCGTGTCATAACCCTTTACCTGATCTTCGACAATTTCCACAACACACTGATTTTGGTAGTTTTTAATCTGCTGGGGCTTATGATTTCTTCGGGAATTAGATTAATTTATTTAGTTTTTTCAGGAAAATGCTAGAAAACGAAAAAAATCTTTTAGTTATAAGAAAACAAAAAACTGTTTCTTTTGAAAAGTGAAACAATTGTGAAAATGGCACTACTGCTAATAGATTTATTTAATCTAATTGCTGTCTCGTCTGATTCGGAGACGCATGAACAAATATTTTCAGAATCGTTGCGACAGTGGTAAATTTATTTATTATTTCTTTTATTATTTTACTTAAACATATATTTTTATTGGTTGGTACATTATATTGTTAGTACACGCCAACTTTGAATTGAATATGTATAATAAGAAATAAATTAAACTTCACATTTAAGGCAATTTTTAAAAAACTCCGAACCACCCTGGAGAAAAACAATTATTCAGAATCGAAACGTGGCGTTGGTTGAAATGGCGCTAGCCGTATTTAGTGACCAGATTTGAATGGTCAGGTACGGACTTCAAAAAGTTTCCCATTTCTCCCCACCCTTTGTTCCGTCCCATAACCTTCTTTCTTATTTATATTTTACATTATTTTTCTTATTCTTGATATGGCGCGACTCAAGTAATTGATTAATTGGTAATTTCATGTTTTCCTGCTACGTCTCGACTTCTTCTTCCATCCTTTGCTTCTATACCTTCATGATACTTCCATTTCCCTTCCAACTATTCTGTATATTCAAATCACTAACTTCATAAATTAATACTTTTTCGAGCGGCTACTGCTTTCAGCTCTTCGTTAAATTAATTTTCTGCACTCACTCTTAACTTTTAATCTCTTCAAAAATGACTTTTTATGTACATAAACTCATCAACTTGTTACATAAACTCTGCAACTATTTATAAGGGTTTTTCCGCTCTTTTAAAAACCACGATTTAACTCGATGAATTTTATGCATCCGCTCTCTGGACCGTTCCGGGATCTTTTATCACTGTTTTCTTAGAAGTGACTAGTTATTTTTATTCCCTCTTCACCTCAAAGCGTTTTTTTCGTTATACCTTCGAATGCTTATTTTGCTCGGTCTCTCTTTTCACTAGAAGCACTACCATTCGCTAACAGAATAAACCATGCTTTCTACGACTATGTGACTGGAAGAACAAAACGTTAGTTTGTGTTTTCAATTATTTTCAGACGGTTTTCACTTAGTGCCTCTAGCATTTTATTGGAAAAGTGGAAAAATCATAAAATGGATAGTACTTATTCGCTTCACTTAATATACCCTTGTACGTGTGCATGTAACCGACCGCTACGGTAGGTACTACACTCAGGGGAGCGTGTTTATAGGGGGGGCTGAATTAATTGAATCAAACGCCACCGCGGGTTGATACATTGTTGATGTCCCACCCCTTCTGCCCTTATTTGTTCCTCTTATCTGCTGCGCCGTGGTGGAGAAGATGAAAATTCGGAGGAAAATATATTTTGTTCAATCGATGTGTCATGGTTAGTAAAGATCAGGTAGCAATGGGCTTGATTTTTAAATAAAATTGCCGAGAAACTCGAAACAGGATTTTAAAAATAAGCATGTACTTTGTAGTTTAATAATATTTTGAATGTGATCGTATAAATACTGATGCTTTCAAATTATTTTTTTTTACATTTCATTAATATGAATTTATGACTAAAAAAAAATTATCACCTCCGGCAAGGGAATTTGTTTTTCATTTGTTCTATATTGATTTATTTTTTTAATGCTTTTTGGAAATTAAAGCCCTCGAAGTTGAGTCAATATTTACTCTGTTCTGTTTTTTATGCTTTGCAAAGCTCGCCGTGGCTGATTTAGAGTGTGACTCGGTCGCATCCCACGTCACTGTGTTACCAGGCGTTTCCTCTGCCGCCCGAACAATGGAACTAAACAAATAGCCTCCAGTGCCTCCCACACCCTCCCCTTCCCCAATCCCACCCGCACATACCTCCCCTCATACCCTCGCCCCCCACATGGGAACACTGCACTTGATTAAACCAAATATCCCATCTGAAGCATATTCCAGCAACCAAATCAAAAGATATTCCTTTCGAAGTCAATTATGAACGATTGAAATAATTAAAAATAGGTTTGCCGCAGGAATACTACGTGTGTAGAGCTGTTTGAATTCTGAATTAACTTTTGATTGCACTAAACACCTTGTGATCGTATCCTCAGAAATAAAATTGTTTGATTTAATAAACCCATGCATTTTAGACTAGCATTCGATCAGAATGGTGAGCAGTGATATTAAAAGTACATTTTTGTACTTAGTGATCCGTAAAATCAACTTAATTTTATTTATTTTTGTATTAGTGAATATATTTAATAAAAAACATTATTTAAAAAAGAAAGACAAACATTCTCGGGTTGAGAATAACTTGACAATATTTGAAAAAACTTCTACTACCTAATAAGCTACATAATAAGCGAAAAATTTTTGCTTGCGCAATGATGAAGGACTCAACCAGCAGATGAATTGAACCCACGACACCCGGGTGTGAATCCGACGCGTTTGTCCACTCAGCTACTGACCTGTCAAAGGTTATATGTATATGAAAGTTTACAAAGTATCTAATTATAATTCATATTCTTTTTGACTTAATAATAATATTTTTACTCAAATACCACTTGATATTACTAATGTTTTTAAATGGTTCTTACAGGCAATTTTAAATTTATTGATTGGCATAATTTTGATGTAAATAAATGTGCGAAAATCCCCAAACAATTTTATTACATCACCTAAATAATACTGAAATAACGCAAGTAATGTAACTTGTCATTCTCTAAAACAGTTACATTAAACATCCACTAGGTGGGTATGTAAAAAGCTTTAAATGTATTTGGATTTCACTAGAATTTCATTTGAATTAACTTTTCCCCGAATCAACTGGAATAAAACAGAGATTTTTGATAGGTCTCCAATAGCAATAGCACTAACGATTCGAGTGAATCTGATTAGTATCTGCAGAGCCCATAAATCGGGCGGGCGGGAAAACCAATTAAAAGGAACGCCATCCACACGCAACATGCTTCCGCAGATGAAATATTTCGATAAAGACAGTCTGATCGATACAGCTTGAAACCTCATTATTGGCGGCTCGAGCAACAACGGAAAAGCTTTTCACGAACCGAGCTTTCTAAACAGAAGAACTAGCTTTTAACCTACACTTCATTCTATAATTAGGAAAGTCCTTATTTCTCCTGTGTCGTATGTCCCTTGTCCTCCAATTACTTGGGCAGAGAGCACTCGTCTACAACCTATTATTGTTGAAACTTGAGTTGAGGACAATTTGTACCATCGGTATTTGAACTTGGAAATAATTGTGATGAAATTTCGAGTATTTTTCGTTATATTTATAAGTTTCAAAGAAGTAAAAATCACCATAAAAAAGTTTTTCCATGATTTATTATTTTATTAAAGAGATTGAAAATTTAAAGCCCAATAACAACAATGGATACTTAAATCACAGCTACCAATGATAAACTGTCTACCACGAGGTACCACTATACCAGGAGAGTTCTATATATCCATAGACCTCTTAAATCAAGAAGGTTCGACCGCGTTCTTCAATATGTTGTCGTTGGAAAATTGGAGAATCTCGGTCGATGTACTATTTCCACAAAAAAATTGCAAAAAAAGTCCATTGCAGATTGCCCGTAACATTTTTAAAGCACCATCAACGTGAACTCAAAACGTATTACAGCCTCATTGATTATTTACAGAGATGAAGCAAAATGGGTTTATTGTGTATTTGACGGCCTCCATGGTCGAGTGGTAAGACGCTCGACTACGAATCTAAAGGTCGCGGGTTCAAACCCGGCGTGCGCCAATAACTTTTATTTAATTAATATGTGTCATAACACATTTAATTCATTTAAAAAATAATAACAAGTATTTGCGGCACGTTCCAGAGTGGTAGATACTCTATCGCCCTGGTGAAAGACCACCATTCAGAATCGAAACGTTGCTTGAAATGGCTTCAAAGTCGTTTGGTGACCAGATAATAGCCAGGTACTTTAACCTTCCTCTTCCCGATCTCCTTCCCCTCCCCACTTTGACGGTTGGGAGCATGGATGTAAAAAAAGAAAAAAGGTGTTCATGGAGTAGATACAAGAATTCATATTCCCACTAAAAAAATATTAATATTTGAAGAAATGACTATGGAGGTTCGCATAAAAAACAGTTTGTTCAAAAAATATGTAAATTCATTTTTCAAAAAAATCGGCACGAAGTACCTACAAATGCATCTAATTTAGAACACGTTTATCTAGGTTGTGAAAGCGTAAGTAATGAATACCTAGTAGGTAGGTAGCTTTCTGGTCCTTGACTTGAATACGAACGCACAATCAGATCAACGTGTACTTATCACTTATCTATAAAAAACCTTTTAAAATTGTTCTATGTCGACTTGCCTACGGATTTCCGGGAGGTAACGCCAAAGGAACACGCAAAAGAGAATTGTTGTTCAGAGACTTGAGGCTACCACGATATCATCTATCTTACAAAGAATTCCAGTTTCATCGAAATCCATCTTTAAATTGAGACACTCTTCCTTTCATAATTTTTGTAATCAATTTGAATGTTTTTTTTGTTTTGTTCTATGCACAAGTATTGTGTAAATATTCGTTCAAGATAGGTTGTAGGGTATTTATGTAGTTTTTCAATAACCCATGTTCACCGCTAACGTGTTTTATTATCTAAGCTGAATCGCCGTCGTGGTATGTCAAATCACAATACAAGGGTGAATTGTGAAATACGGAAATGTATAGGGAGAGCATAATATACCTAGTAATTCACACAATTAGATATATTACGAAGCGTTAAATATTTTGAATCGATATATAGAACAGGTTAAGCAGTTCGAACCTGACCTATGTTCATTTTGAAAACAAAACAGAAGTTTTATTTTTGTTAATCTTCGAAAAGTTTATTATCCTAATGCATAAAGCAATTTAAAATTTCGGCTAGGTTTGAACCCAGGATCTAAGCACTCGGAGTTTCCGAACATAACCAAGTCTCTTTAGCCGTAATTATAATTGAAAATTTATTTAGTGGTATTTTCGTAGGTACCCGAAAATATGTTTTAACATACCAATTGACGGCCTCCATAGTCGAGCGTCTTACCACTCCAATGCCAATAACTTTTATTTAATTAATATGTGTCATAACACATTTAATTCTTATAAAAATAATAAAAAGTATGTTTGCGGCACGTTCCAGAGTGGTAGATACTCCACCATTCAGAATCGAAACGTTGCTTGAAATGGCTTTAGCCGTGTTTGGTGACCAGATCTGAATAGCCAGGTACTTCCCAATCTCCTTCCCCTCCCCACTACCTTCAGCCTCACAACATACCCTATTTGGGGATGCCATAGTCTCACTGGCTCTAGACGGTTGGGAGCAGTTGAGACTCCTTGTGCGGTATTCATATTTAAAAAATGTTGAATAGAAAAGGGAGGCTAGAGACTAGGTAGGTACCTACTTACTATGTCGGGAGGAATATAATTTTCCGATCGAACATATTGAACAAAATATTTTTAGTTTATTGCCTAGATAATCAAGACACTTGAAGTTGACTCAGTTCATGGAATGCGAAAGCTAAGGATGAATTTATGGTTTCCAAGTGTGCGGCAGTTGAAAATAGGGCAATCTGGTTACTTTTGATAGATCATAATGGTCATCGAATAAATCAGTTGTAATTATATTCACTCTTTCTGAGTTGCTAGGTTTTTTGTATTAATCATCTTTTCCTTCCAAAAGCCAACTTGTTTTAAATACTTAATTCAAAATACTAAAACAGACGAGGCATAATAATTTGTTTTTTCCCATACATATTTGTGCTCATAAATATGTACCTATAAATTAGGATAAAATATCGATAGGCAAAAGCGCTTAAGTTTTAAAGACACTTTAATCAAAAATGTGTTAACTCTGAACTTTTAATCAGTTTTTTTTTCTGCATCGAATACTCTGACTCTTGTCTAACTCCGAAGAATTTTGTGGCGCTTCAGCCATCTAAAATATATGTATCATTTTGGAAAAAGCTTGATTCCGACGACACAAGTTAGGGACTTTTTTAGTTTTTTGTCCCTTCAGGTAACTCAATGTGAGCATTGAATTACCTGAGTTAACTTTTTTTTCAAAACTCATCCAGGTACTAAAACTTATGTATTTAATTATTATAAAAAACTTTATAGTGCTCTAGTGTTAATTTCATAAAATGGCGCTTTAGCCCTTTTACCTTTCCGGCATCGATATGTAATAATTAACGTAATATCGTGAAATAGCTTTATCAATATTATTTATAATTACTGACATTTGGTGTCGTTCGTCAAAATAAATCACTGTTTTGGTAATAACCGATTGATTTTGACGAATGACACCAAATATCAGTATTAATAAATAATATTGATAACACTTCTCCACGTTATTTTATTATTAATCTAATCTGGATTAATTTTGATTACGTGTTCAAATAAAAAAGCACATTTAAGTGCATTATTAATGTATGCGTAGACAAGGCACAAAGCAAATAAATCATCTCCAGTAAACATCATTAAATGTCTGTTGGTCTATTTTGTCACAGTTGGGGGAAACCATTTGATGGCCCATAAAACATCCTTCTCAAGTGGATAAGTTAATTTGGTACCGACCGAAGTAGTAAGCGTTCAAGTGCTGATAAACCCTTATTGATTACATACGTGATGACCATTATGGATGGTGTATTGTGACCTCAATCCCCATTGAAGAGGATCAAATAATATGACTTATATTCATACATGTGATGCTGAATAGAAAACACTACTCATTATTTTAGGGAACAATAATAAATAAAATAATGTCGAAATATTGTTATTGTTTTCATTTTTATAGAAATTGTGATAATCATTTATTTGTTTTTCTTGATATCTCTTCAAAATATTGTTGAGATTTCAGGCTTTATTGACCCTTTGTGATAAAATGAAATTGCGAGAAGGAAACGAATCGTGTGTACATTTTAAGACCGTTCTTACGAATGCAAGCAATCCTGTCAAACAAACAAACAAACGTATTTGTACGCGTTTCAATTAAGCGTCGTATAATATTTATGGGTACTTTTTGTGCTTGCGTAGTTACTACGCAGAATTGGGTGCAAATGTTGCTACTTACGGCCCCACACGAAAATCTTATGAAAAATAAATTAAGGCATGCTTCAGCCCGCCACGAGGGAAATGTAAAAAGACACGAGCCCATCACTGATATTTGATTTCATGGTCAGCAGATTTTTCTAAGGGTGCTAATACTCGCCACCGTATAAGAAGGGCAAAAAAAATCAAAGGGGTAAATTAATATAAAAGGAACAGGTACAACACTTTTCTTTAGTGAACCTTTGCAATTTAGGATACCACTGAGAAAAAAAATATTAACACTCATTTGAAATTGGTATCACGAAAATCAAACTCTTTTTTTCCTTTTTGCAAATTACCGTATTTTTCTTGTCTGTTTCGTTTATAAGGGATACGCACAAACCGATATAAATATTAAATGCTCTTCCGTAGTCCTTCGGTATTCTCTTGCTTTATTATTAAAAACAACTTGAAATGATATTTCTTCGGCGAGAGTCTTTTATTACGATGTTGTGTTCTACAATAATTATTATTTTCGGTTTGTTTGCAATTAAAAAGCTCTTTGGGTGTCATTGGTTCTTCGAAGAAGTGATTTTGCGAGAAAGGTTCCGTGAATATAATAATGTTTCATTCAGTATTTCAGAATTTTTGTTATCTGGAATGATTACTCGATTTCAAATTGAGCTCCATATATTATCATTTAAAAACGTAATCAGCTATCGTGGATTAATGTGGTTCGTGGCAGCATACGTCAGATTTTTTCCTATTTGTCTGAACTTGGCTAACTTATCCAAACTTTTGTACACGACTTTTGACGTCAACATGAAGCTAGAAAAGGAGCAAAAATTAAAAGCCTCAAATTAAACATGGGCATTGTACAAATTTGCTCGAAAAATATGATAACCCTAAAAACATCTCCAGACATAATCGAGATACGTATCTGCTTAGAAAATTGGTTTGTGCATTGAATAAAATAGAGCTAGAATATTTAATAATATAATGAATGAAAATTAAATAGTAACTTTGTTTAAAACCACAGATTTGTGTAAATATACGTAAAATAAAATAAAATTTACATAAAATATTTTATGTCTTTTACAAAGTTGTTATTTCATTTTCAATAACTATGTCAAACCGCAAAGTGATTGCTTTCTACAAAAATATAATATGATATAATATGGTTAATCATCAACACGTTTCGAGTTTTGATTACCACATGCGATAAATATTTCAAAAAGATTTTTACAATAAAACAAATCACACGTTGTAATAAAACGATTTTAGTAATTAAATATTAAAACGCGTCACTTAGTTAGAACAAAGAGAAATGCCTTTTTTATAAAAAATATGGTTCAACGATTTCAAAGAGGTTTTGCCAATTCATTGTAGATACTATATTATGATCAGGGAATTGGGACAAAAGAAGGCTCGTGTAAATCTCTTGTTGAATAAAAAAATCCATTTGCAAAATTAAAAGGAGTGGAGCTCTTCAACGCTCATTTTGAAATCTATTCATGATGGAAATGGAAGTATGAAGAGATTTGAAACATTTACGACAAATTCATTATTGCTTGTTCCTCTTTAAACGTTTTTTTTTTTAAATTTATAATTGGCACGCCTGATTAGAAAAATATCATTGAAATCTGCAAATTTATCGATGTGTTTCGATTTCAATTAAAATTGTCACATTCGGGCATTTTTTTTCCCAAACAGTACCGTGGTCTTTTGTAAGTACTTGCATGGAAAATCTATCATAAAAAAGGGTACATGAAATATGGCTCTAATTAGGTTACTCAGATGAATTTATGATACATAAAACAGCTCTTGGATTCGTGAGTTTGGTTTAGGGAAAACATCAATTTAAAAAGAAATGTTTTAGTTTTTGGCCCTTTTGCCAAAATAGGTACGTCTTCAAAAGACATTACTTGCAACCTATCCTATCAACTCTCCTCGGACTCTGTATATTCTTCAAAAGTTTTGAAATTACACAAGAGACTATGGGATTTGTTTGGATTACGCCTTTGGTCCAAGATCGATAAAAATATCCTAATACGTACATAAGTCACAAAACCGAGCTGATACTTCAAAGAAGATACCAAATCACCAGACCATATGATTCAAAGAGGTTCCGAGATCCAGCCGCGTCATGAATATGGGATTTCTAAAATTACTTTTGTAAAACTTATTTACTACGGTTATCTAATAAACTTCATGCTTTCATATTAAATTGGGAAGCGGCTTAAAGTTTTTCATATAGTTCCATTCAAAATCGTAATTAATTCAATACATAATTACCATGAGTTTTATAAATATTGCCAAGAAACTTAAATCCTCTGAACTCAAAAAAATTAAGGTACATTTCAATAGCAAAATGAATAGACTTAAATAGTTGAAGGTTTCATTTTTTTATTTTACTATGTTTTGTAATTTTAAAATATTTATGTGCGCCTAATTTACTAACTATGGTTAATAAATGAGCTTCGTTCATTTATTTTTATTTGGGAAATGGTTCAGAGTTTTTGGTTTACCAAGTTCCTAGAAATAATTGCTATAAATTCGGTGAATATTGCAGGGAAACTTGAAAACCAAAAATTTCGTTTTTAAATAATTAGTATTAAATAGTTTTATGTTAATTTTTTTAAAGATTCCTTTGAACTGAAGACTTTAAAAATGATTAATATTCCTCAGAAATGCAAAGTTTCAATAAATACCGCGTATTTAGTATTAAAACCGAACGCCTCTACGGGGCAGCCCGCAGTATTACGTATTACAGTTACACCTGAAGGGTTAATTCTCATAATTCATCCAAATCAACCCTTTTTAATTTCCGTTGTGATTTTTCATTCCTGAATGTTTTATGCCAGCTTTCAGTAAAGGGGTTTCGGAAAACACTTGGATTTAAATGATACCACGCTTTAAATTACAATATTCCATTTGGTATGGTGGTTAGAAGCTCTGTCGTAAGTTCCAAAGGTGAATTATGCCTTTGTCGAAGTGTGAAAAAATATTATTATTACCGAAATTTGGCCGTTCACCAATTCAAACTTGTAGTTTTAATCCTGATTACAATTATATTCGAAATGTCTTATTTTACTCATCTATTGTACAATAATTCGACTTACTGTATGCAGAAGCTAATGTGTGACGTAGAGCTTCGATTTAGAAACGCTTGTTTCCAAAGTACAATACTCGTACATCGGGAGAGAGTTACGCTCCGATGTGCTGGGATAGGGTAAAGTGAATATTATGATGAATAATACAGACTAAGGAATGTCTGGAGCTGGTTTAGTTCTACCTATCCACTAAGAAATTGGCATTGCATGATGGGATAGGATGAGTAAAGGCAAGCGTAACAATTGTGTTATAAGTATTTAGAAAATGTTTTCGCGAATTCTGGATGGAACAGGTTTTCTGGTAATTTATTAGTAAAAAAAAATTAAAAGCTACCACATCATATTCTCTATTATATAGTGTGTATATAAGAGACACGAAAAAGATTATTACTCATTCTTATTTCTTATATTATGCAGATGATATGAAATTTATTAGCTCCGTAGATGACTGCAATAAGTTACAAAAAGATCTTAATAAAATAATGGAAAACTGGAATACTGGAATAATGGAATACAAAAACAATCAATTTATCTTAATATGCACAAATGTGAATTAATGGTACCAATTTACTTTATTCCACTAATTTTTAATAAGATCTGACCGGTTTCACCCTATGAAGGGTATCTTCAGACTGGTACAATTTTATGTAAATCTATGGTATACTCGTACATACTATTAATATCCGGAATGGACGCTTATTGAGTCAATATCATTGTAAACATCGGTGACTTAGGCTTTTGTTTTATTGCTGACTGAAGCGGCTTTATAATAATATTTTAAAATACATTCGGGTAGTTTTATCACCTACTGAGAGTTCTAAGCATCATCAGGATACAAAATTAAACTAATGTCAATTTTCTTATTAATAATTTTCAATTTTAAAATTTTAGATTTTGTACCTTGGTGATGCTTAAGCTAAGCGAAATCGGTCGGTCATAAAAATGAAAGGAAATTTGTGGTATTATACTAAGTTATTTTTTCATTTCACTAAATACCTCTATGTCAAACCACAAAGTAATTGCTTCCTACGAAAATAGAAAAAAAATAATACCACCCCACAAGATTCCCAATTTCCGAAGGTGATAAGACTCCGATATCTCCAATTGGTAAATATTGTGAGGCGGAAGGAAACATGGATGAGGGTAACGAGAGTAAAGATAATGTCTTAAATCTACCTGGCTATTCGAATATGGGTACCAAAAATAACTAACGACATTTCAAGTGACGTTTATATTCGGAATGATTCTCTCACCAGGCCGAAATGATTTTATTTTTTGCTTAGGAATGTTGTGAACGAACTGTATATTATACTTCTTTTCATAAATTCTGTAAGTGAAAAAAACACAATCTGATTTTTTTTTCTTCACTACGTTTCCAAACCACAACCTCTGTCCATAAAAATAAACAACACACATTTGAAAACCCTGACTTGGCAACGTCCATGTCTGAAAAAAAAGTAATATAAACAAAATACTATCTTCAAATCGAGCCAGCAACCTCCCAAATCAAAATCAAACGGTCATCTCAAATTGATACAAATATAATATTATCCCTTTTTTATTTAATATGAAAATGCAGTCTCAGGTTTGTGCATCTGCAACATTGATACGGCGTTGGTACCGTCGCGCTTCGTTCCTGGACCGGAATCGGCAATACAATCTGCATATCAGCCTCCGATGGGGCCTTCAAATTGAAATGCACAATAGCAACTGAAACTAGCACAGTGGACATACCTTTTCTATTTTTGGATTATAAGATTTGTTTTTATTCAATTGCTTGATTATTTTCTATTCGTTTGTATATGACAGCTGTAAAACTATAAAGAGGAATTGTACGAGTATACTCGTATGTCAATCACGTATCGCGGTGAGATTTAATATAATATAATATTTAATATCCCAACTCAAGTGATTTAAACTATTGAGCTAGTGACCGCAATTTGCTTTATACGTCCCTTAATAATTGAACCAAAAACGTTTTTTTTTATGTGACACATGTAAAAAAGTTTTAACTGTTCAGAGCTAATCGAACCATGACATCCCTGATTGGAAAATGTAGTGAGGCTGAAGGAAGTTATGGAAGGGAATGGGAAGTGAAAGAGGAAATTCGGGAAATGCCTATTCAACTATTTAGATGTGGTTTCTAAACACAATTAATGTCATTTTAAGCAACATTTCGCTTCTGAGTGGTAGTCTCTCACGTGGAGGTAATTTAAGTTTCTAACTTCTTCAACACATTAAAATCACAAATTTAAATCTATAAAATAAAAATCTTTGTGTAGCTACAAAAATACCCACTGTGCGGTTGATATGATTCCGTTATGCAAGGCGTTGCTTCCTACACGTACCGAGTGCTGTTCGCTCTAATGCCGAGTGGTTAGGTATTTGCGTGTATGCTTGTATATACCACCCTGTAGCCTGTACATAATTACACAGACCAATTTGAGGGTAGTTAACTTGTGGTTTCCTAGTATAATGGCTACTGAGAATCGATGATTACTTGGACCAGGGAGGTTTACTATCAAAGCTGTATTTTTTGTCATTGAATGGTATATTTTCATGTTGTAGGTCTTGACGACTACCACGCTAGTTTTGATTGTGTCAAATTCGTTGATTTAATCTTGAACAGGGGTATATTTAGCTATATTATAATAAAAATATGCAAAACATTAAAAATTTTAAACTATTCAAAAAAACTCTTCGTGGAGATGGTACTATCTGAATTGTACAATTCACAGCAGACATACTTTGATCAACCCACCATCACTAAAGTCTTGTAGTTTACTAATAAATGTATCGAATAAATCCAAATAACCAATTCTTTCGTTACATTCATAAATACCTTGACTCTAGGTCAGAACTTATTTTTTATTTCTATTTTCTAATGGATCTCAAAATCTAAGTGGTTAAAATAATAATTGAAATCTTCGTTTCCCCCCGTACCATGTCAGCCTACACGGGTAGTGCGGCACCCTAAAGCCGTATAGCCATAGAGAGCAAGTAAAACACACCACCAAACGCCCTAACCTCAATGTGACCAGATTAATAGCGGCTGTATTTAAGTGGGTAGATATTATATTATAGATACAGTATGGCTGAGCGTTTCTCGTTGCTCTGAGGAAGTGACTGCTGCCGCGGGGAGGTCTGGAAGCGGCGCTTTGTTTCCCAGAGAACAAATGACGTAAAACCATTACTGTTCCACTATTATTACCAACCAAACAATATGCATTCAAATATGAATGATGCGAAGCGCCGTGATTGTGATGAAAACATTGTTCAATTCGTGAAATGAAGATCTCTCGTGACTGCGCGTAAATCATTCGTGAAACACAAAAGGAAATAATAATAATTGTTAAAGCACACATTAGGTTATGTATGAACGTATGTGCAAGGGCAGGTTGTTTTACGGTCGCGGTAAGAGCTTCAACCACTCGCATTCATATCTGTCGTCATAAATCATCAATTTCACAGTATAAATAAATTACTCAAATCGTCTACGGTACTCGCGTTAGTTCGAGAAAGTTTCTAGCTTTATTTCATCAGTAGGTCGCAAGTGTATATCGCCAATGGGAAGTTAAATGAGCAATTTATGTAATTTCCTATCGCCGTTACGACCTTCTTTTTAAATTAGAATTTTATCAACAAATCACTTTTCACTTATGTCTTTAGTAACTGTTTTCAAATGTTTCAGCAATGGAAATATTATCACATTTCATCAACATTTCACCCCTTTGTTGTCAAATTTAGTGAGAATTTAAAAAAATATTTTGAATAGTATACCCTTAGGTAGGGAAACTCCCCATGTTAATAGACATCAACAATAATTACAATTTATCAGAAAAACTTAATGGGGACATTGGTAGTTAAAAATAAAAATAATAACATTAAACATGATATAAATAGTCCGTCTGTATGTGGCTTCTCCACAGTTTGATAATGCCCTCAGAAGGCGAAACAGCTGTCACGCGTAAAAATAATTACATCGCAAATTTTTTAACTAAAAATTGTTTAAAAAAAAATAACAAAAATTATAATTATTGTTTAAATAAAATTAAAAAAACCTAAAAATTAAAATGGAGTTCTACAAAATAAACTCTAAAACCATAAATATTTTGAATTCGGTTCGAAAATGATATACATATCTGTCTTTCAGATTATTTGATCATGCAATTGTGTTTTATGGGTAAGTATTGGCCAATTTTGTTACCGACCATTTATAACAACTTGCAACTCATGTTGTGGCAACAAGTTTTATAGTATTATGAGGTACTATGCGTTACTAAGCCCGGCTCACTGTTACGTAGGTCCCCAAGGGGACAGGGTTATGCACATAAACCACAAATAATACAATTAAAACCAGGGGGAAGTGCCATATCTTTATGGACGATTACTTCGGGGAGGAAAATGATCGCCGTAATCTTAGACTGGACCTGACCGTTAGTCCCTTAACGTATAGTATCTGATTTAGCCGGTGCTTGAAGGATAGGAATTTGCAATCTAATGGTTTATCTGAAATTCATTATGGTTAGGCTAGGCACAGAGATTTTGAACTTGATTTCTGAACAAATTGTAAATTAAGACCGCCACCTATTAAAATGTTTTGTTTTCCGTTGCAGTTTTTGAAGAACTTTAAGGAGATGTGATTTTTCCCTGATAATCAGTGAACTTTGTAGACGAAGCCTACGTTATAATACCACTAACCCAATATGAACCGTTTAAGAGTTTACAGTTTCAGTTAGTTCTTAAAATCAATTATATTTATTGAAAATTTTAACAATAACTTAAATTTCACTAATCTTTACCTCTTGTTTAAAATATACGTTATTCGAAACATATTGATGTACATATTGAAACCTTTCTTCAAAAGGTTTTATTTTTCGTTTTTGAAACAAATAAAGTAACATGGCATTTAAGATGAGCAAGTATTCCAAATACTAAAAATGATTTAACTAGTCTCTTTAGAAAATGTGCGAAAGACCCTGCCTTCAATATTTACTCCTTCGAGTTGGCTCGCAACCGCACTATCGTCCTTCCAATATAAGTGGTCAGGTAACGCCGGACAGCCATTGTTTTATTGTCTGAGTACGTGACTGCTTACTGAGAACTAAGCTTTGTACTCCGATCTGTAATATTTCGTAGGCAAACACTGCGAATTTAAAAGGTTACTCAATAATTCCAACAACAGCTGAACTTTACGTGGTTGTTGAGAAAAATGCGGTGTCGTTTAATGTTAAAAGCACGTTTTATATTAAGTGGTCATCACACATTAAAAAATCGTGTTTCGGTTTTGTGCTGTTTCAATATTTTATAAACTGTGTTTTTGTTTTGTTTTTCTCGCGCTATGTGCTCGTTTATTAACCAACCGTTGTTCAAGAATTAGTCCATCCAGCTTCAAATAGATTTGTATCATGACCATTAAAAAGTATAACGCCAATACCGTGTTATAAGACAAAAATTTAATTAAGCATAAAAGAATAAAATTTACACAAATAATGTATTTTTTACGCGAGCAAAAGATAAAAAGCAAAATATTTGGGACAAATTATCAGACTTTTCTTTTTTCTTTGTAGGAGATACAGTCTTCAAAACATTATTGGCTCAACTTCGCACTCATTTTCCTTCTGGTAAACCTGTTTGGCCGACTAATAATATTATTGTGTTGTAAATCCCGCATGTAAATATTCAAACGGTTCATAGATATATGCGGGATTAATATTGTATTGTCAACTTGAAAACCGTAAAAATATATTTTATTAACCAACATTTTGACAGCTTTCTAAATTCTATCGCCGCACTCTTTCTGCCCTGTACTAAGAGATTTGTACCTGTACCCATCTAGATTACTCCTGCGCCCCCTGGGGGCGATATCGCTTACTTTGAGAAACACTGCACCAGTAGTTATTGATAGTTAATCCGTAACAAAACAAAGCCAGAAAGTTCAGACAAGCCGTTCGTTTTTTGGCCAATATGCTTAAGTAGATAGAAAAATTTAATTAGATCCTGTGATTTAGTTGTAACGATTTTTTTTTTTTAATATATTCACTTGTAATTTGAAACATGGTTCTATTTTCACTCAATTCAATGAACTATTTGCATTTAAAATATATATATTTATTCACCTTTTTTTCCCTTAAGTAATCAGGTGTACGCTATGTTTAAATGCCTACAAATTTATTGTGATAAAAAATAAATTGAACTTTATGCAAATAAATATGTGGAAGAAATTATGTATTCAATTATGCATGGAATACGATTTAGTTTCCGGGAAAAATTATAACAATAAATTTTTTAAAACCTCTCCATTGCTATTGACATCATAATAATTGAGTAGATAATTTTTCCAGCATCCGTCCGTGTCCCTTGGAAATTGAAAGCAATATCGCAAAGCGACGGGCTGTAAACCCGCTGACAGCCCAAACAATATGCAAATTTACGTTATGTATTTTCCAGGGATCTGCAGGACACTTTTTAATTTAATACTGTTTGTCCAACACAATATTTGTACAAAAAGCCTTCAAACAGATATTCTTTTTTAATATTTCAAATTTTGTTTTAACATGGAGCGTTTTTCACATTTTTAGTTACAAAAAAATATTTTCTTATTTTTTTAATTATTCTGCAAGTAAATTTTTGTTTACTTTCGTCTTATTACTGATGTAATTTGAGTGAGTAGCAACTTCTTATTGTATTTCGAGGAAAAGCTGAGTGGCATCGCTTGTATGTTGAAGCTAGAACCAGCATTCCAACGTTACGACGTGTTGGTCTTTCCATTGCCGGGAGATATTTTTATCTGTTGCCCCTTAGATGATGATATTTTATTCTTCAAATTCGGTTTATGGCAGACGTAAAAATGTACGAACATAAAAATGTCCAATTAATTGTACAACCCAATCACGCGTGACACACAGAACAAAATAGCTTCAACGTAGATTTTTTGTAACAACGTTTGTACATTCATGTTTTATACTGCCCGAACGACAATACCAGTGGCGAACTAACCAAACCTTTTACAGTTATAATAAATACATATTTAATTTTTCTTATGTATTTTTCACACTCCCCACTTATTTATCAACAACATTATAAATAAGTGATTTATCATCATAAAAATTAACTAATGAATAAGTCATTGATCTAGATATATTTTCCTGTTATAAGATGATATTCCATCTTCAGCTCTATCATCGACAAATGGCACTCGACGAGAATAATTACTGCGTTCAGTTATTTCGATAGCAACACAAGTGTACAAAGAACTTATCTTAAGCTTAACACAACTGCATCCTTTTCTTTTAATATTGAACCCGAGTAAATTAATAGGATCGACTCAGTTTTCATTATTAATGATTGTGTACGCAAACCTTTTTTGTTGTTGTTTTTTATTTACACATTTACACGAGTTAGTGCCTTTTTTATGCCGGGGAAAGTCGTATAACAAAGGTTGCTTATATTGTGTTTTCTAGGTCATTTTCGCCATACGCAGGGTGGGCCCCGATAACTTCGTTTGTTTCGGAAGTTTTTACGATCAGGGCGGCTCTTAAACTCTTAACCCATTTCAAATTGAAGAGTTCTCCTTGACAAGGGGAGGAACTTAGACTGTATGAGAATCCTTGAGTTCTCCTTCTAGGTCCGATTCAACTTTGAGTATTTCATTACTTCATTTAATTTTAAATTATATATTTTTTTTTATGTTACAAATAAATTCCGTGGAACGGCGCTCTACAATTTGTAAATAAGTTTTAGTTATATATATATATATATATATATATATATATATATATATATATATATATATATATATATATAGATTGATTATATATTAAACTACAGTTTATTCCACTCCACAAACTCTGCGATATAGTGTTATTTTTACTAATAATCCTCAGAAGGGGCCAGCGTTAAAATTTTGCCTGGGGGGTGGGAGATTTTTCTTCGTGACTATTGCTAGTGATTTCTTTAAGATAAATTTCACTACGGAATTATTAATAAATCAAAATGTTTTATTAAGACAAGATAATGATTCTAATATACATTTTAGAATATAAAAATATTTACTAGGAGTAGGTAAAATTATTCAATGAAGTCATTTTCCAGAAGTAAAAAGCCATTGTAAATTTAAACATCATTAAAAAATAAATACATCATTAGGTCAGAATCCTCGACGTAAATAAGTCTGAGCTCAAAGCTTTATTGTCAAAGGGCACATTTAGTGTTGTTTGTTTCACTCATTATAATATTGTGAAGAAGCCACGTGTGCCTCCAAAAACAGTCAGTAAGTAAAATAGTTATTGCCAACCGTTTTACAAAAAATTCCAATTTCTTGTTCTTATGTTTTTGCTGCCAATTATTCGTAAAAGTAAATAGAGAAATGAAAAAACGTTTCGCAATTAAGTTTTCACACATTTTTTTTAAATCAAAATTTTCAGGAAAACTGTCTTTCGATTTCTTCAAAAATAAACATTTGTGTACCAGCCTATATATAAATATTTCACTAGCTGCATGTTTAAAAAAAATGTATTTACCGTACGTACTGGACGATTTTTTGTTTTAACCTATTGTTGCGGATATCGAAGGAAATAAAAATAATCTAAAAGGAAATAAAGGTAACAGAAATCAATTTCCATTGAAGTAAATCAAAGATCAAAGATTTTGGAGATGACTAAGAAAAAAATACAATGAGATGTGGTCAATAGCCCGGTGGGTAGGGCGCTCAGCTGGCAGTCTGCCGGATCGATTTCTTATGTTATGCTTTCTAAAAATGATTTATGCAGGTACATAATATAAATCATGGCATTTTTAAAAAAGAAATGCATGTGAAAATTTGCTGACCCCTGAAATGAGTGTTTGTTGCGTGCGGCGTGCATGTGCTACAACAATAATTATATTTGTCACCGGGGCGAAAGCCGCGGAGCAAAGCAGCTTTCGCTAATTGGAAGGGGCGGCGACTATTACTGAATTCACCGACATTTTTCATGCCGCGTCTCGGCCCTGATTCGCAACATTTGTTCGGGTATTTGTGGCACTTTGAAGCTGCGTTTAGCACACGGTCGCTCTAGACCCACTATATACTACTCTATACTACTGGGTATACTCACTGAGCCTACGCAGTATGACAGGAATAATTGCCTGAAAATTAGTTTCACTATCACACCGTGGCAATTGTAGTCGTCTGGGACTAGACTTTCAGACAGGGTAAGACCTAATTATTTCCGCCCCCAGAGAAATAACAGCAAATCCAAGGTATGATTTTTGTTATTTTACTTAATGTGAGGAAAAGCTAATTAATCTGTCTAAATTAATTTGATCCTTTTTGATGTTTTCTTTTAAGTTTCTGACAGTAATTTTCTCATGTAATCCGCCGTCGAGACAACTTGAAAAATTCAATTATATTGACTACAAACCAGAAAATCTGATTATGGTTCGCGCTTACAAAACTCGCGGACGATGAGGTCTGGGGTCGTTAGATTTACGCAGCTTTATCATATAGAGCAATGGGAGTTTTAATCATCCATTTAACCGTAAAAAAAGAGAAATAAATAAAAAATAACACATACATAATATTTTAATGAAGCAATGACAAAAATACACATTTGAAAGAATATTAAAGTCAAAGCCTGAACAAGGTTTTGGTAGTGTCATAAAGAATGACAAAAATCATTTAGACTGGTACCAAAATTTTTAAGACCATGACTTGAGTTAACAAGTCTCGACATTCTGGACAGTAAAGAATGATACCCATAATTATTAAAGTGATGATTGAGGAACAGCAATTCATTGTTTCTAAGTCTACGGCAAGGAGTGTTGAACTAGATGAGCTGCAACAAAGAAGGTGAGTCAATAATATAATTAATAATTTTGAAAATGCAAATTAAATCAGAGTCCCAACGCTTTTTAAATGAAGTTTTTTTTAAAATGTTAGTTCCATTTCATCATATGGATAATCACATAATAATAAATCAAAATAATGCTTTTTGAAAGTGTCAAAAAAGTGCATTTTTGTTAACCAATGGGGAAAAACAGTTGTTTCGGCTTAAATTAAATAAAAATAATCTGTAACAATTAAGTAAATATGTTTTTATTCAGACGGTAGCAATCCTGTTTCACAATGGCAACGTAAAAAGTATTGCCCGAGAAAGATACTACATAAGACAACAGTTTTGTCCACACTCCACGCAGCGTGCGACGCACGAACTAGACAAGTGCACAACAAATATCAAGCAAAAGTTGATCGTTGATAAAAAGGCCCGAAAATATATTACTATAGTCATAAATGATTTCATACACTTTATTTTACCCTTTTCACCGCTAAAATATTTATTTGTTGGTTGGGAACTGCCTCGAATGCTCGTCGCGAAACTATTGAGTAAGTGCCAATTAGTACCAACAATTCCTTCTTTTTGAGTTCAGTTGAAGCAGTGTTTTAATGAAAAGGGTATCTTCAGTTTTCTTAGAAGCATTAAATCTTCAAACGACAAGCTTGGAAGCTGACCATTTGAAGTGTTATTGGTCGTTAATTCAAATGGTGTTGTTAATTTAACGTGACTGCAACGGCTATTTGTACAGCCTAACACGAAGGATTTAATTAACTAAGAATTGAGACCTCAATAAAATAATTTATTAACGTCACAAGCTTGTTAATAACCCATTAACCAAATTTATGAGAATGTCAAAATAAGCCATTAACATGGAAAAAATAAAAGAAAAAATAATTTCCACCGAAAGAATGAGATTTTTGCGTGTTTTTTAAATAAAACTCGTACCTACCAGTTTGAAGGAACATCTATCAGTAATGGGTATCACTGTAGGTACACCCACGCAACAAACACACTTAACTAATTGGGGCTAAAATGATCAAACTAAAGCAGCCCTGTGCTGGTCATCAGTGGCGCACTACGCTCTGAATTTATTTCTTATTTTCATGATTAGCGGAACATGTATTTTTACTTAATATTTTCGAATAGATTTGTTTTCTTATTCTCGCCGTTATTCAGAAGCGGGCAAAAACTCGAGTGCAAGTTGGCCACCTTGGGGAATATCTATCTAGTCTCTGACCCCACTGAAAGATTCCGGGGCCCAGTACCAGTCTTTGGTTTTCCAACAATAGAATTACACGATCTCGCAACCATTAAAGCTTTGGCTAATTTGCATAACGCCATTTTTGTGAAATATCACCTCGAGAGCGCTAAATTACGCCCTGTAATGATATGAGATCCATAGGGCCCCCAACCTGCCCGAAGGAACTTAATGTCAACTATGATGGTGTTTTACTTTATTAATTTATTTTTAACAAATATATATAATTACATAATTCAACGGTATTGTTTTTAGTAACTAGGAAGACATACAAAAATAATCGGTTTCACAGAAAAGGTTTTGAAAGTAGTCGTGGCATAAGCAGGACTATTACAATTTAATAAAACCATATAAACTTGCTCCACTGATTTATTTTAGAACCCATAAACAGCTTACTAGATAAAGCAGTGTGATGAACATGAAGTGATTTTGTATAATATTTTTTACAATGCGTCTTTTTTTCAAGATCAATCAAGGTGTATGATTTCTCAATATTTTTATTTAGGCTTTCTATCTTAGTTGCCAATACCATAGCAGGGTGATACCCACCTAGTTTTAAATAAATAAGTGATTAAATTTTACATCATAATATTACCAAAAGAATTCCACAACGGATTAATCGTTTTCAAAGGAGAAATATTTTAAATCAAGCGATAAACAATGAGAAGTTTGAATTATTTTCCATGGCGCCATCCAGTTGCCTTTCATAGGAAAATGACAGAAAGAGTTTTCCTACTTTTCGTCACTTGACATAAATCACACTTAATTTTGTCGTTATTCCCCACAAACCCAATTCCTGGAGTTGACAATTTAATGAGAGCAATAAAGAATTGCCGGTTTAAGAGCTCGCCACCAGGGGGCGCATTTAAGCAATGGAAGTCCGTCTTAATTACAAGGCAACGGTTCTTTTGCGGTCATACTTCTATTAATACCAGCTCCTAGGGCTATGGTACTATATCGCTTTTACCAGTTGTACTTTAAATAATAATAACATTGAAGACAGTGTTTAATAAAGACACATTTCCATAAATATCAGCTGAAAAACGTCGTGGTAACTTCATTCTTCTCTAAATATTAAAACATTTTAACTTGAAGGTTTTGTTGTAAAACAAATATTTTCCATTAAACATTATTTCAATTTACATTATAATTCATACTAGGCTTCTATTACATGTTTTTGTGCGTTTATAAAACAAGAATATACAAGATAATAATATTTTGAGTATATAAAATTGGTCGTGAATCAACAATAAGAATAAGAAATATGTTTTTACACCAATAAATAATGACAGTTAAGTCAGTAAGTGGTGATGAAGTTATTTTTTTTGAGCAAGTAAAAATTGGTTACGTATTCACTATTTTTTCATGTTTTAAAATTGATTTGGTAAATTATAATTCAATTCTGATTGTGATTTACGTGAGAGAAAATAAAGTTTTACGAGATTTTAGGTTTCGAATATATTTTTGATTTGCAGCAAAATGTTTGTTCTAGAAGTCAAAGCGTTCCATTATAATACAAATCATTTAAAAAACTCCCTTTAACGTATTCGGGTTTTATGAGCCCGTTTTGTTTGATTTTTCACAAGTTATACAGAAAATCCAACAGTATCAACATTATTCTATTACCATAAATGCGTCAAACGCAATGATATTTAGTGATAATGCAAACACATCGCACGCCGAATGGAGTCGAAGTCTCAATATGAAAGTGTAAAATACGATCATGTGAACTTTTAATTTGCCTCGTTAGTTCCAATCAATATGAAAATAAATGATTCTGATTCCAGACACGTCAGGGGCAGTTTTGTATCACGTGTTGATTTTATCATTCCAATTTGTGATATGCTCAATTACAAATGTAATTTTTACTTTAATTGTTGACGCTTCGCTAACGTCATTTATTGATTAATAGCCCTATCAACGTGGATAATAAATCTAACATGCGATTGCAACTGTCACAATTTAACGAGATAACTAAAGTAAATATACAAAAGAACCTTTGTTGTTATATTTCATTTTACCGACCTGAATTATTATTCTTTTAACTTCATAAATATGTTGAAAAAATTATTTAGTTACTGATTTACCCACACACCTTTTGACGACCCACCATAGTAATTTAGATAACGACATTTTTTTATGAAAAGGAGTTCTTCGCATTTTTATATTTCTAAATTAAACATGTTTATTTATTAACATATTGCGTACTTGTTTTTGGAACATTTTTTCAATTCTTGTGTAGAATTGTGAAATTGTCAGAATACTATAACCGTTCTACACAATCACCACAGTACGGAAATAAGCCTAAATATAATATATTGTTCAATTGATGAAATACGGTTGTTCAAGCACTAATCTATTAAGAAAATAGAATTGAATGAATTATTTTTGAGGATAAAATAATGTTGTCCGATGAAACAAAGCGATGGGGGGAGCGGTGTGCAGACGAGACGTAAAGTATAGAGAATGCTTCCGAAACAGAAAAGTTTCTTTTGAGATTTACAAATCAGCAAAACTTTCCTCCCTCCCTCATAACTATAACACACTTTTGGGGAGTTGACAAAAGTTTTCCTTTTGCGAAGAACTTACATATATCCGCTTAATTTCTTTGTTTCCTCGTACAATCGTTTGGGCGCCTTTAGCTAATAATCCCCTCGCCTCCCTCTGCCGGCTGGGAGGGGTTGGAGGTTGGGGGTTGGGAAGATGGAGGGGAAGAGGATAGTGAGGGAGGGTATCATGTCCACAGTCCGATTACTGTCGTATCAGCTGAACAAATACAAAGTGAAATTACCCACTACATTTTTACGCATTGCTGTTAAAAAGAGCTACCTACACGCGTGTCAAAACTGTTGAAAATTTTATTAGACAAAATACCTGAAAGACTTAAAAAATATTTTTTCAGCACTTGGAATTAAATTCTAAAACACCCTAATTATCGAACCCTTGAGACTGTGTGATTACTCATCATGAGTCAGTCGTAAAATACAAATATAACTACATACTGTTTTATAAAAATAAAATAGTATTACAAGTCTTCGTATGGTAAAGCAGAAACCTGTCTGTTCAAAGCAGCAAAAACTCAAGAACGGAGAATACCGTAGTCATCAAATTTGTACAGATTTTTGCGTAAATCAACCCAACTATTTTCGGTTCTTGAAATTATCTCTTGTATTCCTAATTATCTTTATTCGATTTTTCTAAACACGTCTTGGATGATTTCGATATGTAATGCTTACAAAACTACTTTTTTAATGGTCTAACAAAAGAATAGTAAAGATTGGAAATAGAAATGATTTTTCGAAATATCCACTAACTATCAAAAATGATACAAAATGCTGGGCAGTAAAACCGCTCATCGACAAAATTGAATAAAAGATTTTGACATATTTTAGAGGAAGGAAGAATATAAATCATCGGGCAAGTGCTATAGTAGTAGATACAACACATTAGTTGCGGGTTTCTGCCTTTCGTTAGACCCGAATAATATCTGTTCTAATATCAGCAAATACAATAATCCGGCACATTGTATGACAATCAGGCCACTGCCGGTCCGCTGCACTTGATGTTCCCAACAGCAACGAGGGTTAAGGAGGTCCTTAATTTGGATATATTTTGCACTGGCGTGATATTCATAAGACGCGGACCTACCCTACCCACTTGCCGCCCCCTCGTCCTTCCTGAAGGACTGATTGTAGGGGGACTCTAGGGCCGCGCGCCGCAGAGAACAACTCCCTCGCCATCCATCCACGCAAAGGACTATCGCGATCCTATTAAACAACAGGGTAATCAAAAAATACCATCCTTTCATACGATATTTTAATATTTTAACATTATTTGATAAAATACCGTTTTGATTTTTTTTTTCACCAAACCCGACCCCCACACAAGAGTCCCAACTGCCCGAAGCCATCATCCCAACTTAATATATGTTGTTGGGTGAAGAGGGTAGGGAGCGGAAGAAGAGGGGGAAGAAAAAGTTTGGGAAATATCTGGCTCTTTAGGTCTGGTCACCAAACACGGGTAATGCCATTTCAAACGTCGCTTCGATTCTGAATAGTAGTTTTCCACCAGGGTGATACTGAGAGTAAATATCGCTCTAGGAAGCATTTAGCACGTAATATCTTTATACTTCTAAAAAAAAGTCACAAAATTACTTTACCCTATATGCGCCATAATACTTAATTCATCCGGTGTTCGAGGAATAACGATCAAACCTAACATGTGTTTTTTCTAATACGAAACGTGTTTAACTTACAATTTAAATACCGTAATAAAACAACAATACCGTAAAAAAACAACAACAAAAAGTATGTTTATTATTTCATCGCGTGTAATTTTAGTGCGTGAAATTTATTCCGTTTGTCATTCATTTTGTGCAAAATAACTTCTATGTATAATTTCTATCGTGTGTATTTTCTTCTGTGTGTAATTATGTTAAAGAAAATTTGGTACATGAAATTACGCCAGTATAATTTTTTTACCTATTTTTACCGTTTTTCGAATCCCGGACAACTTGGATGTGTGGAAATGATGACATTCCAAACAAAAATCTTTAAAAAAAAACACCAGATCTCACTAGTCTCTAGTTTTTACTGCTTTATTTTAAAGATTTTCTTTTGTATATATAATTAATGTATACAAACAAAAATGAAATCAAAATTTTTATTGATTAAAATAGTTTTCTAATCGCACTATGCCCCGAATAGATAAAGTATAATAAAAAGTTTTATCCCGGCCAACGCGAGCCCACATGGGCTCCCGAGGGCGCAGGGGGCCCAAAGGAATTCCTAATTCGTATGGGGCCCCGGGGAGGAGATAACTACAACCCTAATTGAGTTTGCATATAAATAAATATTCAAAACATTGATTTCTTGCGACGTGGATTTTACAAAAGTGACAATATTTCTTCACAAAAGGTTAAATTTTATATTGATCAAAAGTAAACTATCCAAATACGGCCCGTGGGTTTTGCGAAGTTCACCATCTCTGGAAAAAAATCTCTTTTAGAAGAAAACCTTTTGATAACACAGTTTTGAATGATAAACTATATACTATCCAAATTCATTTAAGTTTATAAAATAGCAAGTTTATTAAAAAATAAATTTTGTATTTCTAAATATACTATACAGTCTTAAGTTATGTGCCTCCCAAAACAAATGTAAGCAATTCTTTTTTCAATATTTATATTCCAGGTTTTGGAAAAGGAGCTCTTTAATTATATTCCATGTTTATTCCTATAAAAATTCATTTAGCATTAAGTTTCAAAAATCACTTGTCAAATCAGTCATCTGATAATTTTAAGCAGTGCGCTAATGTACTCTTAACAAAAGCTAAACTTACGCTCATACACTATTCAAATCACATTTCTTCTCTGTTTCCAGGCACTTTATTGTCCACATTGTATTTTGTAACGTAGGTACGGACCCAATTCGTTAACCAATCACTGTGTTCAAATAATAACTTCCTAATGAAATTCTTAGTATTAGATACAATTTAAAAGTCTTTTTTGCGAATTTATTGCGAAAAAATAAAAAAAAACAACCCTACCGGTTTAAACTTTCAGCGGCTGAGTATTTATTCAAATACTGCACACCTTCTGTCTGAAGCCCTAAAATTAAACGTTTTTCTCCGCCCTGCAGCGAGGGCCTCGGCCAATCGTTCCCACCTCCTATAAGAAGGCAGATGCGGATGGTGAAGAGAGTGCTTTAGAGAGAGCCAGGCTTTCACTCAGACTATTGCCAATAAAACCAGGAAATTACTGAAGCCATCCACTTCTTCTCGTCCAAGCAATATATAGACACCCCTTTTATGTGTAAATTATTCTTTATTGAGTACTTAAGATTTAAAAGTGAATTTCCTAATTATGAAAAAACCAAGACGACCATTGAATTGTTCGTCGAAAATCCACACATTTCAAATCTCACATTTCTGAATTGAGTTGGTAAACCCCTTCTTAGAAAATAGAATAAATTGATCCGTATCAGTAGGTAAGTGAAATATATATATACAGTGAGTAGACTACAACATGGTGTGTAACAATATTCTGGCAAAATCAGAATAATTTGCAGGTTTTATATCCTATTTGCTTTGATTAACGACTTTACTTTTTATTTGATTCTTAAACATAAGTAACGACGATTTGGTAAGGTGGCCGTGATGTTTTTATTGAAGTGTTTTTTTTTTTTCTTATCGTAAGTCCGTTGGTAAGCATGCATATTTCATAATGCGACCATCAAATAATTTATAAAGTTAAACGTTCTTCAGAAACACGGTTGAAAAATTGTTTTTGAGCATTTTGAATAACATTAGGAAAGGGAAACATAGGTTGCGTCGATGTGGAATAGGTGGAGGAAGGAGTTTATTTATGACACAATAAAAATTAAAATATGAGTTTTGATAAATAAAGTTCATGTCCCAAGAGTAAGTAGTAAGTTTTTGTAAAGACTAATAATATAATCATATACGTTTTTCCCATTGATGTTTCTTCAAAGCAAGTACTCGCAAGTTATTGAGGACTATCTAAGATATTTTGAATATTTGTTATTTAGTATTTTAAAGCTTTTTTTGTTGTTGTGAAACTCCACTAGATTGAAGAAAATGAAAAAGTCGGGAGGTTCCCGTTGCACGATAAAGCAAACCAATTTTTTGGGTTGGTAGAATGAAATAGTCGGTGTAACGGAAGTTTATTAAATTGAATGAAACAACTGGCGTTGCCCTAATATAGTAGTGTAACATTCCATCCCATTTGCATACCCCTGCGGAGAAATGATGCAATGGTGAATTAGTTACAAAAAAATGTATAGCGGGTGTGATTTTGGGGTTAGGTCAAATCAGATAAAAATTAACCACTTTTTTTAACCTATGATTCAAAGCATCGACGTAAAAAAATACAATTGCCTATTGTTAGTTAAAGTACATTGTATTACAATGGCCATTTGTGTTGCTGTCTGCGGGTTGCGTGCTCCGATAATTTACTGTCTAGTTTCGTGCAGGTATCGTATGCACCGCAAAGTGACTCAATTTTTTGGCGAATATTTTGCAAAACGTCACGCACACGTGTCCCGAGCATATAAGCGCACCCATTTTATTTATTATGCTAATGACACCCCGATATTTTACAGACCTCTGAGTGCAACCGACAACCCTTGAGGAAGCCGCATTGCAATTTGTTCTTCATTTTACAATCCACCCCATTTCGTGGCCACACGAATGCACTCAATTATTGAAATGAGGTTTTATTCCGGAGGTTTTTTTATTCCGGGCGTTTTTTGTATTTGAAGATTTTCATTCTTATTCCTAAAATCTGATAAATAGTTCAACATTCATTATCTCAAACTATAGAGTGGGTTTTTTTAAAGTGAAGATTTTCAATTCATTTTTTTTTTCAAAATTAAATATTGCTGACAAAATCTGAAATAAATGTAAATGGTTCAGCATGATACATTTGAATCAGTGAAGAGAAATAAACTTGAAAATAAGATCACATGATTGCAAAAAACAATAGTTTTCGACTGAAGTTACCCATTACGAATACTGCAATAAAAAAATGACCAATAATAATGTGTTTTTGTTACAATATATTGCTTGTTATGTTTCCGTGAAGTGTAAATAATTGTGTTGTTAATTCTACTTTATATTATATCATAGTTTAAAAAATTTCATGACGGTTATTATAATAAAAAAATTACCGATTTTATTCATATAATACCAAAACTTTGATCCACCATGGCTTACTTATTCTTTTTTTATTTTGCACCGGTTTTGTCATCGTTCATTTATCTCAATTTACGTATTTCCATCTAAATAACGCATAAACCTTGCTTAATGCAAGTTTTTCACTATTCCGACCTTAAGCCGCGCGTGATAAATAAACTTCGTTCATCAGTAAGGGGGATTATACGAGTATATACATGTAACAAAAAGTAAAATAATAATAATCGAAAAAAAAACATCAAAAAACCTTTCATAGAAGGCGTTTACATTAGTAGATAAATAGTGTAAGCGTGAAATAATATATTAATTATAATATTACAATATTACAGTGAAGTTATGGGATCTGTCCGCAACATTTTCAGATCGAAACGTGACATAAAATCACTTTGAATGGTGTAATATTGTGCTCTCACTCAAAGCAAGTAATTTAAATCACTGTCACTTCCACGCAATAGCCCGTGCAACAATTTGCGCGATTTATTCGGCCATTGCATCTCCGGACGCCCAAGTTGCATGGAGTGCTACGCCAGGCAGTGCCGGCGAGCGGCGTAGCGAGGCGGGGCAGACTACGCGCTACGGCTACGGCTACACGCTGCACCTGTCCCTGAATTGCAGCGGTGGCCGGTAGCGGCAGGCGGCGGGCAGAGGTGGGCTGCCAGAAGTGGCACGTGTTCTGGGACAAGGTCTCTTTTGTATGCAGCACCGTTCCCTCGGGATACCGTCCACTCTTTACCAATCTGCTAGGGCAGGGATCGGTCATGTTTTTAAACAAACATGTTTCGTAACTTCAATAAAACTTCTAAACCGATATAAGGGTACACAATAATTAGCGAACAAATACTTAATATTTTTTGTACTAACAAGCGGGCGTATCAAATAATATATTTTTTAAACTTAGGAACTTAAGTCGTGACAGATTAAATGGTTTTTTTAAGAATAATAATTAGTGATAATAAAGTAGATACGCACTTTTACGAAGCTAGTAATTATTTTTGTACCAATATAATATTTATTTCGATTAAAAAATTGTTATATTCCTTATCTAGTCTCCAAATTCATACCTGTACATGCCCGTAACGGAATTTTTCCAACGATCGAACTGAGCGACAGCTGTCCTAACTGAAAAATTGATTCAAAGTACAATAACGGTAGTTTTCGTCTAAAATTTTAATAACAGGTGAGTGATCTTTTCATTTCCAATTGTTGACGGTTTTATGAAATGAAAAAATAATCTTTTAAATTTTCACAATGAATTATTTAATTAATCATTAAATTTACCGAATAACGTACATAGGTATAGTAATTCATGTCGCAAATTCCGCTTAAAAGTCAAAATGGTTGCGGATATCACCCTGAAATTAGGAGCACCCGATTTGCAACAGATTTAACTTTAAATCAGCGTGATTTACAAACTTGTGTTCAATACCAAGATTGGGTTAGTACCTTACCAGAAAGTTCATTTTATCACCGACTCTCGACAACGTGATTATTTTATCTAATAGATCTTTTTCTCGAACTCGGCGTTTTAATCCTTACTGGATTTACCGACCTTAGTTTGAACATAAGAAAAGAGAAGGACATTACATATTCATCCTGCATTATACGAGGATGATAAATTGCTAATAATCCTGTTCAGAAAATTTGAATAACTGTGTCCCCTAAAAGTCATCAATATATACAATAATGAACTCAATTTAAAACAAAATAATTTGAATGCTTAGACGTATTATTCGCAAGAAAATAAATACATTTTTTCCAGTTAAAACAATTTATTGACAATCTTTGACACCTTTACAAATTATGGAATGAAAATTTGTTTTCCTTTATGCATATTATTTATTAATTATTACCTATTTCACTACCCTCTTTCTATAAATGCAGTGTAAATTTAAATTTGAAACTATCGAGGACCCATAGTTTTGGTAAGGCACCCGTAGCTCTGGAAGAATCAAATCTCTCACTTACAGGAATGCTAAGAACATAATGTGTTACTTCAAATTAATGCAGTCATATTTTGTGTATGTCAAAAATGGTGTTAGTCAAAATTATTCAACATTAGTCGATATTATTCCTCTATATTTTTCCAACAGGATTCACAATATTTAAACAAGCACACGATCGACACCAGATTGTTAGGTTTTCTCGTAAATTTCAAAATAATTGTTGATTTTCTTATTGATAATACGCCCAAAGAATGAATCCCATTTTAAATTTCGTATTGAGATCACCATTGTTGACGTTAAAGCGTACAGTTGTCGACAGTTCCTTGACATTTCGTATCAAAATATTTTCGCGGGATAACAAAACGTCAACCCATTCCATTATCAGAAGCGTTCGTGTGAAACATCAACAAAATTAACTGCGACAAAACGGAGATGAAAATTTCCGAGGAGTTGGTTATGTTATTTCATGAGAAGTCGTGATCAAACTCCAAAGTAGGTTATTCCGTAGACCCGCAGTTCTTTCCATTTCGAGCGATCTAATTTTCTTCTCGCCCAATAAATACAACTAAAACGTACACAAATTCACTATAAAATACCAATACGTTGATAATTTATACTTGAATAATAAAACTCACGTACAATTGTTTTCTTTAAATTACAATAATGTTTTTTTTAACAACATTTAGCTTTTAATTGTAATATTAATAGTACGGAACATTTCAAAGGGAAATATTTAAAATGGAGTATTTTGCCACCCACTGTGGAATTCGAACTCGACACGTAATTTAAAAAAAAATTTTTCTGCTCCTAGATCTTATTCTACATAATCCGGTTTTCTAAGGTTCAAGTTATTAATTTTACAATTTCAGGGGCTCTTTCTAAATTAGAACGTAATATAATACAATAATAATAAAAATAAAAATAAATGCTCGGTTCTCATAGTATATAATATCAAAAGAGGGGTTATAAAATAAATCAATCCGGTTGATACAGAATATGTATTGTCGCAAACCGTAAATGTACAATGCTTTGAATAAACTTTCAGGATGGAAAAAAATTTTTATACTGTTGAATAATTTTAATAATATGCTTTCTAATATGGACATCTTCAATTGCCACCTGAATAAATATAAACACTCCACAAATGAGTATTTTTCTGTCAAAAATTCTTCATGAATGATTTTCTTATAATTTTCTTAAAAAGTTATTATAATTTTCTCACAAATATCTTGTTATTTTCATATCTACTTTAGGTACTCTCATACCTTGTTGAAATAGTAATAATGTTTTTTGTTATAAGTATAAGAGAAACAGTCACTGGGATTTTTTTATTTTATTTTATTATTTTTTTTATTTCTGTATTCTACATGTATCAATTGTTATAGTGTAAACTGTTAATACAAAATAAATAAATATATTGATTTTTTGTCAAAATTATTCAAATTCGTAAAAACAATTTAATCTGTGGCTTTCCATAATTATAATATATTCAAACACCTTATTTTGTTTTGAACCACTTTATTTCAACAGAATTTTTGACCGGCTTCTGGAAGTATCTTATTCATTATCAGAATAAAATTAAAACTACCATCAAACATAATACAAATACTGACATACATTTTTAGGTTTTGAAGTTGGAGATGAACCATGAAGAACGGGTAGGTATGTTTAGATATTGTCCTGACGATGTTATGGTACTTTGAAATTAATCTTTAATTCTATTCAAACTAAGTGGTTTATAACAAAGCCTTTGTTTTAATATGCCAATCAAAAAATACCAGCGTATGAATTTTGCAGCTGTTGTAATATGGGCGTAAAAATGCTTAAAGCTGAACTACGCTTACCCAAACTTCAGTTATCGTTGGTTAAATCTCTCTTGCTCCATTACTCCCTACAATATTCAGAGGATTGCCAGCGAGGCCGACTGCTAATTGAATGAATTTAACTGCTGTAGTAAGCGACACTATTTGGCATGCAAACTACCATTTGCACAAATATTATAAAGTGTTTCCCTACTTCGGTAAACACTTTCCTAATAATACTTCACAACGGAATGTCATTTCATAGGTAAGCTTGCAGAGATATTTATATTAAATTAGTAATTTCGAATAATTTCAAATCCGATCGTATACAACTTTATCGACGCCGACATCAACTAACGGTTAAAATGGCATGAAAATTAACACATCGGGATTAACGGGATACAAATATATACTGAAAAAAACATGAAGAAAATATTACATCTTTAATATTTTACAAGTAAATTTTCTCACATCATATTTTGTGATATTATGGTAAAAATCAAGAAAAAACCCAAGCTTCAAACAAACAAAAATACTGTTTCGTATATTAAGTCATTTCAAATTTAAAAAAAACTTAATCATCAATATAAAAAGAAGTCGTTTCTCGAGGGTTAAATACATTTTTTTAAATATTTGCATATATTGGAATATGGTTGCATTAATTGTTTTCAATAAGTACCTAAACAAATAGTCACTTATTAAGAACGTAAATAGAAGCCTCACAATAAAATTTCTAGCCAGTATCAAAGCTAATTTTAATCTTTCATTGCGATTCACATTTTCATATGAAATTTGCCATCAAGCGCAAACTGAATATCTGCGGAATTTAATTACGTCTGAAGTTCACAGTCGCTAGCAAAAAAAAACTCCTCTCATGTTGACTTCAACATTATTTTCTAAAGATATGTTTTCGATGACAAAGCTATAAAGTGTAGAGTTTTTTTCCAAAGATATTGAAGACAATATTATTCTTTCGAAGCATCATCATATTGGTGGCATAGCTTCAGGAGACACTTTTTCGTCTTTCATTTTTATTAAATTTGTATTTTCATGTTTTTTGTATCCCCTATTTTAGACCTGTTATATATTAATCAAAGTTTGTAATATGATCAAGCTTGTGATGAGTCTAACAAATGTTTCAATGAATTTAAAATATCATACCAAAAACTTTCACTTAGTCAATCGACATAAACTTCGATTACATTTGACTTCACAAAAAATCAAGTAATCATGGCCCCAGACTACTTTGTGAGAGAAAACATGGTTCCAGTAGCGTTGGAAAGCTCGATCAATTAGTCCAGTGAAAAGTGTAAATTAAAACCACCCATCGAATTGAGGAGCATTACCAAAATGTTTGTCGACCTTCATTCAATTAATTCCGTCTGCCCGCTTTGTGTGTGCTTTATGTAAATGCCCTGTATGCAAATGATTTGATGGCGGCGGCGCTGTTGGGATGGGTGACGGGACTGCCACGGACGCGCGCCAGTCGGCAGTAGACAGTGCACAGCCCAGTGGCGGATTCTGGATTGTCGGTGCAGATCTTGCATTCACTGTCGTTGTTGTTGTTTCATTTAATTTTTTGGTCTTAAAATAAATGATGAAAAAGTACAAGGCAGCAACACGATATCCGTGACCCGAAGAATATTTTGAATGGTATCAAATAGGGATCAGGCAATTTTTCTGTATTTTTTCCGGATGTTCGATTAGCCTTGTATGTTTTAGCTTGTCGTATTCCAGGGAGATAGGAATATTTCTCATAAACACATTAAACAGTTAATTTTATCGCATTATGTCAAATAAGTTAAACACTATCCGCTTATAATGATGGTAGTAGGAGGATATCAAGTTTCGTTAGATTATTCGTAATATGGGAAAGTTTTAAACTCACAAGCAATCTTACTTCTCACACGTCCAAACACAAGAAATCGGCGTCAAATAATTGCACAATGCACACTCTTTTATGAGCTTAGTTACTCATTAGAGGGTAATTTAGTTACAATTAATATCCAGTAACGTTTTGGATGTCGGTGACTAATTGGGAATCCATTAATCAAAATTATTTTTGAACGTGTCTATAAGGGTGGTTAGGAGAAAGGGAGGGGGGTAGCGATGGCAGCAGTGATCCCTAATCAGTCACCGTGATGCGTAGTGGGTGGAATTCTTCTAATTGTTAGTAATTTGTTTTTTTTTTTTAATTCAGCAAGTTAGTATTCTCTCAACGGTAATAACTAAATGAGTTTTCTAACATATTTTTGGTGTGATCCTCCATCTTATGACACTTTGTAGCCAGTCAGAGAAATAAATTATATTCCTGCCTTAATGGTCAATTGTCTGAAGGATGAGACTTATTCTACCCTAATATTTAAATATCTATGAGAGTCTGATTGATTTCTTATTACAAAATTATAATAGTTTGCTTTCTGCGTCTGCAATATGTACCACGCAAATGGGTGTCATGTTTTATGATTTTCATTTACGAATTCCCAAAATATACACTATTATATTCTAAATCTCACGATCTTATATACAAATACCTTTTTAAGGGGGGCAATTTGTGCCTTTGTGAAAAAAACTTTACGTTTACTCAAAAATTCCTTTTACACAATTCTGTAATGCAAATAGAGTAATTAGATTTATATGTGCCCCTTTCCTGGTGATAAATAGTCAATGACGATTTAATTGGCGAGTCAATTCATTGTCAGTGTTACGAATAATCTTTCAAATGAGTAACAAATAAATTGTAATCAGTAACAAGTCGTTTTCAGTGGATGAGTTTGTATCAGATCGGTTTTATGAAGAAAAGTTAACAAAAATAAATAGTCAATACTGAGGCACAATGCGCATTTAAAAAAAGGTTGTTTATAAAGTCACATTAGATATAAACACTTTAACTGCCTTAAAGTACCTAATTCCTCAAAAACGGCTTCTGTGTGAAACTTTTGTGTATTTTATCGATTTCATAGATTATGTGCCCAATATTGGATGGTTTCAATTGTTTTCAGCCCACAGTGGTGTTTACCCTCCGCAGATATTTCCTTTCCATTAATTAGTCAAATAATACAGGTTTAAATGGGAAAGATATTTTCAATCTTCAATGAATTAAGATCACACACTTTACAAATGTTGTAAATGTACCTACGGTCCTACAGTTCCATTAACCAAAAAAAGCAAAAAGGATTTTTAGGATCCGTAAAATTAATGCTTATTTTTCATCACCGATTTTTATGACAGGGAGCTTACCCTCCAAAGGATAAAGAATAATTTCATTAGTAGTCACCTCGTCACATTCTTGTCACAGAAGACACCTTACGATAGATTTTGAACCCGAAAATTGTGAAATCGGATATTAACCATCTCCGTTTTATCTTATTAGAACTATTGTTACATTTAATGAAAATGAAGTAATAACTTTGAATAAGACCACAGATTTTATTTTTATTTTTTATGATAGACCGGTTTCGCTTAGCCTAAGCATCATCCAAACCAGTCGATCATAAAAAAATAAAATTGAATCTGTGTACAAAGTTAATATTTAATTTTCATTAAATATATGAAACCATAAAGTGATTGCTTTCCACGAAAATATATTGTTTCATTATTCATTAATAGTTATATTCATGTAACCTGAATAAATATATTCAGAATTTCCGAAATATTAAAATATTTTTATTACCTAAACGGCATTATTATAATTTTTCGTTTCTATTGTATGCGTTTTGATTAGCTGCCCGACGCTCAAAACAGCACTAGAGGCTGATATCAGCTTACTTGTAAAGAATTAAAAGATTTTAGTATAATAAGCCAAAGGAACAAATACCATAAATGCGTTAAACAAAAGAAAATCAAGAACCTTTCGAAGATGACTGCCAAAACTTAAAAAATTAAAAATAATATTCATAATTTTCAATGAAAATATGAGATCGATTAAAATGACACTTTCTGATAAGGTCCCAATGGTCGAACTGGTTAAGGCGTTACTCCCGGATGGAGTAGAAGATCCGAGTTCAAGTCTCGGTTGCGACCATTGTATTTTTTATTTTCTGGCTTTTTCTGTTTCAAAATTCTGTTTTAAATTATTGATATTACTTAAACATTCCCTCCCCCTGGTGGGCAAGGTAAGTTAAACGTTACGCCTTGTGTTAAAGTAAGAAGGTATTCTCAGTGAGATCTTTCTCAGACGAGGCACGGTAGACATACATCTATAACTCATGGTTCTGTGGACCGGGTTGGTCTTCAAGCGTAGTCTTGCTGAACTTCCCAAGGGTCAAGTAAGGGGCCAAGAACAGTCGGCACAACAGAAGTCGTGTAAAAGCTCGTTGTAAAATGAGGTCATTTCTTTTAGGATTAGAATAACATTGTCCCTCGTGATCCAAGGATTCTAGGCTGAAGAAAAAAAAACAAATAGAAAAATAAAATGCAGCTTGTTTTCTTTCTTTTATAATCTTGATCACTAGATGTATACGATTTTTAAAATAAGTTTATTTTTCCAGAACAAATTTTATAAATAACATCCATACGTAGGTATAAAGGCAGTCGAATAATGTGGCGATTGAAAACCCTTACTTAAAATACGCAATTACCATCACACGTAAAAAAAAAAGTAACAAAAAAGTCCCCTGCAAATTTCATTACGAGTTATAACAATTTTAACCGCAGAAGTTTCCATATACGCTGCTTCCACAAGCTTCAAGAGTTGAACCATTGCTTTTAGTTCTGCGTTAAAGGATTAGAACATATAGCCATTTTACCGTGACAAGGCTTTAAATTTAAATGAACCGTATAAAATATAAGTTTACTTGTTCCATTTCGTTGTTTCGTCTTCTTGCTCCTTTATATGAACATCACATCATCATCCCCAGAGCGCCGGGGAGGCGGGGGGTTGCAAAGCCGGAGTAATCTCCCGCAACTCTTGTAGGGTCGAGTGTTTATTCCGAGAGCGGTACAGAAATATGGAATACTTCAAGTAGCAGCGTACGTGCAAATACTCTCGGTTAAGACTGCCACTACCTACTTCCTACTTCCCCGCTTGTCATATGTCAACGAACAAGAAGTTGCAAGAAATATTGCATACATGTTTTGCACTTGGCAGGCGATAAATTTAAATGTTTGTGATAAAAATAACATGCATTGGATGACGTTTATTTTAAAAGCAAATATACTCATCATTAACTATAAAATAACCCACAGCCTTCAAATACTAAATTAATGAAAATAAAACCTTGTTGATGTTGAAATCGCTTAATAATTAAAAATATACACACCTAACATTTAACACATGTTTCATAACTCCTAAGAACGAGTGAACTGAGTAAAAAAAATAATGGACTTTAGATTTTTTGGGTAGGTAATATAAATTTAATAATAAAGTGAAAGGCATATCTACCAATAATTATTACGGAATGGTGTACGTTAAAAAAAACACTTTCTAGATATCTTCAGCAATATGCTTGATTTTTTAAAACTATCATGTGTTATTAAAATGTTGAGTGTAATGGGCCAACCTACTCTGAACTTTCGTAAATGTTTTATTTTAATTTAACACAACATTTTTGTTTCCATCCTTTTATTTAAGTCCTACTAAAAGGCCTTGAGAACCTTTTCGAAATATTAGATCGGTGCATTACTTAACATATCGCCGTAGAGTGTATCGTCTACCATTCGACATGGAAAGGGATGTATTTTGAATAGAATAAATCAATCAATCAATCAATCAGAAACGTCAAGCGCGTTCTCTCTCCTTCCCTTCGGAGAAAACAGCAAACATATGCCCGGCTTGAAGGCTTGAAAGCTCGAAGGCGAACGGAGCACGCAAGGCTCGCGTTACCGAGCCGCGCCGAGCTTTAGCGCGCAACTTTCCAAGGGCGCACTTTGCTTGAAGGGCGTACTTGAAAAGTTATTAACAATCCATTGTACTTTCCACAAAGCGAGGCATCGCAGGAGATGTTACATTTTGTACAGGGGGCGGGCGGCGGGCGGCGGGCTGGGGGGTCTCTTGATCCACGGGGGTGACAAATCCCGAAAAATTAATGCGACGCGTGTGAACGGGGTAAACAATCTTACCTCGCTCAAGAGACGTGGCTTGGAGACTCTTCAAGATCTAATTTGTAGATTCCCCTCATACTAACACAATAAAGATTCACCGTTAGATTGCTTGAATTATTTTGTAAAAATATGTTTTACAAGACTGGCACGTTAATGTTATTGTTATTCCTACACGCTGGTTCACGCTCGTACCGCGAAATTTCTGTAAATGGTTTTGAAAGTACTTGATTTTTTTAATAATAATGTATGACATTTTGAGAAATCCTTTTTTTGCTTGCTAAGGTTATATGCTGTAATCGTATCAGTTCATATTTTTATAACATCTGGAAGGATAGGATTTGTACCGCAGAGGATAAAAAAAGTATTGTTTTATACAAAATTATGTTAACTTAACTCTTCGCCAGCCGCACACAAATAAAATAGTTATTGTACTATTTTTATTGTTGTTTTTTAAAATTTAAATTTATCATTAATCACGTCTTAAAGTTTTGCGGTACAAGTTTAAAAAATGGTGTAGATTTCCATTTTAATCTGAAAGCAATTAGGTTATTTGTTAATACGCACGTAACTGGCAGCCAATTTTGTCGTTGCTTTGTGTCACACACAAAGAATACCACACCTGTGTGAATATTTGGTTTGTGATAATAGGGTAGAAGGCTACGCACGCCACATCTGTTGCATTTGCAAATTAAGGCGCCTAACTTCTTCAAACACTTTTTTGGTCGCATTCGTTACCAAAAAATAAGCAACAAAATTGTCGCCAATCAGATTCTTCACACCTTCATAGGATTATATTCACGAATAAGTTTTCAGAAAAATTATATACCTACTTCAAAATAACATAAAAATATACTGATAGTGAAGATTTTTGGTTTTGTTTTTAATAACAATTAAAAATGGTACCAGTAGTTAAAAAATGGTCCATCACCTTAAGCTTTTTTATCATATTTTTACGTGTTCAATCAAATATTATTTTGAAAGTTCTGCTAGGTTTATTAAATCATTTTAACGTGTGCCAGCTACGTATTTAACCTTCCTTAAGAAAAGTTCCATCGTTTTATGGTTTTTAACATTAGTGATGATTGTTTTTTTTTGTAAATATAAACAAACAAATTAAAAACTCAATGAAAATAATGCTTACTTAATCTCTTAATTTATGAATTTCATTAAAATTTTAAATATTATAGAAATAAATTTTATCGTCGTAAACTATCGTGAAGAAACCAATATATAAACTAGTACGATAATTAAGCTCTCCAGTTAAATCATCAGTCAAAATACGTTGAGAATAAATTCTTCACCTTTCCGTCAGAAAATGCTGTTTTATTGGTATAAATGGTTGATTTATTCAACTGGTTTGTGATGTTAAAAAATATAAAGATGTTTGGCTGCTTTCGATAAACATATTTTTGATGAACAGTTATTTTACAATTTCAACCGTTCAATAGTTGTAATGACTTTAAAACTAATACATAAGCACATATTTTCAAAATATTTTAAAAACAACCAAATTGTATTCGAAAGTCAAACTAAAATGGGAAACCTTGAAACACGGTTTAATACGTTGGCTTATTCTTATTTAGACAAATATATTGTCAATGAATCGATAATAACCTGATAATAAACCAGAACGAGTTCATTTAATTTTATATTGAAGGGACTGTTTGATTGAGTTGTATTCAAGTTCACTTCGTACACGAGATTTAGAAATGTGTTAAATTTTCTTCATTGTAAATCTTTCGTAATTTGACATTTTTACGAATTCTTAATTTTCTAGAACCTTATTTAGGAAATTATCCATAGATTTTTCCCTTCGTTAAAGACACCTTTTATGCTTTGTCGAGATAAATCTTATCATTTGGCAACGTATATGTATGATCTTGTCAAAATATGATTAGAATTATTAGAATTTTCCAACTGTCTCTTTGAAAAAAAAAAAGGTTTTTAAATTTGTCGTTTTGGTATATGATTTGAGAGTTATACAGATGTTTCATAGTTATATCAAATGAAAGAAGATATGAAATGTATTGACATTTTGTACTTATCACAAATCGTTAATTTTACACATATTGTCCTAAAGCTAAGGATGTTTGATATTTAAATGAAAGTTTTTTGGTGTATTCCATGATACGATAAATAACCACCAATCTCTGAAAAGCAAACCAATGTGGGCTTAAAATTAAAAATCGCTTTAATTTGACGCAGCTGACATTATATTGTATATTTCCAACACATGTTTTTTTAATAACAATTCGCACTTCCATATTTATTCAAAACTTTAGTTTGGAGTTTGATTGATACTCCAAATAATAAATAAAAGTGTGAGACAATGGTAAATTTTAAACAGAATGAGAATAATTTCTATGAATGCCATTTAAAACGAAATGTATTTCCAATTGGCACGGTAAACAAAAAGCTCCCCTATTATGGCACGTGCCGGCGAGTTAGTAGGTACCTAAAACTTGTAGTAGTAGGTAGGTACTTATATTGGGTGGGTACCTACCCGGTATTATGGCGGTACCAGTGTTGCCCTCCACTCGGCCATCTGTCGCGCGGAGAGGCCTACCGAACTGATAAATTCGGATTATTTGATACCTAGCGTTTAATACGTCGGAAAATGTAATCATTATATTTAATATAACCATAATACCTACTTTGTAATGGAAATTCTGAAGTGCGGACTTATCCCCACATTACACGTTACGTTGGTGTTTGTAAGTCTGTGGTTTATAAAGGCATTATTAAAGATGTAATGTGTACCCAGAGTGTGTTACTAAATTGAGAGTAGCGCCAGGAAAAATATATTGATATTCAAAGATTAAGGTTTTTTTAAATATGCCAAGAAACTTGGTTTTATAATCATTAAGTTTTTTCATTTATAAAGGCTATCATATTCGATATTATTTTAAATATGTATTATATTAGGATGCTTAATAACTCCCATTAAATTTACTTAGTTGGTAGGTTATCAATAGGTACAGCTTTCTTAAATACTTTTTATTTTTATTTTTATTCTTTTCAAAAATTACAACATAAAGGTCGTAGTTCAGTGCCTGTCTCGCTAGGAATTCCTGTGTTGAGAGCAGGCGCAGATACTAAGAGTTCCATCGGCCCGTAGCCTCTGGAACGCCATACGGCAACGCCATTTTACAAAAATATGTTATGTGGCTGAAGGAATTGAGGATAGGAAAGAGATGATAAAGATGGAAGGCCAACAATTTAACACAGCTGAAGTTATTTCAAGCAACAATTCGATCAGAATATTGAACGTCATTAATTTTTAGACATAGTCAAAAACCAAACACATTTCAACATAAATAGTTAATTTAAAAATGAATACCAATATATGCAGCGGTAATCAGAACCTGCGACTTGCGTTTTTAAAGCATAACGCTACGATGGCTCTCTTATATATATTTAACATAGCGGAACAATAATTTTATGAGTCTCTTAAAAAATATTGTCATAAAACTAACACAATTTAACACTGAATGGTAGGTAAAAAGACCCGACGAACAAACGTATACAAATTCTCCCTCCCAAGCGGTATTTATCTTTCCTACATATCTACGGCTCGCAAATCGTACAGATACACTGAAAGTTTCCTGCACAGAAAGTGTCGTAAAGAGTCTGTGATAAATAAACAAACACAGCCGCTGCGTAGCGCCAGGAAGTATTTTTTACGTCTTTTTTATTACCATGGCGCCTTTACCACCAACAAAAAAACTCTTAAAAAAACACACTCAGACCCGAGAGCAAAGCCCTAAATACTCGGTTGTATTATAACTATTACGGAAACTTTACAGCGCGACGATTAACAATATTACATAGTGATTCTTTTGGTATTCGTTTATCTCGAAAGTACCGCCGGTTGGTAACCTCATTATTTACTTTAACTGTGGGAGGAACTATCAGCATTATTATCTATACACCGGGACACCAGTGGGAATTTCGATGGACGAAACTAAACACACACGTTCACAGTATTGATGTCGATGGCATGAGAACAGGTTGTTTCTCCAAATTATTCTTATGTAAAATAGCACGCATGTAGAACAAATAATCGACATCTGCTTTTCCTACCAAATTTAATCCGGGACTCTACAAGACCCACATTAACCAATGCCTTCCGACTGCCCCTACTTAACTCCTCTCACAACGTCACCAAACAGGGTGGCAATAAAGTTACTCTAATTGCACAGTACATACAGGGTAGGTATCATTATAATCCGAAAGATATTTCAACAATCGTTTTTTTTCATGTCGTTGTATTTCGTTCAATTACCTTTTAGAGGAAATAATTACTGAAAGGTACCTACATTATTTTACGACATACATAAGTATCATTTATGTTCTTTGTGCTCATGTTGGGACTAGTTCCATAACAAAGCCCAATAAGGGTTAGGTATAATAACGAAACTGATTGTATATTAAGGCTCGTTGCACTTATGTCGAAAATAAGTGAACTTTTTCCATGTACATTTGGAACATGCATGTTGTTATAACATATTATGCTTATTATTAAATTCTTAAGTTGTATGTTTTCATTGTACGTATCACATAAATATTCTAAGGACTGTCGAAGTTTCTAGTTAAAAGAAAATAAAAAAAATTGTTATGCCTTCTAAACAACCATTTTGATGGTATCACGGTCGGTTGCAGCACAAATGAGAGAAGGGTCATCCATCTCGGTTTCTTAGTCGTGACACATTCTGTCTTCTGATTTCATGTTTTCTTGCAATATTTCTCGTATTTACAAGACGAAGGAGGAGATATATAAAATTTTTAAAATATTATTGAAAAATGAATCTTTTTATGCATACCGGAAGAAAAATGAAATAAAATGTTAACTCATAAAATGCATCATTATTATTTAATAACCTTCTTATTTGACGTTTTGTCTCTTTCAATTCATATTATCTGTATCTTTCTCTCTGTTCTTTTTTTACAATCGGACGTAGTTATGCAAAAAACATCCAATCCCAAAAAGATGAAACTGAGAAAAAGGCGTTTTAAAATATGACGGTAAAAAAAGTATTTATATGCGTAATCGGCATTTGTAAAGTGAATATCAGTGTTTTTTTTCTTTATGAGCAATATTATAAAAATGTGATTTATAATCCAATCAATATGTTTATTAAAAAAATGTATTCTTTATGTTTTCCTACATTTTATAATGTTTTTAAACTTCAATTTAAGACAAATATCTGAAATGTGCGTTAGTAAAAAAAATAATTACAAAAAATCTGTTGCATTTGGAGCTCGGATGTTTTCAGAATATGTGAATCTTGTATTTATCTATAGGAAAACACGTAGAACTCGATTTTTGCAAATTGTGGATTGGACGCTTTCTGCATAACTACGTTCAATTGAAATGTTATTCTATTGTTTTGTTATTTTATTTTTCTATTTTGTTCTCCCTCTGTATGTACTCGTAAATATAATCGCACACTTTGTATTTATTCATTAGTTTCATTTTGTACCCTGATGATGCTTTGGCTAAGCGAAACCGGTCGGCCATAAAAATATAATATATATCCGTGGTCTTATACAAAGTTGTTTTTTCATTTCTTTGAAAAATATTTTGTTTACAACTCACTAAGCATCATAAAGCAACCACTCTCTGGAAAATTTTATAAGATAAATCCTCACAATACAGTGTAACCAGGGGTCAAGGTGTCAATAATAATTCGGCAATAATTATTTTTGGTTTTATAAGATCCAAAACAACTCAAAAACTTTTGGTTTCAATCTAGTCGCCGAATTTCCTAAAAAAATTAAATAAGGAGTTCTGTAAAGTGGCGGTTCTTTCTACTGGGGTAACTTATATTAGTGTGAATAAATCTCCATAACTATTGCAACCACTGCATGTTATAGATTTTATCGGGTAAACCTTAAAACTTTTGGCGGTTCACTAAAGCCAAGGCTGGTTCTGAAAGAATCTGAATTAAGCCTTACGTTCTTAAAAAATATTTTAAAATCATTAAATAATAGTCCACCTCACGTATCAATACAGTGCAATAATAACATTACCAATTCACAAAATTCTGTTATTTTATTAGTAACGTCATTCGTTATCGAAAAATTGAATGAACCAAATAACAGAACAGTTATGATTTCGTGCTTTTAGAGTATCAAGCTTGAAATATACTCACACACAAACTAAAGAGGAGTTAAAAAGTTCAACCGAATTTAAAGTGAAATTTATGTAAATTTGTTGCAATTTAAATATTTTCCAAAGCTGTATCGCATTTCTTCAAAAAAATGACTGGCTGATAAAATAAACATAAATCTATATCTGACTTCAAGTCCGATAGTACTTGCATACATTTGTTTCTTGTTGAATGACAGAGAATTTCCTTGATGGAAATCAATCAGTATGATCAACTAAAGCTAACTGTTAGATACAAGTTCCTCCCTACACGACACCTTCACTTATTCTCAAATCATTAATTTATCCATTTTGCATTTATTTTAAGAAATTTATAATCGTATTTCTTTTTCGTACATATTTGTTTTGTTTTTAATGTATCTGATATATTTAGTTTTACAATGAATGAATGCAGGTATAGAAGCGTCGTCTCAATGGGAATTTCAAAGGATCATTGTTCTGGAAGAAAAAAAATGCAAGTTGGATTTTGGCGTAATGACAACGAGCTTGCCCGTGGCAAACGAATATGTATATAAAAGTACAAACTTGTTGTAGTGTAGATTGAGTTTTGACGTTTATTAAAAACATTTTTAAGCGTTTTAAATTATTTCTTAACAGTGGAAAACGCCTTTGTGGTGATATGTCACAAAAATTGCGCTATAGATTTTATCAAAAAAAATTTACAACATATAATAATTATTGCATGGTTCATAGACGGTTCACTATTAAGTATCAAGGGTCAAATATCGACATTTCTCAAACGCCTAAATCCGTACAGTCCACCGAGTGGCCCGACCACCCTCGACCTGAGGTCCAAATTTTTCCTGAGGTCAGTTAGCAGGTAGGGTCGACCCATATCAAGTAAAGCGGAATTTACTGCCTCGGAACACGGACCGGGAGGAATTTTAAATATTCCAGATAGGCGCGCTTTATAGTTACCACTTTCAACTCTGGGGGTCGTCGGGGTGCTCCTTGAAGTTAATTCGTTCGGTCATAAACAGGCAAATACCGTGTTGTTGAAGGCGGGTATAAACTTCACTTTACTTTCTACTACGTGTGTTATTTATTATACATAAGACAAAAAGTGACATTTTTTGGGTCCTTTTTCGGTGAAAAAAATAGTACCATTATCAAAAAATATATGTGTTTTTCCGCAAAAGAGTTCTAACCGACTACGACATCCTCATTTTGGGAAATTTTGTGAGGCCAAAGGAAACGACCATGGAAGAAGAACGGGAAGTAAAATCAACTTCTCAATTTTGATTGGTGATATCTTGCCAAGGCGATGAGAGTATATTTCAAATAGAACGAGGCCCACACGTACGAGTAGTTTTTTAGATAATTTATCAATTATACTTTATTAACCCCTACGGTTTATAAACCAAAATGTATTTTTACTTAACATGAGTCGTTAACAAAAGGGAGTAAATCGGTACATGATATAAGTTCCGAACTCGATTCGTCCGAATGTTAGCTGAGTGGCCTACTCTTGGGGCTATGAACACTTTGAAATTGATATGTATAAGTATCTAAAATTTTGTCCATATCATTATATTATTATTATTTCTCCATTCTCATTCGAGATAATGAAAATTCCTTTAGATACTGATTAGAGCAGAAGAATCGAGCCTTCCTCCAGAGTTTACACCATCGTTTAATATATATTGGTCATGATATTGACTATTCAGTGGCCGGAATTTCCTAAGCCTTACCACTTGTATATTCACCATACCTTATCGTCGACCTCTATAATGCGATTATGGACCACTAGTGAATTTACGCAACGATTAATTTATTCCATGTTAACAAAGAAGAAAACAATTACAAAAACAAGCTAATACTCGTATAGTAGGCACAAAGCTATATGCATAGTATTAACGTAAACATGTTATCTGGATTCATTTACCCGAGCTAGATTAATATATTACGAGATTATTGCACCCAGTGCATAATTTGCAAGGGCCAATGGGGGGTGCACGGTGAAATAAAAAGTTGGTACCCACTTGGCATAAGAGATACAGCGATAAAAAAAAATCTGCACTCACGTCACATTTGGTAAGTTACTTTTATGAAAAATATAGGTTTTTTTTAAAGACTCCAGCTCGGTAAGCAAAATATAGTAAATCGTGTTATATAATATAAGGGGGTGCGGCGAGAAGGTTTTTGATGTGTGACCCTGCTTCAAGATAATTATCGAAAAGAGATTCTAGATTTCTAGACGAGTTAAATATAATCATTCGTGTGTCTTAACTTACCTTCTTTTATGTTTAATAATCATAAAGAGAAAAAAACTGATCATCAATGCTTTTCCGCTAGCAAAACGTCTTTTTTTTACATTTATACCATTACTTCCTATAGTGGATTCAATGTTCTTTTGGCTTCTAAACTTCTAACTATGTTCCTAGAAGGAATTGTGAAGGTCCCGCTCTCCTTTGAAATGAATTTGAAGTAATATTTCTTTGAAGAAACTTGTACGTGTTGTTATTATGTAACTCAGCTGGAACTGAGCTAGTGCAAACTAATTAAATTAAAGATAAGTGTACATTTTGATATTTCAGAACACTAAGAGCATTTAATATTATGAAGCACTACTTTCTCAATTTGAAAACTCTACTAACAATACCACAAATGCGCTGGAGAATAAATAAAGAAGCTTATTGTGATTCTTCTGAAAAGTTCCCGTATTATTTGTTCAAGATTACTTTGAAAGAGAATGAACCTATTTATCAAAATCTAGTCAAGCATGAATTTCCGCTGGAAAACTTTTAAACTGCTAAGTTTATTGTCAAGTTGCAGTTTAAGAAGTATTTAAACAAGTAAGCGTTTGTAACTTTTATACACCCGTTGAAGAATATAAAATTGGGAGTGCTGTTTGCTGGCACTGTTTTTGCCTCATAATTGACAATTAAAAGCTTTCTTAGTAGGTGCTAGATAATTAAACAGTAAAAATAGGTGACTAAATAAAAGAATAGTACACTAGTTGAGTGCAAAGCACCAACTATTTTCTGAACTAAAAATATATTACAACTTAGAATATGTTACTTTTATGACAAAAAGGTAAATACTTTCTTACAACTTGAAACTTTAAATAAAACAAAAACTACATAAATTGAAATATTGTAGTTTGGTGATGTATGCCATACACAAACCACAATATTAAAATCTACTTGGTATATCATTGGAGAAGATATTTACTCGAATTTAGATAGTTTTTTTTTAAATCTCTAAAAATTTAAAACCCAACTTGACGTTTTCAATTTTTGGTTGTTTTGTTTTTAGAGTTATCAGATAATCATGATTTCAGCTTTTACAACTTTTTAAACACTTAATGATATTGATCGGGTTTAGCTTGTGCCCCAAGAGTGTGTAAGTTATTTATTTTATTGTATTGATAGTTTTAACACCAGCAGTTGGTGGTTGGTGAAATACCCAATCCGCCATTCCAAATTCATGAGCATTATAATGTTAAAAAAGATAAATATTATTATTAAAAACAATAAAATTATAATCAATATAAATTTAAAAAATATAATATATATAGCAATAATAACTTAAATGAAGCGTGATTTAATGTGGTCTGCGCATCATTTGCATATATTTATAATTTCATTTGAATATTTTCCGTTAGAGACTCATAATTCAGTTGCAGTTTAGAATAATACATTTTTCGCATTATATGTTGACCAAATTACACCTATTATACTTAATATGAATGTATGAAAATCTATTCTACACTAAGTACATATGTACATAGTGTGGGATTTAAATAATATTCTGTATTTGTATGAATGAAACCTTCACGCTGGGTGAAGAGTGTAGACACAGTACATCACGGTTCTTAGAGAAGAATTCTGAATAGACTTTTTAGAGTTCTCGCGAGGGAAGAGGAAAATGCTTAAGAAAACGTCAGTATTACGTAAGTAGTATTTTTTCGTTAAAAGCTTCGGGATGAGAAGCGGGGAAACATCGTGCTCGTGACAGATGCGTACATGAGACCCATTCTACTGTCACCTGCACAACTCAGCGCCGAGCAACTTCTGGCTTAAATACACTACGAGAATTTATCGTCATTTTTTTCTCCGCATTGTACCGTTTGAAAAATGTTTATAGTTTTCTTCTAGACCTACCTCTGTGTGGTTTTGTACTGTTTGCTTAGCGGAACTCTCTGGCTGCAAATATGAGCGAAACGATATTTCTTTGAGAATTGCGGGGCTTGCATCAGGGGCATAGCGACAAACTCCCAGGCCCCGGGCAACACTTCTACGTTACTTTTGCAACCATTGCAAAGCACAAAAGACTTCGCGGAATCCCCCTCAATATGATCATTGCATTAGTGCAATCAGAATTATAAGTGCACCGCAAGCAAATGCTTTTGTTTGGTTTTCCGAGGAAATTGTGTTTTTTTGTTTGTCTAGGTTCATTAATAACTAGACTACGTGGCTTCTGTATACATCCACAAAAGTAAGAAAACGGAAATTCGCTAATGGTTTTCAATGTCTCGGCCCGGTTCTCGCAAGCCTGTCCTGCGATTCTAGCTTGCAAGACCGTTCGAAATATTTTGAGAATAGCTTAGAAGATATAGAACCGGTAAATGTATATAAAATAAATTATGAGTAAATAGTTCCATGACATTTTTAAAACACTTAAAATAGCTCAAAAAAGCTCACCACTTACTGCAAAATTGATATCTTTATTTCCGGCAATAATTAATTCATGGAATTTTAATTTTATGTATATATATATATATGATCACATAATAAGCTTACAAATATACTAGAAGATATCTACAGCGTGTCCCACAGGGTTCAATTCATTTCTCCATTCAATAGCGAATGACAAGTTGACATTTGCAGTAGCTTGATCTGAATGAGTCCTTTTCAACCTCTCACCTCGCGGAACCCCAATCCCGATCTCTCCGACTGATAATATATGCGAGTAAGTTGTAAGGTGACTTGATGGATAGTCCTTTACCAGGATTTTCTTCTTCCCTTCATTATTGTTTTCACTTTGGAAAACTTGCAGCTTGCAAGCCAGATGCAACGCACTCAGCTGAAGCGTACCTTCTCATAAAATAGTGATTAAATCCTTGCCATGTACATACATATAAACGAGGGAACTAATAGGGTGCCCCGGTGAACTTTTAATAGTAGGAAATTTGGATATTTTTCACAATAGTGTAAGAATCTTCCTATCTATATTATGATGAGCTAAACTAGGACATTTTTGTATTTTTTTTGGTGTAGTATATTTTCTTGACAAGGCTTTGGTTAGTGTGGAAAATAAATGTGCATGTGCCGCAAAATACCGATAATTTAACGAAATATTTTAAAACGAAAATATGAAAAACATCTTAGGATTGACATAAGTAATATTGGTAAGCTTAATAACCAATATTTAAAATAGAAATAAATTTCTATTTCGTTCTTTTTCGCACGATGAATGTTTTAAGTATATATTTAAATAAAGCTGAGTGGGAATAAAAAATACTTGTTTTTGGTAAATGAGAGCGAAGCTAATTTAGGAGGTGTGAGTAATTGAAATACTTTATTCCTTACACTCATTACTAGAACCCGAAATCTTTTCACAAAACAGGACCTTTCTTTTGGAGAGAAACTGTTTGTTTTTAATGAGTTAGAACACAATTTAACGTCATATTATAATTTGTTTTGTTCCGTTATATGAAAGGAAAGACATTCAAAGCATGTTCGGTATAACTTACTTTCAAACTGTACATTTTTGAGATTTTTTTTAAATAACTGCTTTTCAACGAGGAAAAAGACATGAAATCGTTTTGTAATCATATTTGGATAATTTTGTATAGCGCCGTTTTGTGAAAAATAACCTCAAGGGCGCTGTAAAATAGAATATTTATAGTATAAAGTTTCTTGAATATGTTAATCCCTGAGTTACATAATCATTCAATAAAAAACAATAAATTATGGAATACCGTGCTTCTCAAATGCTTTAATAAAGGAGTTTTTTAAATAACAGTTTTATGGTTATTTAAAAAAAAGCTAACCCTATTCTATTTTATTTTATGGTTTAATTTACAAAATAAAGTGTTTGAAAAAATAAATGTAACCGGTGTAACCACTAGAGATTTCCACATCACACAAATATTAGTATTTCAGGAACCTACTTTCACGCTGTAAATGTGTTCACTATTGCGGTTTATGAACATTCAACTCGTATAAACCTTTCCAGCATTACAGCCGTCTTCTCCACATATTCCAGGAAGATTTCTGCCCGACGAAGACAATAGAATTTGAAATGCTAGACATAACATACTTTTACCTGCCTGAAAGAGTGACAGAATTTTCCTCGATTTTCTTTTTATCGGGCATCGGTGTATTTGCGTTACATACGTTTAATGGAAAATGCATTGGAAATAAATTCAATCCCATGCATCGCGTATTCCGTCCAGGATTGCATGTTAACACCTCTGGGAATTCGAACAGTTCCAATCTCTACAACATTCGTGCAACAGTGCTATTTTACAATAAACACATTTATCACGTGAATTAACCCAAATTCATTTTTTTCACAAAGTTTATTAGCTGACAGTTCTCAATATGTGGGTCGACAGAAGATTTTAGATAGGTAGGGAGAAATTTGAAAAATGCAAGATGAAAAAAAGCAGTCTGAAGGAAAATGTTTAAAACTTATTAATTTGTTAAAGTTCTGAGAATCCTGTTTATTTGCACTTATTTAGAGTACAATCGAATAATATATTTTTTAAATGCGGTAAACGGAAAGTTAAAAACAATAAGTTATACCATAAGTTGGACCATTTTTATCGAGTTTTATTTCAATGCGTCAAATGATAGATACCTCGACGACCTTTGCACATCATGAACGATCGGTTTGCAAGTAAGATGCATATTTTGCAACACGTGAACCTCATATACGAGTATACTCATTTTTATGGTAACATAACGACTACTAAAAAAATTTATTAAATTTAAAAAAATGACATGCGAATAAGGTCAATGGGAGACTGTAGGCGACTTCAGAGGAGATAATAGCAATTATTGACTGGAGTATTGCTAATAAACTCGGTTAGAACTTCCAATAATCTTCGGTTGTGCTCTTCGCACAAGACTGTATATTTTACATACGAAATAAAAGATACGTCTCTGAAGCACACGACCACTTGTAAAGATTTTGGAACTGTGCTTGACGCTCGTTTAACATATCATAATCACATTGAAAAGATCTCCAAACCAAAGCTACAAAAATGTTAGGTTTTGTCATACCCAATTAAAAGGATTTGACAAACCTTGCAGTGATAAGGCTGTTTTCCTAAGCTTAGTGTGTAGCATTTTCAGGAGTGGATCTCAGGTATGGGGGTACGAGGACACTTCTTATGTACCAATGGTCGAGAAAATTCAAAATATTTTGTTCACGATTCTATTTACACAAAAGAGTTCGGTTTTTAACCTGGGCTGTTTCCAACAGCATTTATCTCGAGAACGCTGTGTATCTGCAGCTTTAGTTCGAAGAGGGAAAAGCGTTACTGCTTTCAGCTCATAAACTCTTGAACGGTGTATTATTAATATCTTACGTACTGGTTGAAATCCTTCCTTGATAATTTCACGCGAAGCCATCGACCCAGGCTTCGGTTTTTTCGGTGATCCTTCTGGGAAAACTTACTAGATTCATTAACTGCCTCGAAGGAAATCTGGATATTTTTCACATGACCTACAAGCTAAGACACGAACTAGCTATTAATTTTCAACCATATTATGTACTTACTTGACACCAATATTTTGTATTTAAACTATTTATCGCTATTTTTACCTTCATCTTGTATAATTATGTTTACTATTTTTTTTTTGTGTGTGTTTTGATCGCTTTTGCAATGTATTGGTGTAAAACTGTTTATGCAAAATGAAATAAATAAACAAATAGTATACCATACCTAATGGACGCCTGCCTCTCTTAGGATTGTAAGTGCTTTACATACCTTTAACATTTAAAATGCGTATCCAAAACAAAGTTTGTTGTTTAATGCATAAAACGGTAGAACTGGTAAGGAGTCACGTGAAAAGAAAGAAGTTGAAGGAACACAATAGATTGCGCTATAAGGTATCAGGCACTTGAATGGGCAAGCCATTGTGAATATCACGGCTTAAATCGAAAATCTCATTGAGTTGAAAAAGGTTCTTAATTTATTGAGTTTTCCTCTCGAGAAGAGTATAAAATGGAACACCGCCGCAACAAAAATACGTTGGGAAGGAGGTACTTTATTTGATGATAATAAGTGGGCTATTTATGCAAACAAAGTGTACAACTAAATATAGTAAGCTAACCACAAAATATTGGGTTATATAATTTTGGATTCAATAAGTTTCAATCTGAATTAGAGTTAAATATTTATTTTAATTTGTATTTTTTTAAAGTGCCCAGAATATACCAGTGATGAAACTAGTAGGCAACAATGTAATTATAATTTGATAAAATTTAAGAAAAGTTAAAAATGCAAAGTTAGGTATCTATTAATAAAATAATTGTTTAATTTTTTATATTCGGCTTCCCTCGATAGGTGTATTTTTTATAGTGAAACCGCACAAGAGTTCCAACTGCTCCCAACAATCTAGAGCCAGTAAGACTACGGCATCCCCAATTAGGGTATGTTGTAAGATTGAAGGTAGTGGGGGGGGAAGGAGATGGGGCGGGGAAGGAGATGGGAAGAGAGAAAGGTCGTTAAGTACTTGGCCATTCAAATATGGTCACCACACACTGTAAAAGCTATTTCAAGCAACGTTTCGATTCTGAATGGTGGTCTTTCACAAGAGCGATACCATATATATACATGAACGTAGCTTCAATACGATAATATATATTATTTTTATATGAATTAAATGTCTTATCAGATAAATTAATTTAAATCTATTTGCGCACGCCCACCGGATTTGAACCCGTAACCTCTGGATTCGTAGTCGAGCGTCTTACCACTCGACTACGGAGGTAATCAAATTGGTTGTATGTATTGGTGCTACCTGAGGGGTCACGGCTACAACATAGTTTAAGAATCACAGCTCTTAGTATAGTATTAGTTAGAGCCGTCTCAAATCAGACTTGCGAGAGCACATACATTGATTTTGGAAACACTAAAACAATATTGTCGATCTGAAAATATAACCTTAAGTTCGTTGGTTGTTTATTGTATTTTCTTTCACCCATATTTACTATCTCTAAATGTATACGTTTACACAGTAAAGGTCTTAATCGAACCCATATATTTAAATGGTTATTATTAAGATTGTTACTTGACTCAAATTTTGACAAGTATCACCATAGGACCTCCTTCTCGTAATAAGCTCCCCTTCAATCTATATTATTTTAAATAATTTCTTAAAAATCTTACTATGCTCTGCAACTTATTTACTTTCTCTAAAAATGGTACCAAATCATGTAATAGAGTTGTTTTTAAATCAGTATCAATAGAGAGTCTACCTTAAATTCTAATTAAAAATCTGAAGCCCGGCATGGAACCGCTAGTATAACACGAAGCAGAAAACCAGCGTGGGAGCATGATAAGGGTAGAGAATATTCAATTTTTAGCTACTATTTTGATTAAAATTAACACCTTTCCTGGAAATAACACTTCCCTGTGCTCGTTGAAAGTGTTTCCCCGCGTATTGGGGTGAGGCAAAAAGGCTGCGGCCAGTGGTCCATACTTCCGCATTAGCATAATACATGACATCCATCAAGCCTCTAATAGTCTAGTACAGAAAATGGCTTCGCAGGTGTTGATTACCTGAGATAAAATTTCACGATGATTAAAAATAACACTTCCCCGAACTTGCTCTCTTTATATTGTCCTAAAAACTTGTACATTCAGACTTTTTACAAGCTTTTTCATATTATATTGCTATCTCGAAACAAACAAAGTAAAGTAAGTGATGCTGGGAGCCAAAAATAGTTGCGTTAACTTAGTCAATACTTTTCAGAGTGTAACCTTCGGGAGTTTTTGCTGCTTTAGAAAACTAATTTCGCTTTGTGATCGTAAACTGTTGAATTAATGCATCGCAAATCAAGACTAACAAAACCCAGTTTTTTTACCGTTCATCAATCATCATGCTTCAAATGTGACGTCCGCCATCTCACTGATTGTCATAAAAACCGAGATGGGTCGAGTAACATGTCTAAATCTTCATATTGAACATATCCTTATAACACTAGCGGGGCGTACTAGCTTCACCCCAACTTCTCTCCTGTAACTCTATGCAGTCGGTAGTATTTCTATTATCAAATGTAACGGAAAGCTTAAAGTAGTCAAATAAATTCGCGTGCATTTAAAGACACTCGAGATTCGCCGGAGTGAATTACGGTAACGCGTTTCGGGAAGGAAACCGAGCTAAACTAATGGCAGCTCCACAATTACACCTGGAGGGGGGCGCCCATTAGACAGGGGGCGGTGGGGTGCACTATGGGAGCAGAATCATCAACACTTGCACTTGTGTACCGCCACTCCGGGTTTGTTTGAGTTTCTATGCGGTTCCATTAGGGGTATGCTTATGGTAGTTGGCGGAAAATGCGAAGGGAAAACTGATCAAGAGATTATTTTAAATGTTTGGATGAAAAAACCTTAAGCCACTTTTTTATTTTTTTAGTCAGCCAATTGAAAAACCGTAACATTACATGAACTAAGAATTGAAATTAAATTAATCTACAATCAATAATTTCAACAGCCCTTATCTTATATTTATAAAATATTTTTGTAATGTATAAAAATTATAGTATTTATGATTAGTTTTTTTTCGTTCATTGTAAAACGCCTTTCAGGTGATAATTAACGAAAGCTCAACTAGAAAAATGATCAGTCTTTATCTTGATGTACGAGTTATTTTCTCATAGGTGAAATAAATTAGCCGATACCTGGGCAGTACGTATCTTCTTTGCATATTAATTAAAAAAGGGAGATATAAATATGGCTTTTAACAAAAGTCTTTACTTTTATGATATTTTTGAACAGCAATTCTAAATCCACTGTCAGTTCTTGCAACTTCCTTGTTATGCAAATAATATATGAGTCTAATTTCTGAAAATTTTCGTAGCCATACTTTACAAAACGAATATTTGCATTATTTTAAATCGTCGCCTAAAGCGCATTTCCTGAATGAATTCATACTTATAGGGATTTAAGGGTGATCGAGGTTTCTCCCGTCCACATAGGAGTAAATTTTCGGCACTGTAACTTCAAACTATAGTACTTGTTTATCCAGACGAAACCTTTCAGACCTTGCACCATTCAAGAGAAGAAAATAATTCATGTTTTAAAAAATCCTGCGTCTTTTCTCAACTCTCTTCCTTTCTGAGAAATAAATAAATAAAATTTCATCATTTCTCCCCCGCGCAATCCGGAACTTAAAACCATATAACCGTTTAAATGAATTAAACTGCTACGCGCTTCGAGTGTAGCAAGTAGCTAGTAGCAAGTTAGTAGTCGCTGTATTCCTGGTACCTACATTAAGTCCCAGTACGTCGTAGTACGGAGTACGTAGTACGTACTGATACCCGCCTCCATCCCTATTAGCCTGCTACTGTGGCTTTAGATTCGGTGGCTAAACACTATTGCAGTGGGTGGGGAGGCTATAATATCAGGAAATTGAGTGATTACAGTTTTTCCGATTACACTAAATGCTCGGCAATTCATATCCCAGTAAATACTGAGAGCGTCAAATGATCACGATTCCCTTAATGTTGGGCTTGCCAGCCAACACGCGTTCCAGGAAACTTTTTAAATGAAGTTTTTATGGCTGTCAGTATAAATTGTTATTACTCTGGTAATACGACTCAATTTTATGCACGTGGGATCATTAGCGAGGATATTATGGAAGTACTTAAATTAATAAAGTTTTTAATGCGTCGAAGGTGTGATTTATATTTAACAGCTGATTTCCACTTAAAAAATACACATTTTACCTAAAATCATTGTTTTATGAGTACTTTTTGGGTTCGTATTTTTATAACGCGTATAGCATAAATGATCTTATTTACTTTCTTACTCCTGATGCAATTTTTGTATCTTTAGAATGTTGTTCTTTACACAATTAATATTTGTACACAAAACAAAAATCACCTGTGATCTATTTTTCACCTCGAAACAGGTCTCTCTAGTCATCTATTTAGGTGAAAATCAAAGTAAAAGCACAAAAACAGGTAATGTTAAAAAAAATGTTTCTTTTACAAAACGAGTACGTTATGGGAATAATTTATCATTCCCATAACCACTTTTCTTCAGACTGAGAAAATGTCTGAACATTAATTAATTAACAAATTTATTCGATAACAACATCGTTTTCACAGAAAGTTGATAAATAACTTCTCGTTCGAGGGAAGGAGTAATATTCATTATAAGACATTCAATTATACCCCCGGCTAGTTTATCGAAGCACCTTTATTGGCCGCTTTTGTCTACCGCCTCCGCATAATAGTTGAGTTATAAATGTAATTAATATAATCTTAACAAACGCCGCAAGAAAGGCCGCAGTGATTCCCCTTTACTTCGTTTAACAAATCATTTCTACGGCTTTCATTTGTGTTCAACAGTGCAAGATGGATGGCCTTTATTTTGAGAGGATTAAGTGTACATAGCAGCGGATGTAATCGTGCGAGTATTATGTACTTATAAGATTATTAATATTTGGTTAGTAAATGTACACAAGTTTATAGCATTTAAAGAACATGACCCAGATTAAATTAAGGAAGAAAAACAAATGCCAAGAGATCATTTTAAATAATACAAGCGGTTTTAAAAATTAACGAGTAAGAGAAATAGCTCATTCTCATACTGCAAACTTCAATTACCATCAATTGTCTCGGGCGGTTCTTCCCAGAAGAAGACCCTAACAATCTTAGACCGATATCAATACTTTTTACGGGGGGCCGTTAGATAATTAAAAAAGCAGGTTCCATTTTTCGTTGCTGAAATAAAGTGAAAATTTATATATAAAGTTATTTTTCCCATTTAAAAAATACACAACCACACACACAACCATTAAATTCAATTTTTGCCGCCTAGCGGTCAATAAATTCTCACCAGTTACCTTACTTGAGATGACGAAGAATAGGAGGCATTAGTTCCCTCACAACTCCAAAAAAATAGAATTAATGAATTAATGTAAACGGGTGTGTCGTTGTATTCCCGAAATTCTCACCAATAGCATTTGTATGCGGAAAAGTGAAGTAAGCCATTTAGCCAAACCAGCACACGATTTTTCATTTAATAATATTGTAGGCATTGTCATTTTTGGGTTATTATAGTCTAAATGGATTTAATGAATGATTCCACTACACGAGAGGCCGATGAACTTTACGATCTCTTAAAAATTAAGGTTTATATTGATGCAGAATCCCTGATTCAGAATCCTGCTCGGGTAACCCGGACACAAAACTAACGAAAACGAACAGGTAAAGAAATACTAAAATCTTAGTCAAAGAGAAAAATTATTATTAGGTTATATGTATAACATCCAAGGTTGTGTTAGTACATAATGTTATAATGATAGTATACATTTTTCTTTGCTCTGCTTCAAAAACGTTATAAATAATAAAACATCGTTACAATTTTCAGATTAGACGAAAAAACTCCCCAAGATTAATAAATGGCCTCGAAATTTTCCCGTAAGCACTTTCACGACTTTCTGTTTAAAAATAAATTAACGATTAAAAGGGTAGTAAAAACGCTTTCCTCGGCTTAGTCAAGAAAATTGGTTGGGTTGAGCAAGAAGTTGATAAATGCTTCTTTAATTATCTCATTAAGGGTTTTTAGCTAAACACTGGAGTGAAACACAGAGCCAGCAATAAAAACCACCCTTTCCAGATTCTTAAATTACCCTAACCACGATCCGGAGTATCTTGAATAGATTACGGTTTAACATAATATATCATATTATACACCAAAATATATTTACTTAGTATTTCTAATTAATTTAGTATTATAACAAACATACTTTTAATATATAAGTATATATATAGATAAGGTGGAAGTTGTTATTTTGTATTCAGATCTTGTTACGAAACAACATTAAAAAAAACAAAAATTTCGTGTCGCTTCGTAATTGTTCCTCACCAAAGAGATATTGGAAGATTCTTTCACCCAGGAAATATATTAAAATATAATTAATTATTTACTCTAGTATTACATACATGGCATACATTCCAACAAAATCTTTGTATTCGGGTTTGAATTCGAGTTCAGACCGATATCTAAATCTTACCACACTGCTACGGGGGTCATCCAGAACAAGTTCTCCACTGAATCGATAAGTTTTAGACATTTTTCAACACTCTTGATCTCATTTTTAAGCCATGTGTTATTTTCTGTGCATATAATAATAATAATAATAATATTTGGATGACTTGTGTAGTGCCGTTTTTGTGAAATATCACCTCAAGAGCGTACGTAACTAGAAGAACTATGGCTATGGCGGTCAGAAAAGATAAAAAGTGTAACGTACCTAACTATGCACTCTTGTAACTGAGAGAATGTGGCAGCGTCTCCGAGGGAGACCCGGCATTACTCGTGCTAGTGGTGCATACCCAACAACGTGCAGTTACCCAACAGTAGAGCAAGTAGGTGCTTACATTCTAGACGTGGTAGTAATTGCATTCCTGGTAAGCGCCTAGCATACACCATTTGAAACCAAATTTTGGAATTTTGCTGCGAAATCAATTGCTACTAATTAAAGGTGCACCCTTGACAGTGGTGTTTCATAGTAATGTAATTAATTGTTCGTGAAGATGAAATCACACTACCCACAAATCAAATCGCAAGAAGGTACATCAAATAACTGAACTCTTGGGTGAGTTGTGTAACGGACAAGACTCAAACCGATTATCTTTAAATCCCGTGTTGTGGTTTTCTGTCAACCACTCTATGATGACGTTGAGTTTGTTCTTTTGTTATAAGAATGTGTGTATTAAATCATAAGAGCAAATATATTTATTTTGATAAAAAGTAAAAATAACTGACTTTTAACCAAATGATACTTTTGTTTCGAGATAAAAAAGTTCTTAAAATATTTTAAAAAAAATAATTCTTAATTTTTAAGAATGCTTGATAAAGAAATGTAGATTTTTCGATTATGTGGTGTTTAACACAGCAAAAGTGTGAAAAATGCTAATATATCTGTATTTTAATTCGATAAAAACGATTTCCGTGTGATGCATTTGCACTATATGTTCGATATGTGATGTATTTTTAGCTGTATATAAAACAATTGAAATGATACCTTAAGGAAATAGAATATTGAGAAAAATATTACGACCTTGGGGTCCTTGTGATGTCTCAGTGCTATAAAAAATCATTCAAAACCCCAAAAAGGGTGAATTCAATTTACGAAGACCGAAACAATATAATAATAGATAGAGCCCAAATTTTGGGATGATAAATTACATTTCACCAGGACTAGAAGAAGTTAAATGTTTTTTCAGGAATCCCGTGTAAACCAAATACACGTTTGCTTGGAATATACAAGGAATTGGAATAATACTTACCGTAAATAAAAATAAATCACACTTATAATAAAAAAATCTAAAATTATATATTATGTAATCAAAATTTTAAAACCTGCTAAGCCAACACATTTCATGGCTCGTGATTACCTGAGGAATGAACTCCCATTTTTCTGTGTAATTGGGGACATTTTTTAATCATCAAATTATTCGTGTTTTAATGCATATTACATGTAAATCGAATAATTTTGGATCATCAATGTTTACTACATCACTGCTCAGTTTCCGCACGAAGTGGTAAGAATGGTATTAATGTTTTTAAAGAGAGACATATAAGTTTACATTCAATTCTAACGTGATGATGACCATGATAAAGTGTTACATTACGATTACAAATCGGTAAGTTCTTTGACTGTGGTTTAGAAGACTGGACTGAACGAATACTAATTTAAAGTTTTACTGTTTTTACGTTCTTCTGTATATTATTGATTTAATTCAAAGCAAATTTGGTTTCATTGCACCTCGTTCAAAAGTGAAAGATACTCTCAGTATTGTCAGGGTGAGAGACCACCACTCAAAGTCAAAAAGTGGTTTGAAATGGCAATTACCTTTCTTTTCCTCTTTCCCACTTCCCCGGCTTCACAGCTTTCTCCAAGTGGCGATACCATAGTTCCACTAGCACCGAGTAAAAATGCATTTTTTAGAAGGGTCACATTTTTGCAAACGATAATCATACTAGTTTTATTATGTACTAGTAGAAAATGTATTAGTTGCATTGATTTTCGACCGTCAAACCACTTGGCAAAGCCCGGAATCATCAAAACTTATCATGTGTCTAGCAGTTGCTAAAAAAAAGGCAGCGGTCGAGCAGCTGAGCGGAGTCTGTGAACACTGTGCAGTATGCAGTATGCAGTATGCAGTGTGCATTGTGCAGTATTCAGTGTGCAGTGTTCACCGTCTCAGGCAGTGGGAGCGACCAACTGCAGCGTCATAAGTGTTTATGGCGGGTAATTTAAATGCACTTTATGTTCCCAAGTGGGACGGGACAAGTCGGAGGTGACCAATAAATCGCATCAAATCGCCAATAATATAAAATGCACCGCACCAGGTAATGTCGCCTTCAATTCCAAAACCCCGATCAACGAAAGACTTCATCCGAACGCCTTACAGAAATTCGATAAAACTCAGCAAAAAACATCAAAAAGATCTTAGATACTCTATTACAATTGATTTTTCCCATTTTTTGGTGTATGCCTCTTTCTACTTGAGGCCCCGTGAGGGAATGTTTGCATCGCCTGTCTGAGCCGCAGGGGCCACACTCGGAATACCTCCGATAAGTAGGCTCTGCGCACTAAATTGCCGGCCACTCTAACAACGGTCTATGAAAGCAGTTGTTTGGTTGTCGTCGGGGAGATTTATACCGTATCTGCTGTGCGGACCAGTTTCATTCATACGTTTTACTGGGGCTCCGTGACACATTCAGGGTAATACTAAATATCACCTATCATCCTGATAAATTACCCAAGTACGGTCTACACCTATTATTTGATATGAAGGCTGAATTGAGAGCTTTTTGTTTTGCTTATTTTTGATAATATGTATGCTTTCATACATTTTCTCATTTTATTGAAATGTATTTATCAAAATCCTGATATCACCCCTGCTTCTTCAACATGCACATTTGTTTTTTTTTTAAATTTTATTTAAGTGCCTTTTTATGAATTTGACCAAAGTACTTAAATTCTCTTTCTTCCTCGTATTTATCTCCTTAAATACAAATAATCACTTGCGAAATGATTAATACAAATGGCACTAGTTGAAACTTTCCCAACCGCTTTTTGGTAATAAATTTTACTCGCAAATACCCATAAAACTATATTTGTGGAAGGGTCATTTTTATTATTGCAATATAAAATAAATTTTATTTCCTCAGATTTGATGTATGATTTAGGGATATTCCGGAAGTGGACTAGAAACCGGTGGCGCTTACCCTCAACTCTCCCAACAAAAGAGGACAAATAAAACGCGGAACCAGTTCGAAAAGTGAATACATTTTAGAAATAATAATTCGATGTCCCTGAAATATTGGGAGCTTTTTGTGAGGGTGTCAAGATGCTGGTGGTTAGGGTGCGAACGCGCGAACTTTGGGACTTGCTCGACGGAGAATGTATGGGAAATAAGGAGCAATAATTCACGTTTTATGTGTCGTTGCGGGACCGCGAAGCTCGGCGTAAATCAAATCATCCTGAAACCGGACGGGAGTCGCGCATCGCTGGGATTCCTTCAGACACAGCTCACCTGGAGAGGTGGAAGTATCCTACCTCCTCTCTCCTCCCTCCTCCACCCCGAGACGATCTCATGCATTACGAATATCACTGTTCAAATTGTTATATTAATTTTTTTAAACATTATTTCAACCGAAATGAGTACATTAAACCGTGTCCGCTATTCGCGGTGATTATAAAATTCAATATACGAGTACGTAATAAAAATTAAAAAAAATTCTACAAATTAGTTTAGAACCAAAGACAATTCAATACTGAATGATGTTGTGTAACCCATTAGATTCCTTACAAATTTGCCTACAAATATACCGTTACTTCACAGTGATCAGATTCTACTGATTATAAAGCAATTTTTAGAAGTATTATTCTTTTATGGTTTATATAATACTTTTGACATGTTTTCATTCCTAATTTTGGCTTATTTTCAAATTGTTGTTAAAAGTTATACATCATTTAATTTTAGTGTACCGCCTTCAATATTTTGTATGTAAGCAATTATTGGTAACTAGTTATTACCAAGAGAAAAGCGTGCCAAGAAACCGTCTTCATTAAAAAAGCCATGTTTTAAAATAGTGCTGTCCCTGTGGTCATAAAAGTATATCATTTTTAATGGCTCCATAGAAAACAAAGCGAGAAATAACATCAAACAAACATAAATACGGTATGACAATGAAATATACTTGCGCGAATATGAGGGAATAAATTGTACAACTTCGCTGTCGGGGAGAGGTAACTACAGTGGAATACGTCTACTTTACATAAGAGCAGATTACTCACAGTTATTTACAGCCTCTTTCTCAGGTGAATCAAATACACTGCTGTTCAACACCCGCATCTTCTCAGCTTGAGAATAATTATAGTGACTGAAGTTGAGGCACGATTTAATAAGTGAAGCGTAAATATCATTGAACCTGTAAATAAATTAAAGCCTTGTTTTTTTTCCTAAAATAGTTAAAAAAAAGTTAGAAACAAGATAGTACTTTGAGAGTGTGGAAATTTTGGATACACAAAATTGGACCTTAAAAAAAATACGGAAATATTAAGAGATTACAATTAAAATTCATTAAAATTTACAACCACATTAATAATGATTTCAGATTTATACCAGTGGTATGTGATTGAATATTATGGGCATATCATTATGATTTTGACAAATCAAGACAAATAGAAAAGCACTTAAGTTTTTTGGCAGTTTGATTCACTGGAGGGTGAGCATTGGCGAGTTGCCCTAAACCTAGAGGTCAGTCGGGCTTCGTTTCGCTAACACGGCATATTTGACTTTGATGTGTTTTTATTGAAATAATAATGAAACTAGTGGGGCGAGTGACTCATCGCCATTTGCTTCGTGATTTTATTTTGTGTATTATGAATACAAATTACCTAATCGCACCCAGTCTTGCCTTTACGTGAATCATTCATGTTTTCTCTGGGAATAATGTGGTTCGGCAAACATTTAATAGTTTCTGAGAAAAATGACGTCACCGGTTGGGAAAAAGTCGTTAATCTCAAGCACGTAGATAAATGAGCTGAGAAAATTGGATATCAGATAAGTACGAAAACATAGTATTTTCCAATGGGAGAAGGATGATAATCGTTTGTGAATTGCTTCTACTAAAATCCTTACGAAAAAAATGCGTAAGGACAGATTGGATGCGTCAAAATAAGACAAAACAAAATAAAACGAACAAAAAGATCCTTGTCGACCATATTGCGAAAATAAAATAAAAATTGTAGCATGGACCGAAGCGAGCAGTTGATCAAGGCGATTAATTGTTTTGGCGCCAGATTCACTGAGAAAGACAGTGGCCATAAATAAATGTATTTCTTTGTTACGGTCTTTGTTGGAAATCTTCATTAGGTACATGGGCACCCATGAAAAGAAAATATAAATGTTCCTCGCTACGTTGTTCAGTGGCTCCGGCGAGTGGTGGGCTCACTGACCGTATATTATGGGCCACCCTTCAATGGGCCTGAAAGGGCAAATCGTCCCATAATCGAGCCTAATGGGGCAGAGTTTGTACCGTGACATCAGACCACGCCACCCAGCACCTACCCGACCGACCCGTACAACTACTAGCCGCTCTGTACTTGTTCCCTCAAAGAGCTGGGGGAGTTAAAGTTCAGATTTGTCGTTCATTGAATGTCTTCTGACTCATGAATATCGATTTTCTTTCTTGGAAAATTTACAAGCGTAAGCCACCAAAATTAATAAGTTGTTTTTTTATTTTTATTGAAGTGTGTCGATAATACATGGTTTCAAGATAAATTAAAAGAAAATAAATAATGTTGCGAAATTGTCATATAGCCGATATTTTAATGAATGAACGTTAAAATCTTCTTTCGGAGGCTTAAGATCTACCCACCCATGTGGTCTACTCGGCAACAAGCTGAGCTTATAATTTGTCTCTCAATAAAAGTTTTGTATTCGTAATTATCAAAGTCGCAAAGCCTTTGGAAGTTCCGGCTGAGACACGCATACTGAATCAAAGTTTCTACCTACAAAATCCGGGTGTTTTTCCTTTAAAACTGACGAAACTTCGCCGGTAAACGGAAGGGTAAAGCCGCAAAACTCACCAACCTGGTAACTGGTAGCTGGTAACGCAAATGGGGTGTGGGAATGTTATACACGACTTGCAGTCAAGAATTTGGTTGTCTATGTCCGAAGGAGGTAAACTAACACCCCTCAACTATCGTGTTGGCGGTTTGGAGCTTCAGCGGTTAGCCAAGATTCGAGACTGTCCGAAGATGATCAACAACTAACCTTTGTTATGGTGAGCAAAATTAATGGTCTTGGTTTTGTAAATTTATTTATTGAAAAGAACATTACAATAATAAGTGATAACAAATGATTTTATACTTTAATAAAAGTTTGAAAGCGTAATAAAATAGGAAATGAATCCCAACCGATAACAAACAAAGTCAGTCAATGATATGAGTATGTTATGATGTCACGCGTAAATATTTTAATATAATGAAAATGAAATAATAACTTTGTACAAGACCACAGATTTTATTTTAGTATTTATGCTTGACAAAATTAAACTATTCAAAAAATACAAAGTGTGCGGTTATATATACATACAGGAGAAAAACATTATACTAAAAAAATAAGAGAACAGTGAGAAAACGATAGAATTACATTTAAAATTATAACAAAGGAACCTAGAGAAAGAGACAGATACTATGAGATGAAAGAGACAAAACTTCAACGGAGAAGGTGATTAAACAATAATGAGAAATTTTATGCGTTTACGAGAAATATACATAATATCAAATAAATATGTCAAACTACAAAGTGTTTGCTTTCTACGAAAATATATTTGAATATAACCTAAGCTAAAAGTTCATTATCACTATCCATGCACGTACCTAATTAATGTTTTAGATAAATAATATAGTCATACATCACAACATATTTTGGTACATTCATTTTCCATGCTTGTATTTAATTGTACCATGTAACAAAGCGGTTTTATGTAAAATACGGGAGTATTTATCGCTATCAATAATAATATTTTCGGTTACTCCTGCTTTTACGATAAATACTTGGTAAAGGTCATATACGAGTATAAAGTTGTTTCTAAATACCAAATCGTGACATTTATAAATTCTCACGAGATTTGGAAATTGTCAAGAAATATTTTAATGTCATCCGTTTGTAAGCATAGTTAAAGTAACGAAGGAGGAGTCTTTTGAGAATACGCTTGCTCTACTGATAAACAAAGTACGAAAAAAAACGACAAAGATAGGAATATTTAAAAAAAAATCCTTTGGTTTTCGGGAATAAAACTGTAACAATTAAACGAAATAAATAATTTGAAATTAACTTTGAGATAACGTCTTAGAGTCGTCAGTTGCTGCTTACTGATTAAATTGGTTCGAGAATAACATTTTGTTATTATAATTTTGGAATATTGAATAACCAATTTTTTATTCTTACAACTTTGTGTGTTGATGCATTGTATGGAGAAAATTATGATTTCTTTTTTTTTTACTTTTATAATTTTTTTTTTTTTATTTTAGCCTTTTAGTGAAAAATTGCTAGGTTCGTTCATATTAACATTTCATTTGTATTGCCTCTATATATATAGATATGCACCTTTTTGAGTCTTCTACCGAGCTTCCTGTTCTAACCATTTACTTAACGTATTTTTAAACATCATTATTATTATATATTCGTAAAAAGCATTAACTTTGTGGCTTGCCATATTTATAAATAGAACATATATACTTTGTTTTTAACCACTTTTTTTTTTAAAAAAGTGGTTAAAAACAAAGTATATATATTCTATTTATCATTATTATTAATTACAACAGATATTCATGAAGTATCACAAACGATAGTAATATTAATTTTAAAAAAAACTGCACAACCTGGAAATAAAAGGTGCACACATAAACAAAATTACCCGATTAGATATCTATTCAATAGAAAGGTGTTAGTTAAAATAATATTGTCCATTTTCAAAGGCATTCCTGTAAATTGTGGTTTGCTACAAAGTAGTTTACTTGGGCTTGTTCTATTTTATTTACATAAGCACAGACTTTGACTTGAATGTTCTTTCTAATGTGTATTTTGTCCTATTTTTTGCATATTGGTTTTTCTATAATATTATGTATGTGCTGTTCTTTCTGTGTTGCTCTTTTTTCCAGTTCGTGTTATGTATGTTTTTTTTATTGGACAATAGTCCGTTAGTTTACAAACGAATATAACTTGAAAAAATGAGTGGTTTGGGTTTCACTTCACTATTCTGAATATAAAGTTCGCACTGTACCGTAACTCAACTCTTTAGCGAGATAAATAATTTGTTTAAATAAATAAAATTGTTGTTTAAATTAATTAATTTTGACCGGCCGGTAGCTGAGTGGACAAACGCGTCAGATTTCCACCCGGGCGTAGTGGGTTCATTTCCTCTGCTGGCTAAGTCCTCCATCATTGTTCAAGCAACATCTTCCTCTTATAATGATGGCAGTACAAGTTTTTCAAATATTGTCAGGTTATTCGTAACCCGGGAATGTTTGTCTTTCTTTATATAAAATATATATATTGTTGAATCAAAAACCAGAATTATTATGCTCCCGTTGTATGTAGACACTATTGTAATAGTGTCCTGTATCTCTGATTATTTTTTGTGATTTTATACGGTTTTTTTTTTTCAAATTATAACCTGAATTCTCGCCGGTGAATATGTACACATCAACTAAATGATTACGTGGATGAGAGTATGTGATTTACCACTCACATTCTTACTGTTCCACCGTCAATAAATTTGATAAATACTCGCATTAAAATAAACGGATGCAGTTTTAATTCAGTGTATGGACCAGTCCTGTGCCAGAAGCGTAGAGAGAAAAGTCTGTATACGTATACGTGCGAAGTGTGTGCAGGACAAAAGGGACATTTAATTTTAAAATTATGATTTCCTGTTGTGGGGAATCGTGCGACTAAATTAAAAGCAACGTACCATGTGAAGGCAATGGATTTAATGGCTCCGAATAGGATCATTTCCCCCTTTTGTTTTATGAATATTTTTCGCGGACAATTTTTGTCCGGGAATGAAGGTAGGAGGCTTAACATCCAAAACAGGAATTCGCAAACACAACGAACGTGACGGGGAATATTAATATTCGCTTTTAAAATATTTTTTCGCAAATAGTTCGTATTTGAACCGTTGGTATTTATATAGCCGTAAATGTTTGTTTATGTTCTAAACATAGTTGAAGCGTTGAAACCATTAAAAATGAGTAGTTTGTCTGTGTACCGCGGGTAGGTTGCTAAACAAATACAAAATAACGCATATTAATAACAATTACAGTAGTTGATCAACGGCACATAACAAAAATAGAGAAAAAATGAATTTTGATATTTCCTTGTGTACCTAAATGAAACAGTTGTAAAAATAATAATAATTGGCTGATTTCCATAACGCCGTTTTCGTGAAAGAAATATCACCTTAAAGGCGCTTTACAACTTAACATAACCTACAACTTGATCACTAAGACTAATAACTAGTGGCGTAAAATTATAACTTATAAATCAGCTAAAACCTATGGTTAGTGACTTAAAATTTAGACTTATAACTTATAACTAGTGACTTAGAATTATTTAGACTAACAACTAAGAGTTATTGATACTGACTTATGCCTAATACTTATAACTAGTGACTTACAAATAACATATTTAAATTTAGAAATGCTGTCCAAACCAAGGGGTATAAGCAATGTAGTCAAAATTCCAGTGAAGCAAATTGACGTTATTGCCGGTATGATAATTTTTAAAAGGTGAGTCTTTTGTCTTTTTAGTTTTGCTCTGAACTCAGTTGAGGTGTCGATTTTTTATGCTTTGTGTACATGGTTGAAGCTTGTGCTTTAAATCACCCTTAAAGTTAAAAAAAGATTGTAGGAAAATGGTTAGGGATAATAAAAATTAAGAGAAATGCTTGAATTATATATTTACGAGTAAATAAAACATATTTCCACCTTCTTCTCTCCTTCAGAAGAAAAAAAAAGCGGAAGATTAAAATGTACCTGAAAAGTCTTACCTGGTTACTAAACATAGCTAAATAATGGTCTCTCATCAAGGCGATACTGATAGTATTTTTAGACTTTGGGAAGAGGTGCAACCGTGCTCTTCAATTAAATGGGATACAAATCGTAAAAACTAAAAATAATAATGCTTCTAAACATATCTGTTACCAACCCACAACCCCTGGGTCCAGAACGATTAAGCATTCACTCTGCTACGGAGGCTGGCAAAATCAAGATCAATTTTATCTATTATTGGGGTGAATAAAAGTCCAAATATTGTGTCAATTGTTATTTACACACAAACTCAAGTCGTATGTACCTACTGCAAAGTCGTCACATAGGTTGGTGCGTGTTATTTATGAAAGCAATCCTTTACGGAAAGAACAAAAAATAAGCTTGTTTTATCTCAAATTGATCTGGAATATGACTTGGCGTTCAATTAAACATTCCCGCGTGCAGGAAATTGGATATCACTCAGAATCCCATATATTTTCCCTTACCTCTATCGTACGTTGGGGTATTTTTATAAAAACCTGACCAAAATGTTTCAATATACAAGTTTATATTGTCTTGGTGATGTTGCGATCCGCAATAAAACTAGTCGCTAAAAAATAAACAAAAACATAAAGATTCAAGTTATTGAAACAATTTAATTGTATTATTTAACCATATAAATATTTTAAACTTGCTTTCATACGAAACATAATTGTAGTATGCTTCAAATGGGTGTTGTTTTTTTACACTGAACACCGCACAAGATTCCCAACTGCTCCCAACCGACTGGAGCCAGTGAGACTATGGCATGTTGTGAGGTTGAAGGTAGTAGAGAGAGGAATGAGATGGGGAAGAGGAAGGTTGGAAGTACCTGACTGTTCAGATCTGGTCACCAACAAGGACTAAAGCCATTTCAAGCAACGTTTCGATTCTCAATTGTGCTCTTTAAGTAAGGCGATACTGAGAATATCTACCACTCTGGTACATGCCGCAAATACAATTTTTATTATCTTATATGTATTAAATGTTCCATACATATTAATTAAATAAAATTTATTTGCGCACGCTGGGCTCGAACCCGCAACCTCTGGATTCGTAGTCAAACGTCTTACCACTCAACCTCGAAGGCCGTCAAATAAGATGATAAAGCGCTTTAAATAAAACTTAAATTTTAGACAGTATCTTAGCTATGTTTAATGGTTTGTATACCTCGTTACAAATAGATAAAATATGCTTGATAAAACCATGTACTTACTTCAAAGATTTTTGTCAGTCTGTTGTTTTTTTTCGCATGCACACCTACGTTGAATATTTTTTACCTTTAATTTGATCACAATCGCCTCCACATTTGACAATCGAATAATGAAGCAAATTTGTGGCCTCATTATCAAATGGCTGCCGGAACAATTAACATCTTTTTGGAGAAAATCTGCCGATTTAAAACTGAAAAAAGCATTTTTTTTCTATTTTTTGGCCAACTTACCGAAAACAGTCCTCTCAATGCGTCGCCTGTATGAGTTTCCACGATAGCAAGCATTTTTTCAGTTAGCAATGGCTTTCTCGAAAAAAAGCTGAATAGTTGGAAACACGTACTTATTACATAACTTATATATCCTTTATACCCTCGTGAAATTGGAAATACGGTTTTCCGTTTTCATCATTTCATATGTAAAAAAAACGTTATTTGTTTGTATACTGTCAATTCAAAATATATGTGTTTTGTTTATTTTTATTTTTATAAGAAGCAATCACTTTGTAGTTTGACATTATAATAAAAGAAAATAACAATCTGTTTTAAACTACTATTTTATTATGTTAAATATTAAATATTTATTAAATATTATATGTGCCCTGACGAAGCTTGATCTAAGCGAAACCGGTTGGCGTTCACCATAATGAATTCGTAGTTTTAAACAAAGTGTTATTTTATTTTAATCTGTTTTTGTTGTTGATAAATATATTCTGTCCTATCAGCTGTTGTAATCCTCAGTGAAGATAATTTGTGTAGTAAGTGCCCTCCTAATAATATGCAAATATTGACACATTTCTTTGGATGCCTTAATTCGGGTAGGGGTGGGCGAGCGTGGCAGTGTTTAATGTTGTCAAGAGCATGTGCGGGCGATCCCGGACCCTGCGCACGGCCGGGGCCCTCTGTGACCCTGCGAGGCGCAGAAACCCTTTGTTTGCCTCGCCAGCAATGATTGGTTAATGGATTTGAGCTCATGGTAATTGCGTCGTATATACGGGCGGATGTGTGGAACTCTCGTCTACGCCACGGGTCGGCAACCTTCTTTATTGCAAATAACATACTTGTATCAAATTGAGAATGATATTTTTTTCACATTTGCAAACAACGTTTTTTTATCAAACATGAAAACGGTTTTTTAAGAAGAAAGAAAAATATTACTGGAGAACTTAATGAGTTGGTATAAATTCACTAAGATTAGTAAATACTCTCAGTATCACCCTGGTAAATGACTATCATTCAGTCTTTCAAAATTGATTGAAATGGCTTCAGTTGTGATTGGTGACCAGATTTGAAAAGCGCGCAGAGTTTCAAAACTTCCTCATAATGCATTTTTAACTCTTTATCACTTATATTATCCTAAATTGGGCTTTTTATGCCCCTAAAAAACAAACAGACAATTCCGAAAAGGATAATTTCTGTAAAACAATTCAAATTCAAATAGTAATACAATTGATCTAGTAACATATTCTTGAAGTATTTGATTTACCTTTAATATTTTTGCAAGCTTCAGAACACACAAAATTACACAGATAGCATATTCATGATGAGCTCCAATCCTTCTTAAAATTTAGTTAAGTCTGTTTGTTTTTTTATTTCTAGGTACTGGAAAAACGTTTAAAACAAACTATTTTTTTTTATGAACAAACTGTGTGTCGAAACTTATAAAAATAACTTTTTTCGAAAATGTTAATAAAATAAAACTGATAAAAATAACTTTCTACGAAAATATTATGGAAGTTAAAATATTGTGAAAGTTAAAGTGTTTGACGATAAATAAAACAGCTTCTTGTGTTATTTCTGCCAGGAATATGAAATACTGAAACGGAAATCTGCCACAAACAAAATATATTTAAATATTTTATAAAAACATTGAAATACCCAGAGAGTAAAAATCTTTTTTTTTTTTCAGGTCGTGAGTCGCTGGTTTCCAACTCATGCTATAAGCCTATGGATGCAGTGATTTGTAAGTACTCTTGTTTTTTCATAATTCATCAAATCAAACGTGGTTTTTCCAACAACCATTGTTGCCGGTTTTCGCAGGTTGACACAATACGAATTTCTTCAACACATGGCATCATATTATATAGACCGCTAGTTTCTACCTATGACATATGTTACGATTCAATTTTCTTAGAAAACATTTAAATGCTTGGATACGTATTTACATATGAATAAATATTAATAAATACTGACAGAAATTTTTAGCATTTTAGAAAGTTACGCACAGGTTAATATAACATTATCGGCATACATATTGTGAATAATGGGTTCCGTTTTACATGTGCGTATCAAACAATTGCGTATATTCGGTGGCCTGACTGTTGTTTCTCGATGTAATACAGCAAACATTGTACATTAAATTCTTTCTTTTTTTAATAATAGCCGAGGCGAATTCATATATATATATATATATATATATGTATATATAAATTATATTCCATTATATATTATTTTTATAAAAAAATCCCATATAAATTTCCTTCCGGAAAATATTATATGTATGTACAAATTCTTTTCCATTGTAATTATTTTTGAAAAAAAAAATCCTTAAAGTCCGTATTGCTCCTTGCAACAAATTGAAAATGCATATTGCATAATGCATATTCTGCAGTTGTCATTTGCATGCAGTTCTCAGTAGGTGGCGTTGTGTGCTTGATAGTTCATCATAGGTACCTGTCATTTCTAGGGAACCTAAATTGAATAAAGTAACGCTTGAATAACCTCTCAGTCTTCGTTTGAAAGGTAGCACGCACAAAGCGTTGACCCTCAACACACATATAAAACGCAATTCATGCATAATATTTTGAAGTGTTTGTTTTGAAACACTTTCAAACAGTGTACTAGGCAAGGGTTAAGAAGGGCGATCATGCTGAGAACGGCTGAGAGCTGAAATTTATGTCAGACGCAGTTCTGTTTGCTATCTGAATCAGCTTGTTATGCAAACTGGTAGTTATATTATATAAGCAGGCAATATAGGCAAATTATTGTTTCCATTGCTTAGTGGTTCAGAGCAGTCGCTCATCCAGATAGCGGAAGGTCAACCTCGACAATTGCAATACCAACATTTTTTGCATATGTGATTTTAAAACCAATTACTATAAAATCTTCTCACAAAAACAACGTAATTGAAAAAAAATCATCTACGAAGAAACTACGTTTCGTGATTTTATGATTATAAAAAATTGGTATATATTAAGGTAGGTGGTTACACTGGTTACTACATGCCTTTTACATGCCTCAACAGAAATATCTCGATAGTAAAATATTATTATTTAAGTATGAAGACAGCCCGTTTTATCAACCGAAGCAGAAATGTAAATGATAAAGAAGAAAGATTTTGAAAATAAAGCCTTTCTCACCAGCGTAAAAAAGTTTAATTTACCTTAAAAAACGAAGGGTACATTTTTAGTAGGAGTGTATACTATATATACTTCTAATAAAAATAAAAAATAAAATTGTAGAAAAGGATTTTATTTTACCATCTGGTTCGCGGGACGTAACATGAAAATTTATTACAAAAAACAAGATTTCTACAAAGCAGGTTTTTTCATAGCCAAAAAAAGTGGTGACCAAATTCGGGCGGAGTAGGTACATACATATATTTGTTTTTAATTTCCGCAAATTTCTTTAATATAAAAAAAAATATATAAATATATATATTAAGGCTTCATGGAAACCAGTAATCCCAGTGTACAAGCAAGAGTGTTCTTTGTGATATACTGTTTTAATTTGCCTTTGTTTTGGTAAAGATGTTAAAGCACTGCCCTGCATTTTAATTTTCCTGCTTCAGTCGCTCGCCCCTGCTTGGAAATGAGATATTCACACAGTTCCTGAAAAGCTAGGGTTATGTTCAATTTGATATGGTTTACTTCCACTAAATAAGAAATATTGTTCTACTTACTATACAGTTCACGCGGATCATATTTTTTCAGTTTCAGTTAAAATTAGAAGTGGCTTTATATTATATATAACGATATATACCGAGCTAAATAAAATTATTAATTATGATATTGACAGCCCTGATGTTCTCGCCAAAATAAAATTACATGTACCGACCAGAAACTATCAGGCTCACACACATCGACTACATAGGCTTGGTAATAGATTTGGGAATGTTGATGTGTTTGGTGATTCTGTATTAGTGATAAAACAAACTATTCACAAATACTTCACTATACTCGTACACGAGTCTACCACACAATAGTGAATTTTTATATGTATTTTTTCTCTTCTAAGCTTTTATATGTATTATTATTGTAATTTTTTATACTGCATTTTGTATTCACCGCTGGTTATATGCTTGAGTTGATTTATTTTTATTTTTCAAGAAGTATGTACTTCTTTGTTTTATTTTTTATTGTATCATGTACTATCATATAATGCTCTACCTTTCAACATAAATATATTGAACATATTTGTTGTAAAAGCCCACAAGGGTGTAAATAAATAAAATAAAAATACCAATTCATTCATTTTGGTTACTTAGAAAGATTCGAATAAATTGAAAACTCCTACTAACTAGCTGAATAACCATAAGATTTAAAAAAAAAAGTTAAAACTGTTGTTGAACAGTTTTTACAAATTTTAACATAAATAAAAATAGGTTTTTGTTGCCACTAATTTTGAAAATGATCTTCATTCAAATACTCACAATTCGACTATTCATAACCATTGTAAAATACCATCATTTGTTAAACATACATATGTTTATGAAACGAAAGCGATAATAACAATTATGCCTAAAAGAACGGTTCCAATGTTGACATAATGCCTGAAAAATAAACTTCAAAATAAAATCTTTATTTGTAATTTATTAATACATATAAGTAAGTTTAAGACCCATCTGAAGGAAACGAAAGTGACTTTTGAAACATTTATGTAATGCGAAAGAGATGATGAAAAACAGACCGGTCCTTTGATTTTTGAAATAAAAACAAAACAATAGAACCACAATTTATGAAAACGCATTTGGTAATCACAAAAACAAAGAAAGAAACATATATCTGCTCAAACAAGTACACATTCAAAAAAGAAACCCGTAATGTATTCAATACTTTTGGAAATATTTTAATAAAATCCAAAATAAAAACTCAACCTCTCCTCACTAATACAATAGGATAACTAAATATATGTTTGCTCACTTCATTATATATTATTTGGGAACTACCAGTGCTTATAATGGTACGTTGATAATGCATACCACAGCGCCCTTGAGGTGAATTTTCACAAAAACGGCGCTATACAAATTATCCAACTACTGTGTTTATTACAATTTGTTTTTATTTTATTTATTTTAATACTGTTATCCATACCGCCATACAGATCTGTCTTGACACCTTGCTTCATTCACATTCAAACATCGTCTCATACATACTATTCTGTTATTCTGACTCTTGACATGGCTCGACTTAAGTATTTGATTCATTTGATGGTGTGATGTCTTTCTCAGACGTCCCCGACTTCTTCTCCCATTTAATTTCGCGTCGTATATTCTTCTTACACTATTTTTTTCATTAATCCGCTCAATATGCCTAAATAGATGGTTTTCGTCCCTTTCTTAATCTTATGCATTGCGCTTACATCAGCCTTGCATTCTTTTCAGATATCCATATTTTTAACACGGTCACATATGGTTTTACCACACATATGCTTCAGAGATCTCTTTTCTATAGCATTCAGTATATTTTCATCTTTCCTCTACCAGTTCCATGTCTCACTGTCATACATAAGATGTGGTATAAGCACTCCATCGTGGACTGCTAGCTTCACTTCCTTGGATTTTTTTATCTATTTATGTCAACAGCGTTCAGTCCTCCATTAATGAAGTTTCCTGAATTTACCCTTCCTTCAATTAAAAGTTAGTTTTTATAAATAATTATATCAACAATATTGAAATATCAAAAACGCCATTTAAATCGATCGATACATTTATGATTTCTCTCTGCGTGTAAATTTGAGTGTGATTTCTAAATTTCATTCTGTGTACATAACTGTAAACTGTTAATTAAAAAGTACCTTAAATTAAGAATAACAAAATAAAACTAGACTTTTTGCCACTTATTTATTGTTATTCTTAGTGCCAACCTACCCACTTTCATCATAAGGCCTTAAAACTCGTCTAAAGTTGACTCAGAGGTCGGAAGGAATCTCGGAAAGGAAAGGCCGGAGTAAGGGAAGCTGCGGGGTAAAGCGGATTATTGGGGAGATTGGGGCTAGTTTTCACGAGACGTTATTTTGCTGACCAATGTTAGTTCCTCTAAGCGGATTTAAATTGGAATTGTATTAATGTGACTAGCCAGCTTATCGCGAACTTTCCACAAAAGTCTGTATTGAATTGTGTAATATTGCTACTAAACCTTAACAGAGTTTTACTCTCAGATCTCTATAGTGGGTGATCGTTTATGACTATGATTCTAGGAGTCTTGGATTCAAAATCCCGTTAATAAATTTTGCTTTTTTAAACTTAGAATGCCTTCCATTGCAAATGTGGCATAAGTAACTTACAATATTGCCCCGTTATCGTTGGTAGACCATTATTCGGAATCGATTTTTTCTACAAATGGCTTTATCCATAATTAGCTACTAATTTTATATAACTAGGTACTGTCTGTGATTCCTGCACCCCCTCTCAAATTGAGGGTTCAAAACTGGTTTTGGGCAATAGAATGCTTAAATTGTATTCACAATGAAAATAAAACAATGATAGGTGAATAGCACTGGGGATTGCACCGAATGAAATAGTTTTATGTGGAATTGAAACTTTTTCTTTTATAATCTAATAACGAGCAATGAATATGACGCAATCGACCAGAACCACAGAAATCCCTTCGCAGAACATTGCATCCATACATGAATACAATGGAACAACATGAGGGTAACCCATTGTCAGTAAATAATGTATTCAAACTTCATTGTATTTACAATTATATAGATGTATCAAATCCTTGTCACTCACAATCACATAGTGAAGAATATTTTTAGAGGAGCAAATATATATGACCGCTGGGTGGGGGGAATGAAGCAATAAGAGGGGGTCGAGGAGTGGATCACCATGCGATTATTTGTTGAAACAGACAACCGGTGGTTTTGAGGTAAATAATACGAGATTGTTCACTTTTATTGCTGTTATTTTTAAATTTAAAAACAACTATAAGCTCAAAAGTTTATATCAAGTACAGATTATTTTACTAAGCCTAGATTGTTCTTAAAATAGAGTAAATACGCGCCATAAGTATTGAACTCTGTCCGCCTGCTGCTGGCGTTCATATCCACCGAACTATCGACCACCTCTTTTTCGAAATTTCTGTCAAAAAAATTCCATAACGAAAACTTAGTAAAACTAAAGCCTCGTTATAAGTTATAAGTTTCGTTCGTCTACTTAATCTACAAAAATGTTTAAAATTGTTTTAGCTTTCTTCAAATATTGCATAATTCTATGAGTTTTAAAGAAATATATCCCAACACCATTCTTAAATAAAGAAATATTTTGCTTTTTTTAACCTTTCTTTTACGTCGTGGCTATAAGAGGCAAAACACTGTTTGCTGAACTATCCGTCAACGTTATCCGCTAAATATCTTCTACGAAATGGTTCTGCAAAAGAAACCCGTGAGTCAACGTAGACCCCATTTTCTTTGTGAAGTGTCACAGCAGTAACATTTTAATATAAACGTGTTAAAAATAATAATTAAGACTCAGTAAGTAAGAAGCAAGAATTTCATTTTCAAGTCAAAACACACTTAATGGAATTGTTCCAAATACCACGATTTTAATTTGCGAGTTTTGTGCAAAGTTCACCTCGTAGCTTATTTCGCCGCTCATTTTAAGCCGAGCTATTAAAACTTTTCATTTTCTTTGTGCCGTTTTATTGGCGCTGTGACTCGCCTCGCGGAATGCTGCCCATTCCCATTCCTATTCCCATCTGCCGGCGACACCTGTCAACTGAAAACTTGCGAAACCTGATAGTCGTTTTACACATTTAGAAGAAAAAAAACATTTCGTTACTATTGGGGGATGGAAAATTTGCTCCGACCGTACAGGAATTCCTGGAAATGTCGTTTTTCTAACGCGGCAACAATTTTAAAACTTCTAATCCTTCCAACGTACAGTGAATTTAGAATTTCGGGAGTAACCACTAAATTCCTTTAATTAAAACCATTACCACAGATGTAGGTTTTCGGACCTCAGTCGAGCGCAGTTTAAATTTAATTCAACATTATTTTACTTTCATATTAATTAAATTCAGTTTTTTTATGTAACACCTACATACTAGTAGGTACTGTGCTTTATCACGGTGCGAGAACAAAATAAGGTAATAATAGTAATTCAATGTCCCAATAAATATTAAATCTTTTTCTGGGAGTATTTCAACATGTTTACATTGAACATCTTTTTACATTCTCCCACGCAAATTAATTTTCTTCACAAGTCCGTTACGGTTCACGTTAGAAAGAAATTATTTGTCGGTTGTTTCTTGTCCCTCTGGCTACATTTAATAATTCATACATAAAATTTGAATAAAGCACTTTTTATTTACTTATGGGGAAATTCGTGACCCGTGACATTGTATGGCCGTGTCTCGCCCACGCGTGATCCGCCCCTAAGTATGGGTCTGCGTTAATACCAAGTGATATCAGATTCATTACGGAGATGGGCACTATAATCACACGCCGTTGAAAATATGAAACTAAAGAATGGGATAAAACTTCACTGTGGATCTTAGTAATTATTATCTGTTCCTAAATTATTCATCATCTCATACATTTGACCTAACAAAAGGTCAAAAGGTCTGTAAATTACAATCAAAACGACAAATAATAACAGTAAGAATAGAGGTTCTGCGTATTTCCGAAGCTATGAAATTATTTCATCTTTCCAATATTTACACATATTATTTCTGGTAAAATATGTATTCGAACTATTCATTTTGGAAAGAACAATTAAAAACCAAAGACTGTAACGTAATTACATAGTGTAGGTAGTGTATTTTTGTTCCGCTTAAAACCTTTCAACGTACATGGACTGGAATATTATCATCTGGAATGAAGAAAAAAAAAACGTATTTATAATCTAATATCTTTAAAATTTTTATTTACACGAGTATAACTTAAATCTTTTCGTTAATGGAGTTTCGCAAAAAATGCAACATAATAATTATAAGAGCAATACATTCAATTAGAAAATGTCTTATTCGACAGAAGTTACAGATATTTTGGATAATATACAAGCTATCAAAAAATGAGCTAAATAAATTAAGTACCTCTCACTTAAATAAACATTGTTGCTAAAACAGACTCAAACACAAATAATTATTTGAATTATGTTCTCTAATTTCTTCTCCTCTTTCAAACGGTTCCTATTCAAAGAAACATTAGAAATCATTTATTTACTGGTTTGATGAAGAAGAAGCATCAATTAAAAGTTGAATAAGTCCCGGCCGAGGCTCTCCGCCGGCCTAATAAATAATTAAAACCCACACCGACACCAGTCGTTAGTTTTAACAAACGCGCAATCTGAAATGTCCGACTATTACCATCGATCAAATATTATCTCTGATCGAAACTACAGCATCCCACTCTCCTCCCACGCCTCAGCAAGGGACCGAGAAGACGTTACCTGCCTTTCAAATTAAATACCTTTAAATTTTAAAGAACATGTTTACATGTGTTTAATAATACCCGTTTCTTGTCAACGGTATCGATTATCAAGATACATAAATAGTAGAGGGAGTGAAAGTAGGTGAACTTTGTAATGAATATCAACTTACATGGGTGCCCGCTCATAATTGCGTTTTGAACCTTCGGTGGATTAAAAATCTGTTCCGAAGTTACGGAGCTAAGTGTGACAATGATAAAAGAGATAATGGTTTTGGATATCGATTTTCAACTCATATAGTTTCACAAATATTAGTTTGTTAATTCATACACCAGATGTATGCGTTCCTCAAAAAAGGTCTTATTTAAAAAAAACCTTTCAATTAGTTTTTTTTTAGTTTTAAGACACATTTTAAATGGCTCTTCAAATGGAAAAAGTCATTTAATCTCCTAAAAAATGAGAAATGTTGAGCTTGTAATATGTTCCGAAAACATAATGCAATTTTTCACAGTCTGTCCTAATAAAAGCTATTTCCCAGTTCAGCTCACGAAATTAAGTCTACCTTTATAAATGATACCATACTTTGAAGTTTCTATTATAAACCGCAAGTATTTTAATAGATTAATTCATTAAGAATCTGTTTTCTGAATGATCGTTAAGTTTTCCTGTTGGAAAAAAATGATATCGTAACGAATATTAGGTAGGTATCTATCTACATTACATTGTCAACACATGAAAATGGTCGTAGACAAAATATATTGACATTTTCGTAATCCGTGGACAATCTGTCAACGTGACAGATATTACAGGTCAATTCAATATTATCGCATGTCACTTAAACACATATATCTAGAAGCTGAAATAATACCGTTTATGGTGAACTAAGAATTTAACTTGCACGAAGTCAAGTACGAAAATCAGCAGCTTTAACTGGTGCCTACCTAATAAAAACCCGTAAATTGTTTGAATTGTTTTTGTTTAGGTATTCAACCCTGGAAACTGGACGGAAATTCTTCCAATATTTCCCCATGAATAGAAACCACGTGGCATTTGGATCCAAACGTTTTTTTTCATAGTATAGATATTAGTTATGTAATTCGAGATAATGCACATTTAGTGCGCCAACCCACGAAAGAAACGATCATTTGTAGAACTAAAATCTGTCACAACTTTTATTGCACACCTTTTGGGTTCTTTGATATATGTAGTATTTTTGTTTTTTTTTCACAATATAATTTATTGGATAAACATCTGAAAAAATAGACCGTCACAACCTCAGAGCAAAAATATATTTGGAGAGAGAGCTTAACATTTTTACCCAACCTGTACAAATTTACAATAAATCACTTTCTTCGGGTTTTTACGTCGTTAACCGTGAGAGGGAAAAATATATAGGACAAGTTCTCACACAATACAGCTCCGCTTTTAGGTATGTAAGCAAGTTCTACGTCTCCCGCGTCTCCGGCGACTCCGCCCACTACGTTTTGTTATGCGACATATCAGGACAAAACTCAACGGTTTTTTAGGTTACATCCTACATTTTTGTTTATAACAGTACCGTGAAAAGGTGGTTTTACAAATAACCAAAATCATTAAGTCGACATGTGCTATGAATAGATGTACAAATACCCTAGCCCTAGCCCTAGCCATGCCCCATTCAGAAAAAAATCATTAATACTGACTACACTAGCACTCCCTCCTGGTATATTATTGCTCCGAGGTCACAGCGATACCTAAACGTGAACAGATCTAATGCCTAAATACCTACTAGTAAAATAAGATCGAAATTTATTCAGTGTTTTTTGTAGCTCGTGATCATTGATCAGTTCCACCCGCCCTACGAGGGTATATGTCGACAGAAGATGGTGAAAAAAAAAACACATCAGAACTGTGAATCGACGAGGTTTCGTACGATATTGCATTTGCTTCAAAGCCCGCGTATGTATTCATATATTGGTATATCGTGTTATATGTGGTATGTAAATGTTTATGTTGAATGTGGGAAATGAAATCTCGGTATCTGAAGATGGATAGTTCCCTCGGGAGGAAATCATCATCCATCACTATTAACATGGCTGGCACGAGACACGGTTGGACCTACTTATTCTTCTCCTCGTTCTCTCGTGTGGTGGAATGGCTAGGTGACACAAGCAGGATACTCTGGCTGGAATCCACTACTGAAATCTATGAAGCTCTTCTTTTCGTGACCGGGAGATCTATCAATCTTCGATCTCTCAAGTAGTCACATGTATTCATGATAGCCAATTAAATCTCAAAACTTAGCCCACAATACAAAAATATAAAAAAGTAATTCGTAGTTAGTTTCTCAACGGTAAAGAGCCGATTAAATTAGATGTTAATGTCGATGATCAGAATAAATATCACGGTACGCCATTGCTATTTTAAACTCGTCTGTTCGATAGCGGGAGTTTTTTGCATCACTTGATCAAATGAAACAGCGTAAAATTTCAGCTCAGAGTAAGCTGATTCATCGATATATTAACGACTTATAGAAGTGGTTTTATAAATGCCTAAATTATAACACCTAATTTAGATATTGTACACTGATATAAGTACATACAACAGCTGCCAAAAACATTCAAAGACACGCTTCGCAGATCTGGACATTTCACGAAAACCTGGATTAATATTCAAATAAACGTAATATCGAAATCTAATACAGATATCGTCATGTATCATCTACCTACCCATTGAGATTTATAACTCGTATCACTTACATTCCTTCATTTTCAGATGTGAATAATATTTGTAAGGATTGGCAGAGCAATCGGAAGTAACAGAAAATAGGGTACTGTTGTCGTAAAGTAATCCATTTTCCAGAGGTATTGGGATTCAACTCTAATCATAATTAACCGGAATTCAATGCATTCAACAAAACGTGCCTCGATAAAGGATAGGTAAGTCCCTCGCGGGAGCGAGTAAAACACCTGAAACTTTGATAACCCCGACTCAAGCTAAGTGCATAATAAAGATAAGGTGGAGTTTGATGAATGGGGGAAGTTTCCCCAGGGCGTTATTGGGACGGTAAGTCAGACTCTATTCGCGCTACTCCACTGCGCTGAACTGCATTAACACTTGCACTCGTACGAGCACTGCATTCACGGTGCTAACTTTGGAAAACCAATATCTTTAACAAGTATACCGGTTACTAGTCGAAACTAATACACTGAACAATTTCCCATGCATCGTGCAAATCAAACACCTCTTGCCGTGGGTAACTTTTGTCAACTTCTATCATCTGTAATCCTATAACTAAAGAATTAAATCTATTAAATAAGTTGACCCCAATGAGTAGTTATAAATCCCACAAAATTGAACATACGATATTTCGTTACAGATGTAATGAAACAAAACAATAAAATGGAAAAGGTCGTATCCTTATGTCGTTACAAATTTTGAATCGTGCTCCATCGCCAATAAATAGTTTGTCACTTTCTTGCGACAGATTGTGAATTGCCCAATATTGAAATAAATAGACGTTGCTTTCTATACACAACTAATGACTACAAATCGGTACAAAACTAAGTTTTGAAAATTATTACTACTTGCTTACTTAATTTTTGGGATGAGAAAGAAGGTGGAAAACTAATAAGAAAAAATATATTTAAATACAAAAGTCGTCTGCAACAAACAAGTTTCTAACAAACTCCCGTCCAAGTGTAGGCGATAATTTAGCTTCTGAAACAAACCGATGACGAAGTTCCGTCCATCCAGCCTGGACTTTTCCCATCGATAGTTTTTTATCTCAGTTGAAGCACAGTTGCCAGTTGGCGGACCTCCTTCACTCCTTTACTATTAGCCGATAATCTCGGCGGGCAAACTGGTCCATTGTACTCCCGCTTAATTGTGACTCTAACTTCCTTGGAGAGGTAGCATAATAGCGGGAGAAAATTGAATTCCTGATTGCTTTTGACGAAATCGACGGATCCATTCAGCGCAACTATTATTACACTTTGCCAGATGATGAAGAAAAATGGGAGAATCAAACTAATTTACGGAGCGAAGGTATCAGCCTGAAAGGGAAGGGATTATCCTTCTTTATGCTTTCTCAGCCCTCATGATGTATTATTGGGAGTGTGAAGTTTGATTACATATACAGTGTGGCCCAATGGAACGGGCGTCACTTTTAAACAGTTGTAACTCTGTTGTTGTCTTTCAGTTGGCGAGGAGATTCTCTAAATTTAGAATATTGATTCGGAGTGCCTACGATTCATACATTTAATGTTGAAAGAATAGTATTAATTGGTACAGCTGAAAATTTTTCTAATAATCGATGAATGTTAAACTTCAAAATTCAACCAAATAATGAAAGCTTATTACAGTATTTTGTATTGCATTGACATGAAATTAACTAAAAAGCTGGTGCGGTTTTCAGTAGACTACTGTGTAGATACGAGTAAAAGCTAACCACAGCACCAAGCGTAGGCAAAATATATTATCGTTTTGTATCGCTCTTGAAAATAATATAGAATTTTGGGCAGTTTTCGCATTCAAAATGATGATTTATGGCAAAAATATTTAATATTACTACCGAGCCATTGATTACCTCAAATATCAATTAAGGTCGTTATCAAATAATGTAATTGTAAGTTATAACAAGCGTTTTGCGTTATGTACTATCCGTAAATCAGAAAAAAATAGTACTGAATAATTTTACTGAAAATTTTGATTCATATCGATCCAATGGCATTTAATTCAGTTAAATTCAAAAATTTATTTTTTTGAGGTTGTGGTTAGAATTCAAAAGTATGTTACAATGACATGCTATTTTACTAATGTATTTTGGACACTGTTAATCTATGATGGACCTCATATTAAGGCGATTGACTCCTAAATCGTCTGCAAAAACGAAATCGAATTATTCTAGATTATATAACAAAATATTTTAATGCGGCAAATGTATGTTATCGACCTATTTAAATATATATTTAAATTTCGTATCGTTCATGTAAAATAAAATTCACATTGTGGCAACAAGAATCGTAACGTCTGACCAGAGAAAGGGTGAAGGAACAAAATTAGCCAGCTATACTCATCTGATCTCATATTTTTCCCCTTGTCATATTCGGGTCGAAGAACCCATCGTTTCGATAAGGCGCCTTCATTCCAGGCTACGTCAGAGGCCTCCGTTCATTGCAGAAGCAGCCGATTTTAGAACTACCTGCGAAGTTGCTTTCCCCAACTTTCACAAATATTTCAGCCAGCTGTAGTGCTCATAATTTGTAAGTGAGTGTTATTCAGTCAATCGCGTTATTTATTTTTGGTTATATTATTATTGGTATTCACTATAAACTAGTTAATGAAATCTCAAATTAGTTTTATATTGTTAAAATACTGATTTCATATTTTGAAATTTCAATGATTGGCATTTCGTTCGACGTTTATTTTGGTCATATTCCCGCTCGTTGCTAGTGAGTCTAGCACCACTTTTCAATAGTGGGGCCGTCACCACGACATGGGAATATCACCGCTTTATGGGAAAATCACCACTTTATGCTTAATATAACCACTCCATGGTAATACTTTGTCAAACATCCAACCAGTAACGCTCATCATCAAAACATAATTCCATTGTTTGTTTGCCCACTGAATAACCGTGCGGTTAACTATGCATTTCTATTTGGATAAAGCTATCTCTATGGAAGGCTTATTTCTATTTGTCTGGTGGTTTCAAATGATTTTGAAATCGTATAAATACCAAGTAATTTTCCTACTGTTTTTAAGTTTATTTGGTAGAACTCCATTTTATCAGTTTTTCAGTTGGAAGGCTGAAAAGCTGTCACGCATAATAATAACTTTTTCAAATCCAATCCAATAATAATATTCATAAAAAAATATTTTGTAAAGCCTAAAAATTTCACACCACCCTAAAACTGTTCTCCATATTCGATGCAAAGCCAGTGGGAATCATATCGCCACTTATTGGAAGATGTTATGAGGCGGGGTAAGAACTGGGCTGTAGAAAAGAATTTGTCAATGCGCACCTAAAAGAAGCCTGTATTAAAATACCAGTAATTTGTTTTACGGGCGTGCCTTTTCACGGATAAAATTTTTTGAGAAACGAATCGTTTTCATAGAGCCAACGTCAACTGCGAACGGTGTTCCACCCTTCTCCCATGTTCTCACTGGTGCGAGATTAATGTTGCTACTTCCTTTGAGCTCCATTGTAATACATTTTAACCAGATTCGACATGCTTACGTTTCGTATATGCGTCAAATTCCAATGGCAATATATTTGCTAAAACGATAAATTGTAATACTTCTAAACACATTTTTCGTTTACCATTGAGTCATTATTATCATACCGTGATCACGTTGTTACCTCAAATCCATCCCTTAAATTACGACTTTTCGAGTTATCCCTTGGGTCTACTCGACCAAAACACGCCAGGTTTTCTGTGGCCAAGATAAACTAGAAATAAAAGCCAAACCCTAGTCACTCTCCAATCATTAGAAATGTATAATTTAATACTGAGAAATATGAATTATATTACCTTCTAACAAGAACACAAAACTGTAATTGACTAAACGGTAAAAAAAAATGAACAACGTAAGAGTCATGGTGTGTTGATTGGTTTTTTGTATTTATTAAAAATAAACATTTTTATAAAAATAAATAAAAAATACGCTAGCTTAATATATTGTTTTAAGCAAATTACATCCATCCTTTAATATTAAGAAGAAAAAAAATGTTACCCTGGTGAACATGAATATGTTTCTATTGCTCATTCAAGATGTTTTTTTTAAAGTTTTCAAACGCGCTTTGTTTTTAAATACTCAGTTTCAAGAGCATCGTTTCATTACCAATTATATATTTTTCAATGCGGAAAACAATAAAGTAAAATCATCTTTCCACAAACGGAACATTTCATTGGAATCTATAAGAATAGCAAAGACGAAAAGTATTCTCATGTGAAAAACCTGACGGTTTTGGCGGCAGGTAAAGGAAGGAGAATGACGTTGTTCTTATATATGGGGAATATGCCTGTTATGCCTTTATCGCGTTTATTGTTCTCAAACTCAAAATTTGGAAAAGTTAAATATGTATTTTTTAAATTAAAGTCATATGGTATTACGAATGAGGAAGGTGTATTCGGAAAAATCTGTCATTTTATTTGCACAACCATTATGGGAAAACTTGCAATACCTATTTAAAGTTTACAAAAATCTATGCCTAGTCTATAGGTCGCACAATGTACCTTTATACAAATAATATGAAATTCAACATGTGCAAGAAGTTAGAACACATAATTACGCACATCTTATGATGTATATATTACCTACTGATTGTTTTTAAATCCATTTTTGTGTAATAATCTATCGCATTTCTTACAAAAAAAAAATCCTATTTTCCAAAAAAAAATAAAAACCTGGAGTCGAAAGAAGCAAGAAAAAGTAAGAAAATTAATATGATGTCGGTAGCTGAAAAGCATCGAAATGCGATAAGTTTCACAATATGATGGTTCAAAAAAGGCTTCGTCACACGAGACAGACGAGATGAAAGAAATCTCTGACGTGATTTATGGATCATTTGTGATAAATATATTACGAGTTTTATATTACAAGAAAACTTGTCGCTTTTGTCCGTATTTTCTCGGTATGTTTCCCCCTTTCTATTATCAACGTGTTTCAAAACAGACCTACCTACCACCTACCACCTACCACCTACCACCGTCGCCTCGCTCTTTTCCTCCGCTTTGCGTCAGAGTTGACAGGTTTGTTTATACGGAATGAGATAATGAAAATAAAACCAATAGTATGTCTGTAAAGATGAAAATATCGTTGTATTTGTGAAGCGACAATCGATATAATTTTTCTACGCCTCGTTGTGTCTATTGGTAAATTTTTTTTTTCTGAAATCAACACTTGGACTTTGATTTTAAATTTAAAACCTCTGAACTTTTGAACAAAGACCATGAATGGAACTAAAATATTGACAAAATTAGTACATAAACTACCAACTACTTACATGTTGTATCAATCCTAATAATCGATATTTTTGATGACGACCGGGAATAACTTATACCCGAGCTACATCATATTTGTATGACATTAACTAACTCTCAATACAATAAAACTAACTGACTTTCAATGCAATATAAAACATGAATATAAAAATATAAATTAATATATATATATATATGTATATATATATATATATATATATCCGAAAGAGGAAGATTAGACAAAAAAAAAGAACAACAAAGAAAGGGGTTAGTAAAATTCGGAAAAGCGGGTTTAAATGGCAGTAGGTGAGATTTTTTAACTACCTACTGTTCTACCTATTTTTACATAAAATCGGCGTAAAACGTATTCACGAAAAATGGGCGTTTAAAATGTATCACAGGAAAAAATAATTAATTCGTACGTACACGTATGTATGTAGCTGTTGGCATAAGCAAAACTAGCGTACACCAAATATTTATAATTATTTCATGAAATGTAATTTTGCTAAACTTTTTCCACGTCGGCCCCTTGGAATACCTAGGTTTCATTTGACACGGCAATGTCAGGCGATAATGGACTCTATAGAAAGCTACTTTAGAGTTTATTATCGCGTAGCAGCATGGTGTCAGATGGAACTTTGATGATTCCAAGGGGTCGACGTGTCGGCGAACAAAAAACATCATATCGTCACTTTTCCCCGGCAACCAATTTCGTTTTTTTTTATATCAGTTCATTTGGTTGTTGCCTGTTTTTGGCACATTTATCGGAAATATTATTCATTTTGTAAAATCTATTCGAGAGAGAAATTTAGCAGGCACCAATTTCCACACAAACAACACTGTACCGATCTCGTTACGAGTTTGTGAAAAAGATTTTTTTTCGTTGGCAGAAAAGTTTTTCAATTTGTCCATTTAGAAAGTTTTAATGTAAGTATCAATAACAGAAACGATTATTTTCTTATTCGAACTCTGAGCAATGTATTTTATCCAATCGCATTGGAAACATTTTATTTTTTAACCAAAAAACACATCGCTTAACTTAATGATTTTTGCTAGTACAAAATCAACAATCCTTTATAAATGTAGCCAATTAATAAAAAAAATGTATTTTTCTTCTTCTCCTTCCCTTTTTTTAAAAAGTTTGTTTTGTAGAACTATCTTGTGTTTAAAGTTTTAATATTTTAATAATTATAATCTTTCGCTTACTTATTTCTATATCTGCTGATGCTTCTCTCACTTTCAGCTGCCATAATTACCTACTAATAAATTTGTTGCGTAGGTACCGTTGTATTATGATTTCAACTTTAAATAAAGTAGCTAGAAGAAGTTGCGGACACCCGAGGAAGAAATTGCGCTATCAAGTAAATCAAATACTAAAGTTAGGCCATGTCAAGAGTCTGGATAACAGAAGAGTATATATGAATGTGAATCAAGCAAGGAGTGTGAGTTGTGTGGGGGGTCCATCCTCTCTGCCTACTTCTGCGAGAACGGCGTGACGATTAGTTAGTTTGTTAGTTATAAAGTAGATAGGTACCAACATAACTTTTGAAATATCGATTAGAGTGTAATCATACTAAATGTATTTTTATTTATTAAACACAACATCATTTTTTTTTTATAATGATGACACAAATTTTGTGGAATAAGAAGAAAAAAAACACATTGAAAAATTATAATAACAATAACAATTATTAAATACTGTTAAGGTTGTTTGATGTAATTTTTCAATTTAAGCTGAAATTCATTGATATTATCTATAGTTTTTAGTTGTATTTTTAATTCTGTTGCTAAATCTGTATGCACAAGGAAGAACGAAATGAGTCAATACACGCAGATGCTCAGGGGAGCCAAAACACAATTTAGGAATTTCGTTTTTTGTAAGTAATCATGTCATATGTCACATGTCCTTTTTCAAGAAATAATAACAGACTATTTTATTTTCTGACACATCTAATTTTTCCTTGATAGATATGTATCTAAGGAACAATTCTGCATACTCAACTCAAAACTTTTTTTTTTTTTGCTCATTCCATTCTTCCAAGCAGATATTATCCTAGAGAAGAAACAGTTGTGGCAGAAACCTGTTAGCCTTAATTTCAATATAAAGTAATAAATGCAAAGATGAATTAATAATGTTTATTTACCTGAAAGTATTTTAAACAGTTGACCTTCTTTTATTCGGGTACTTCTCATTGCAGGCCTCGTGTTAAATTAGTCATCGCAACTCCTGAAACGCATAAACATGTAAAAATATTTAAATGTGCACGCAGAGACAATAAGCCGTTTGTCAAAGACGCTATTCCAATAATTCAGTCCTCCACAACAACACACAACACACAACGAACAACACGAGACCACAGGCCGGCTGGCGACTACCCAGACCAGCCACAACGAATACATCATTGTAACGCTGCAAGACAGATGGGATGTGCGAAGCTGCAGTGATGAAAGTCACAACTTTACATTCATATCAACAGAGAGAGGAACGATCTCAGCCACCAGTCTATTGTTAACAGATATAGCTTGTTAAAGCCACACAGGTTGCCAAGGAAGTGTGAGCAGAATCACGAATTAAATGCAAGCATCGAAGTGGTGTCCCATTAATGTTTAATAAAACTGTATGGAAATTGACTACAACACTCAATAATTAATTTAATTTATAAGATGAAATTCAAACATCCATATAAAAAACGCAATAAAAAGTAACAAAAAATAAGCAAAAGGCGATATGTGTCAACACATAGCATTTGTAAGCTTTTTGCACCTGAACCCAGACGTTTAAATCCTGAGGTGGGCAAACAAAAAACATTTTTAATCATGCTTATCTTAATATTATATATCTTATATAGTACGATGCTGGAGAGTGAGAGATACTCTTAGTATTGAAAACGTTGCTTGAAATGGCTCTCGAAATGTGTAGTAAACGAATCTGAAGAAATAAGTATTTCTAAACCATCTTCCTTCCCCTTTCCTTACTCACCTCACTTCCTCCAGCCTCACAACATGCCTCTAATTGGTGGAGACATTTGGCTGTTGACTCTTACGCGGTATGAAATAAAACAATATTCAATTCAACTTATTCGTGGAGGTAAAATACTGTTGACCTTTTTTTTTTTTTTTTTTTTTTACATGAATACCGCACAAGAGTCTCAACTGCTCCCAACCGTTTAGAGCCAGTGAGACTATGGCATCCCCAAATTGGGTATGTTGTGAGGCTGAAGGTAGTGGGGAGGGGAAGGAGATCGGGAAGAGGAAGGTTGGGAAGTACCTGGCTATTCAGATCTGGTCACCAAACACGGCTTAAGCCATTTCAAGCAACGTTTCGATTCTGAATGGTGGTCTTTCACCAGGGCGATACTTAGAGTATCTACCACTCTGGAACGTGCCACAAATATACTTGTTATTATTTTTATAAGAATTAAATGTGTTATGACACATATTAATTAAATAAAAGTTATTGGCGCACGCCGGGTTTGAACCCGCGACCTTTGGATTCGTAGTCGAGCGTCTTACCACTCGACCATGGAGGCCGTCAGACCTAATCGTGAATCTACCAAATTCTTGTTCTGGAACATCGGGCTCAAAAGTTCATCCTTTGTCAACTAATTGGAGATGCAAATCGCACTTCCTATATTTTTACCATCGACGTGCTAGTTAATTTATCGGTTGATATTTCAATACATTGGAATAAAACCGACACTGGTGTAAACAACTAAACACAGCCTGGCAATGGTCGTCTGTCGCACTGGTCGGTTGGTGTCACGGGTGACCGATGTCACTTCCGCTCCGACATTTGACACGGAACATATCGTTGTCCGGTCGTGACTCGTGAATCTCCGTCATTTAACTACGAATTGTCCAAATGAATTTCAATAACTACTGATGCAAGACAAACGGAATTCACCATTTACCTCAAACGTCCGAAAATTGATGTAAAACGTCGCGCGTCGCGTCTCGTCGCGTGTCATCGCGTGTCGGGTCGTGACGACGGTTTCCTGCAGGTATTTAAGACCGGAGAATTAGGTAGTAGTCGATAGACTGACTTTAAAAAAAAAATAATGCATACGAAAATAATAGTTTTTAAAAATTATCTTGGGTGTTTCATGTAAAAACTTTGGAATTAAATAAGATTATTTTAATGGTTTGTCCTTTACAATAATTGCTACGCCCAAAAAAGGGGGTCCGTAAACCGGATAATATTTTTTTTTTACAATTTGTAATGTTTGCGAATTACCTTCAGACTAGTACAAATGTTTGTTAACCTACGGCTTATATACTATTTTTGGGGATGTTAGGGGTAGTAAACAATGATTTTACTTTAATTATATTCATCAGTATTGTTGCATGATTTTAATAGTTACAGGGTAAAAGTTACTTTTAATTTATTGGTATTACTATTTTATATATATTATCTATCTGGAATATTTATTTATTTTATTTGATATTTAAGATGGGTTACAGTTGCATTTCTATAAATATGAATTGACAATGTATTTATATAATGAAAGGTTGGTGAATACTGATTGTTAATGAGTTTACTTTAGGTTTTCCCATCTCAATTGTGATGTCCAGATGTACAACATAATTTTCTAATTATTGGGTTACTCCCAGCATTATGGTATATTAGTTTTATGATTCTATTCATTATGCACTGTTAGAGTAGATTACTTCTATTATTATAATTTCTCGGTATCAAGGAATTTTTGAGTGCTATGCACTTTGGTAATGACTTACATTTATTTTTATTACCTATTGATTGTTTGGGATTTTTTAAGTGCATTTACATTATGATATGTTTTTAGTTAGGAATATACATTATTACATTGGATCGGATGATAAAATTATAATGGGTATAATAGCGGAGACTTTACAAATGATTCTAGTTGTTTATTCATGACAAATTGTGGGTCAACTTTATTAGTTAGACGGGTTATTTCCATTGATTCTAGTCTGTCTAATTTTTTGTCCTTTCACGCACGTGTGTAGGACTTTAACATCTCTGTCTTTGTCAAACGAGTGTTTGTTATCTAGTAGGTGCAATGCAACGTCCGAAAGTTCACCTTTATCGTTAACCCAATTGGTGAAATGTTCTTTAATGCGTGTTTTAAACGCTCTACCCGTTTGGCCTATGTACTGTGACGGGCAATTAGAGCAATTAACTTGATAAACCCCTGAGTTATCTAGTTTTTCTCTCTTGTCTTTATTGTTGATCAAAATTTTTTTCCTAAGGAATTTACATTGTAAAAGGCTGTTCTACATTTATCATTATTTGTAATTCTCGAGATTTTAGTGGATAATTCGCCAATATATGGGATTTTTGCCCATTGTTTGGTGAGAACTTCGTCATTTTTCTGTGTAAGGCCTTGTGAAATTAGTTTTAATGTTAGGGTTTTTTCTTTTTTCTTTATTAAATTATTAATTGTTCCGCTACTATATCCATTATTGTTGGCAATATTTTTAATAACATTAAGTTCATTATTAAAATTAATACAATTTAAGGGTACGTGTAAAAGTCTGTGAATGAGTGAATGGAATACCGATAATTTGTGTGAGATGTGATGTCTGGATGTATTGTGTATGATATTATCACTATATGTTGGTTTTCTATAAATGGCAAATTCTAATTTATTATTGTTGATTTCGATACCTATGTCTAAAAAGTTAATTTTGTTTCCCCCCATTTCCATAGTAAACTGGATTGACCGATTGATTTTATTAATTTCTTTTAGAAAAATATCTAATTGTCTATGCGTTCCTGTCCAGATAATTAAAATGTCATCTACATATCTCCGATAGAAGAACACATTTTTAAAAAGATTTTAGTTTTTCAATTGATTCTTCCATGTAATCCATGAAGAATTCAGCTAGAACCGGTGAGATTGGGCTGCCCATGGCTAAGCCACTTGATTGAGAGTAAAAATTATTATTAAATCTGAAAAAATTTTGTTCTATGCAAGTGTTTAGTAAGCTATTTATTTCTCTCCTTTTTATAATATTGATGTTAATTTTTTCCATATAATTGTTAATAATTATTTTAAGTTCATTTGTTGGGATATTAGTAAACAGGCTTACAACATCAAATGAAACTAAAGTGGCATTTTTTGGTATTTTTAGGTCTTTAATGAGGTCGATAAGTTGTAGTGAATTTATGATGCCATATTTTGGTTTAAAATTAAGAGTATTTTTTATTAATCTATTTCCATATTTCGCTAATTTGTATGCAGGTGCTGTATTATATGATACTACTGGTCTTACGGGTATATCTGTTTTGTGTACTTTGGGTTGTCCGTATAGGCGTGGACATTACATTTCTTATATTCTTTTACAATGTAAATTCCTTAGGAAAAATTTTGATCAACAATAAAGACAAGAGAGAAAAACTAGATAACTCAGGGGTTTATCAAGTTAATTGCTCTAATTGCCCGTCACAGTACATAGGCCAAACGGGTAGAGCGTTCAAAACACGCATTAAAGAACATTTCACCAATTGGGTTAACGATAAAGGTGAACTTTCGGACGTTGCATTGCACCTACTAGATAACAAACACTCGTTTGACAAAGACAGAGATGTTAAAGTCCTACACACGTGCGTGAAAGGACAAAAATTAGACAGACTAGAATCAATGGAAATAACCCGTCTAACTAATAAAGTTGACCCACAATTTGTCATGAATAAACAACTAGAATCATTTGTAAAGTCTCCGCTATTATACCCATTATAATTTTATCATCCGATCCAATGTAATAATGTATATTCCTAACTAAAAACATATCATAATGTAAATGCACTTAAAAAATCCCAAACAATCAATAGGTAATAACAATAAATGTAAGTCATTACCAAAGTGCATAGCACTCAAAAATTCCTTGATACCGAGAAATTATAATAATAGAAGTAATCTACTCTAACAGTGCATAATGAATAGAATCATAAAACTAATATACCATAATGCTGGGAGTAACCCAATAATTAGAAAATTATGTTGTACATCTGGACATCACAATTGAGATGGGAAAACCTAAAGTAAACTCATTAACAATCAGTATTCACCAACCTTTCATTATATAAATACATTGTCAATTCATATTTATAGAAATGCAACTGTAACCCATCTTAAATATCAAATAAAATAAATAAATATTCCAGATAGATAATATATATAAAATAGTAATACCAATAAATTAAAAGTAACTTTTACCCTGTAACTATTAAAATCATGCAACAATACTGATGAATATAATTAAAGTAAAATCATTGTTTACTACCCCTAACATCCCCAAAAATAGTATATAAGCCGTAGGTTAACAAACATTTGTACTAGTCTGAAGATGGCCGTCATAGGCTGAAACCGGTCCAGTCAAAATAATAAAAGTGGAATAAAGTTACAAATTTGTTTTATTAAATCATTAAAATGGAATTCCACCACGAATTAACAGTTTCAAAATTAGAAATAGTAAATTATCATATTGTTTGATTAGTATGTACGAGTATGTTGCTAATCAATTGTTCAACTAATAGCCAATACTAACTCTCAAAACTTATTTTAATCAATGCAGCAGTTGTACAAACGACCAACAAACCTTTACATGTGAGTGTTATCTATTTATTGGTATGCTTTATAGGGCAATTAAAGTGTCCGAATTGTTTTGCATAAAGCGCCACAGGGTTGAAATGCTAAACCGCTACTTAGCGAACTTCCTCCAAATAACGGATCGCACATCCGAACACTTCCTCCTTTATCCGCAACCCGTCCACAAGCTGACGCCAAGTCGCATGAAAGGGAATAATAAAACTTCAGGGTTCATGGACATTATCAAGTTCTTCGAATTGCCTTTTTACCGTTCGCGTCTCCCCCGGGCAGGACAGGAGCAGAATTCATAGGGTTAAGAAACAGGGTTGTGCTTGGCGTTTCCGGTTCCGGTTTCCTCAAGTTGGGGCAGGTGTGTACCGCCGGCCCTGTCGACTACATAAACGTCACACTTATTCAATTATTTCCGTTTCCTTACCTAATAATATTATCGCTGGCTGCGTGAGAATCGAGAAGGTTCCACGTTAGTATTGTTATTCATATGTGTTGAATGAATATGCTTTACTTTCTAAAATAATATTAAATGACCTTCGAATATCAATAAATTGAAAGTAATGTTGAAAACCTTATTTACGGGCTATGCCGAAATAAGTAGGAACCTATTTTTAATCTATCTAAATGTCAATGGATTTTTCGTGTCTTTTTTTAATTCCTGAAAGTTTGTCCCACGTGTAAAATCTTTCTCACAGTCCACTAGGTAAATATAATTATTTTACCAGTTTTAGTTTTTTTGCCTCGTTTAAATAAGTAAACTGTATTGCATTGTAAAGGTTTTTTTAATGGCTTTAAGTTTTTTTAGCTTTGCAAAGCGCCCTTGAGGTGAAATTTCACAAAAATTGTATCAAGTGTTAATTTTAATTCAATTGGCACTCAAATAATTATTTGCTTTGAAACTACGAACATGAAAAAATTGACATCGGTTTTTTTTTTACTTTTATGATATTGAATGAGGTTATTGGTAAGGCATTTACGTTTTCCGTGCCACTTATATCCTTAACTAATTCATTATTTAAAAAACGAATTTTATTGACGATTCCGTTTCTACGTAACCTGTCAACCAATAAGTATGCTGAATTACATTTCAATGGCGGTATTACAAAATATTTTATTTGCTGCTTTTTGTACAACCCTGTGGAAGACTCAATGGTATCATTTTATTTGAATACCGTTAGACACCGTAAATATTTCTGCGCTTTCTAATTCGTGCATTGTCATTCATAACAATTGAATGGTGACTAGATAATAGGGAAATAATCGCTATCGTTAACCTGCCTTGGTTTAAGAAGCTCTTAGGTCTTAGAAGTTTGGACTTTTTAGAGGTGTTTTTTTATTTATGTTCTTACAGTGAATACCGCACAAGAGTCCCAACTGCTCCCAACCGTTTAGATCTAATAGGACTATGGCATCCCCAATTAGGATATATTATGAGGCTGGAGGTAGTGGGGAGGGTGATAAAATAAGGAAGAGGAAGGTTAGGAAGTACCTGGCTAATCAGATCTGGTCACCAACCACGGCTAGAGCCATTTCAAGCAACGTTTCGATTCTGAATGGTGATCTTTCACCAGGGCGATACTAGTATCGTCGCGGTAGAGTATCTGCCACTCTGGAACGTACCGCAAACATACCATATATTATTTTATATAAATTAAATGTCTTATGACACATGTTAATTCCATAAAAATATTTTTTCGCACGCCAGGTTTGAGCCTACGACCTCTGGATTCGTAGTCGAGCATCTTACCATTCGACCACGGAGGCCGTCAAATATATAAAATCGAAAAACTAATCAATATGTATTTAACGCCTGCAGATTGATTTGAATTTTAGTAACTGCATATTGGTACGGTTAAAATAAATTTTGTTAAATAAATCTTGATTTTATTTAAGACATTTTTTTATTGAGTAATCCAAGTTTCCAATAAAGATTTCATTGAGTTCATGAAATACGTCGATTCAGAAGCCTAACGAATATTAATGACGATTTTCGATCCGCGATACGGTATAATTAATACGTCACTTGTACCATATTGAATGAAATGTAATGAAATTGACACCTATTATGTGCTTATCAAGGATGTCAACGGCGGATTTCAATTGAACCAATTTTGATTAATGAACGTTGCGATCCTGATTCATTTATCAATACAATACGGGCCTTCTCCGATTACCGTTGCAAGGATTTCCCCAAGGCGATTACAATCATTGATATTTATTTGATCATAAAAACAATAGGTTATGATTCGTTTACCGACCTACATTAAAACATTACTTGAACAAATTGAAGTTTCATTTTAATTTACGTGGGAAAATATTACGAGGTTTTTTTTAGGAATCGTGGGAAATGCATATTTTTTTAACCACACATTGGTTATGCTGTTATACTGTTACTTTTTAATACATAATCACTTATTTTAATTTTATTCTTGTAATCTTACTACTGTCTTCTTTTCATATACGATTGTTTTACTTTGTGGGATATGTGTGATTGCGTTAACATCCCCATGTTCCAAAAAATGTTTCATATTTTGACAACAGTATTCAAAGTAAATCGCATTATTTATAAATATTCTGTGCGCTAATGAAGAAAATTAATAAGGATCACCTAGGAAGCAGATAAAGGTAGTAGGTCCAGTACAATCACACCTAAATAAACTGGATTATCGAGATTGTGCTTCGGATTGTGTAAGAAGCTTAATAGAATAACATGGAGGTTACCAGTATAATTTTAAGGATAATTTAAAAAAATAAGATAAACATTTTTACATAAATTATAAACATTAATAAAATTAAGGAGATTTTCATACGGGCAACCTCAGCGTTTAAAAAAGATATTGGACCAAAGACCAGTAATACGAAACGTGTTAGCTGCACATGGATTGACGTTTTTTCCCGTCCTTGGGGGAGAAATGGATAAATCCGGATTGAAAGCGGATTAAAGGGAGAAAGCAGGGAGGCACAAGGTAGAAGGGGGGAGGTGGGAGGCGGGAGGCGGGGATGTCAGGACAGGAATGTGCACTTTTATCCAATAAATCAACGAATAAAAGTATTTATAAGCAGCCCCATGACAGTCTTTATTGCAGCGTACCTACGTTTATTTTACTGATTGACGAAATTAATTTTGTCAGACAGATACACGTAGGTACGTAGTTCTAAATTTAGAACCCATCGTATATGTTGAATTTGCATATATGTAAAAAAGTATATATTTGTTTAAGTACTTTGGAAACCTTTGTTCAATACCAAAAGATACATATATTGATAAAAATTATTTAGTCTTTTGAATTTTTCCTTTTTTTCAATATAAATATAAATTCTAATCCTTCAATAAATGTTGTTGCCTTAAAACATAAAAAAACACCCTTTTAAGATTGGTTGCTACTTTTCCTTTGAAAGAATACCTTAACTATTAATACTGGGTTATATATATATATTATAATTATTGTAATACACTGTACTGTGTGCTGATGATCCCACATTGAGTTTATTTACTCTTGGGAGTACAATGCAGTTATTTTTATTTTTATATTTTATAATTAAATCATAATTAGAATATTTAATAAATTCGTAGTGAATATATTTTCTCTAAAAACACAATGTATTGTATATTTTAGATATAATTTATCGATTAAGGTTCGCACTCTAATTGCTTAGCAGTAAAGTATGTATGGAAAGGTTATGATAGTTCACAAATTATAATTCTATGAATCATCAATATAGTAATTAAGGTTTCTGGAAGAGGCACGCAACGCTCTCAAAATACATTCCCATAAATCTGTTCTAGGCCGATTCTCGTACTTCTCTAAGGCGAAAGGTCACCCCCGGAGCACATGCGGCCTGCCATGTGCGAAGGGAATCCAATATCTCCCTTCCGACTTACATAATCCGATGGTAAACTGTTACATAATGAAATATTATACATATCGTCTCAATATCCCAGGCCTCCGCAATTAGAAATGGGATACTCCACAAGATGCCGCTATTTTTCGGTGTATTATGTAAGGATATACCTAATCAATTTGTGTACACATATATTAGTGTAAGAAATCTTTTACGTTCTATTTACTCTTTAAAAAATATATATTTAACACTTTTCGTGGAATTAAGAATCAAAAATATTTTTTAAAGATCACGGTCCTGGGTTCGTATACCACTTGAATTTTTTTTTAAATATAAAAGTAATTAAAATAATAACTTTGTTTAAGACCACAGATTTTATTTTATTTTTTATGACCGACCGGTATCGCTTAGCCTAAGCATCATCAAGGTACAAAATTAAACTAAACAAAAAATACATAGTGTGTGGTTATATATACTCGTACATACAGAGGAAGAACACAATATAAAACAACATAAGAGAACAGTAAGAAAACAAAAGAATAACATTTAAATTATAACAAAGGAACAGAGAAAAATAGACAAATAATATGAAGTGAAAGAAGCAAAACTTCAACTGAGAAGGAGATAAATTTTATGAGTTTACGGGAAATATACCTAATATTGGACTACTGGACAAATTTAACTGATTATTAAGAATATGACTTCGAATGGCTTATCAAAAAATATGTTCTATCGTGATATCAGAACAAGATTTTCTATAAAATCGTATCTAAATCAATAAAAAAAATATCTTAAAATTCACCAGGTTCATTTACTTCGTCAATCCTGTTGTATTAAAGTTTGCAGTGCGGTGTGAAACTGGCAAAGAAAGGACGAAGCGGACAGAATGCATTAGAAATTAAATCCCTAAGGCATACGAGAAAAGTTTCTAAAGTAATGCGAGGCCGGTGGAAACATAGTGAACAAGATAAAGAAAGCGACGTGGAGATAATTTGGACAAGAAGAGCGAATCGACGGAGAAAGGAATGCCAGTGGTATTATGATGCGCTAGTGGATGAAAAAGGGAAGAAAAGGACGCTTCAGGAAGCCACAGAACGATCAACTGAATCAAATACTTGTTGTTATCGGTGTAACGAAAGAGTATGAATGTGTGTTTGTATGAAAGAATCTAGGAGTGCATGCCAAGGCACAAGAGTTGCTTGGTGTTTTATCCTCTCTCTCTGTGGATAAATGACATAATAAGTAATCATCCGGACTTGCAAAATTGCCTTAACAAAATGTATGTGGAAACAAAACTTTTAAAAATGATTTTCAATGTGAAATAAATAAGAGGTTATTCAATCCACATTGAACCTCCGTAGTTCACGATTATCTTTTTATCCGGTGGGTAATCTGAATGATCTACATACTAAACATATAATACCTGTACAATGAGATTAGCGGCAATGCTAAAGTAACCATGGCGACGGTGGGAGATTTCTTTCATCCCTCGTGTAATACGACCCCCGCCTCTCTCGGCATTCTGGTGAAAACGTCTAAGAGTGGAAAATCGTTGTTCTTTTCTTGCTACATACTGTCTGGTGTATACGAGTATAATACTAATTTTATAAATTATAGTTTTTTGCATTATACCCAGTAAGATTGGTTTTTCTCAAATAGTTTATTGTGTCGTAAAACGATAAATATACATGAGTTTTTATTTAAATTCTGCAGTAACGTGATTATAGGCTATAATAATATTTGAATAATTTATACAGCGTCGTCATTGTGAAATCACCTCAAGGGCGCTGTACAAACCTTAATTCCTAGTTTATTTAAATATTTATTTAATTAACGTACAGAGATAATATACAGAAACATACTTACCTAGCACGTCACTTCAGATAAACCCAATCACTTTACTTACTTTGGCAAAATTATAGCTAATTTGTATTTAAATTATTTATGATTTTTATTGTTCAATTTTAAGGCATGAGCGCATATTTAATAATGGGCTTTCTAAATTTGTGGCACAGGACAGAGATTTGGTTAAATTTTATAAAGGCGATTCGTCATTCAATAAAAAACAGATTATGGTGGAAATCTTCTAGTGACATTACCCACGGCCGGACTACTCGCACTTTACATTCCACCTGGTCAGCTTAGTATGAATAAATGTTGTTCGGTACCATAATCTAAATAGAGAATTTTTCTTGAGGTAATTTATTCCAGGAAAATGAGTGAGGACATGTATAATTAGAAAAGCAGGTAGCTCAAGACTGGTTTCTATATTTAATTTAAGGATATGAGAGTCTGTATATGAGGGACTATGAGTTCTTTGCCATTTCACATCAAACTGTTGCTCACATGTAAAATATTTCAATTAAAGGTGCATTAATTAAACGAAATATCATAAAGAAATTAGTTATTTTGTTCATGCAATCGTTCTAGATCCTCGCGTCGTCGTGGGTTTATTAGAAGTCCTTTTACTAGAGAAAACACCAGCTAATGAAAAAATCAGACCTTGCCAGGTAACTTGACTTCCATAAATGTATTTTTGTTGAGTTAAAATATCCCTCGAATAAACTTATATCTATATCAGTCTTCACTATCTAATGCCTCAAGTATGATATTTTTTTAGTCGAAATTAAGGTATATATTCTTAAAGTGAAGGAAAACCTTTGCTAAAACTAATTTGTTAGCACGCTTCAAGTAATTCGATTATCATTTGCAAACTCGGCAACTTATTTCAAATACATTGATGTTAAATAAGAAATGTAGGAGTTGATACCTACCAATAGTATTACAAACATTCACTTAATGCTTTGAAGGCATTTGAAAATGTCAAATGCCAAGAGTTAAGAAACTTGGGTACTTATGATTCAATTGTGTGTAAATTGATTAATGATTCTTCTTCCTAAATTTAATTCTAACGAATCACCATTGGCAAAAATTGCCATTTCAAGACCAAAGGATTTGAGATTTCCTTCAAAATACTTTTCACAATAGACCAGAAACACAAAAGATATTTTTAACCGTGACATAAAAATAATTACTTAGTTTATAATAGATTGATCATTCTTTCCATGTTTATGTTTTTAATATTTTAGAACAAAACATTATTTTCAAAATGTTCTTCAAAATATATAGTCGTTAATACTGAATATCACAGTAACATTTTGCCTAGTATAAAATTCTTTATTGCAAAATGGAATGCATTTACTGTTAGGAAAAAATATTGAAAATATTATGGTGTACATTTTGTTGAACTTTATTGCACTGCCTGCAAAATAATCGCTGTTGGAGAGTATGTAAGTACTTTTTTCATAGTTGGTAAGCATTATTTTATAATACCCGCGAAAAATCACGGAATGTAACTTGACTTCTCAAGAAAAAATATATGTCACTTCAATCCACCCGTTTCAAATATACTCGTAGAATAATATCTGCTAATGCTGTAGGTATTGTTTTGAATGATTATTTTTTAATTTGATTATTTTAATTAATATCAGTTCCATATTTGAAAAGTTCGCACTCGTGCGGACGTGCCTAATCACAAAGTTAAATTATTATATTGTGTAATAACTTCACAACTAGGTTTCACACGTTTCAACATTATTTTATCTTATAGAACAAATGAAAATTAAGAAATAAACCAGAAATAGGCGTTTTATTATATTTTTAAGAGTCTTTGATATTTCAAGACTAAAGAGCTCGTGGTGAGAACTAAGTTTCTTGCTGAAAACTGTTACGTTCATCTGAAAATTATAGATGAGAAATACTGCTCTAGGAACAAATAAACAAAGTTATTTTTTATCGAATCAAAAATTGATTTTTATTTATTTTGGAATTTGATATGAAGCATTCGAATGGTAAATCATTTAAAACAAGAAAATATATCCAAACTAAGTATTCAGATTTACCTTACTTACCATCGAGATAGGTAGGTACTTTATGTAGACTATTTTCCAAATTTCATAAAAGTAATTTTGAATTTGTTTTGGCAAATAGATACGAAGCGAACGTATTTTTTATCAAATATCGGTTCAATATTAACGTTTTGTATATCCGGCGAGCTTTCGTACCTATTGTGGAAAGACTATATTAAACTCGTAATCCGGCTTTGGGAGGATAATCCGACCGCCGCAACTCCAATTTTACAGCGGTCCCTACAGAATGTTTCCGTTTCAACCCCAATCAAATATTTCATATCTGACGTAGGTGTATGTACTCGCCGCGAGATTATTTTTGAGATGTAAAAAAAGGAAAATAATTCATAGATGTGGTTTACCAATATCGGTGGATTCATGAAAACCGATAAAATGAATTTAACCGGTTTTTCGGGTTTTTTTTCATAAGCGACCCACATTCGAGAAACGATTTTCCCCAATGACATGATATTTTGTGTGGATTGAGGATTTGACGATCTTAGAAGAAAGGAAGCAACACATTCGATAGAACCTTATTTGCCATAAGCCTTCTGGCCACACACTTTGGACATAAGCCTCCGTCAGATGTGTCCAGTGTTTCCGAATATTAATTACTCTCTCCTATCCCATCTGTAAATGACTTCCGTTTATTCTTCCTAACCAACAATGCTGTCCGCTGATTTTTAAAATCCACATCATGTGTTAGTCGTGCTACGTGTCTATTATAATCCCACTTGAGTGTGAAGATTGTTACGGTAATGTCGGAATCCTTTGACTTTCTCCTAATTCACCAATTAGTATTTATGTCTGCCTAGCATGGCTCTTTCTACGGCTCTTAATGTGATAACCATTTTTGTCAAACATCCACGTTTGCGCTCCAAACGTGAGAAGTTACTGATAGCTTTTATTAAATATCTGCACATGTTCGGAGTTCTTGAGGTAACTTCTATCTTCTTATCTTTAAGGATATGGCTGAGTTTGCTGAATGCGGCCCATCCAATTCTTCTCCTCTCGCTTCTACTTCACAGGGTTTTCTGTCGTATTAATTCATGTATATCTAGCAAAGCTCAACTGATTGAAAACAAACTAAGCTAAACGCAAATTGGTAGTATATGAACCTATTTATTACTAATTGATAAAGCGTGCCGCGGCTCTTGACAGATCTATGAAGAAATTTAATAAATTATGACAATCCTCACACTTTAAATTTATAATTTAAAATCGCCATGTATCGTGATTAAATGGAAAATATTACCCCCCTCCCCCTCTCACTCCGCCGTTTATCTTGCCATCAATTTGTGTATTGTTTGTTCTTCTTGTATCCGACATCCGATCCGCGTCGGACCCACCCAAAGCTCTTTGCTTTTGCCGGTGGCTCGTGTCGTGATGACATCATCAACAGGGAGAAAGAGCTTTTTTATGTACGTATATTTTTATACGAGTATGTACGTACACCTACGAAAATTTCGCATTAAAATATTTTGAAGGCGAAATCTTCGTGGGTGTACTTATATATACGTGTATATAAAAATATACGTATTTTAAAAAGCTCTTCCTCCCTATTAATGATGTCATCGTGACACGAGACACCGGAAAAAGCAAAGAAATGCAATTATTGCATCTCATTAAATGGAAAACCTGTTTGCAGAACCAGACAAACTGTCGAGTAGTGAGCCTCGAAGAAATAAAATATGTCTTTTTTGTTTACAGCAACTTTTTTTTTCGACATTTATGAGATGCGAATAGCGATGTTACATATTGATTTAAATAAACTTTCATATTATCTGTCTCTTTTTCTCTGCTCCTTTGTTATAATTTAAATGTTATTCTATTGTTTTCTTACTGTTCTTTTATTTTATTTTATATTGTGTTCTCCCTTTGTATGTATATATAACCCCACACTTTGTATTCTTTTGTGTGTTTAATGTTGTACCCTAATGATCCTTAGGCTAAGCGAAACCGGTCGGTCAATTAAATTAAAATCAAATCTGTGGTCTTATACAAAGTGATTATTCAATTTTTATTAAATATGCCAAACCACAAAGTGATTGTTTTCTACGAAAATATAAAATAAACTGTTTTATATTTTGTCATTTCACGAATATTTTTAAGACATCCAAATATAACAAACAAGCATGCTCAATTTGTATTTAAAAAAACCTTTCACATTCTTGTAGATTTTAAAAATATGGGAATGTATTTTTAATTCACTTCAAATTAAGTGTATATTTTCTATTAATGAAAGGAACGAAACGAAATACCCCGCTTGGTAGACACACGTCAGAAACGAAATGAGAACACACGGGAAGCCGTTTTCTCGTTGCCAAGGTAGCCTTCATCACTAGGTAAATGCGGAGAAAGTCAGAAATGGCCATAGCCGATATTCCTCCTGACCCTCATACTACTTGAAAATATATTTTTAAAGTATTATTACCGAACCCGCAGTCAAAATAAGAGCTTTGTACTCGATAAGCAAGGCGATGCACGCAAGAAAAGAAAAATAATTACATGTAACCAAAACATCAACAAAACTTTGATAAAAAACGAAGCAGACGAAAAAGAGTCACACCCGAGACATCAGATATCGCGCGGATTGAATGCCAAGTGGCAAGGGTGTCTAAAGCAATTCACCAAAGCGAACCCGGCCGCGTCAAGCACCAACATCGCCAACAACAAAACGTCCCAAGCGGCGGATTAAAGCGACGATGACAGAATGAGCTTTACGATGTGTCAAATTAGTCAACGGATTTTGTTTATTCAATATCCACATGAATGGTTTGTTGGATGAAATTATTGTAGGTGTGGCAATATTATGAAGACGGTTGGACGTAAAGCTTTTGACTTTTTTTATGCGAAGATTTGATCTCGACTGGCAACTCACAACGACCAATAAAAATATCCAAGGCACGAAGTAAAAAAAGATGTAGAGTGTATACGAGTATATACACAGAAGTTAGTATTTTTTTTATTGTTTTGCCAATCGAATTTTTTTCACACTAAAAAATGAAAGAGGCCTACTAAAGCTAGTCTCCTTTTTTATTGTTTTTATTTCATGTTGTTTTATTGTGTTGTAAAAATATTTTAAGTCTGGCGAGGAAACGAAATATTTTAATTAATGTCATGCTCTTTTTAGAGTGAATGCTGCAGAGAATTTTACAGTTTTCACCATCTGGGCAAATGTTGAGACACTACTTCTACCTAGTTCAAGAAGAAAGAAAAACAAAGTGGCTACACACCCCAACATCTACTAACATAATATTATTGCTTTTAGAATCTGTAATCATAACGGTGACGATTCTTGCGGAGGTAAAGTTTTTCTGAATTTCGTTGTAACTATATCAATTATTTATTTTCTCCAATTTTTTCAAACCCTGTGGATATTTATAGCCACAGAATATTTAGATAGTCGATCATTGATCACGATTTTTCCTACGTGAAATGGGCAGAGACATTTCAATATTCTTTTAGGTTGTATGTTAATACAGTATCCTCCACGATTTATATTAGTCATTCAAATTATGAGGTGTGCGGAATACGAATTACTTTTTTTGTATTTAATGTTAAATTCCTGGAGAAGGAATGTTTTCATTCTAACTAAACAGATACTTATTTTTAGATTTTTCTCAGAAGTGTATCTACGCTGTAAACAATTCTGTTTTTTTTTCCGAAGAAATGTTTTCTGATCAACAAGATTTAAAAAAAAAACTATCATACTATTAGAATGCAGTGATAAAAAAATTAACTAACTAACTAACCATCACGCCGTTTTACCGCAGGGGTAGGCAGAGAGGACGGACCGCCATATAACTCTGTCTTGGCACACACTCCTTGCTTCATTTACATTCATACATCGTCTCATACATACTCTTCTGTTATTCTGACTCTTCACATGACCCGATTCAAGTATTTGATTTACTTGATCGTGCCATGTCTCTCTCGGGCGTCCTCGACTTCTTCTTCCATTCACTTTTGCATCATATATTCTTTTCACACTCCTTTCTTCGTTCATTCGCTCTACATGCCCAAACCATCTAAGCGTCCCTTTCTTGATCCTATTCATTACGCGCACATCAGCCTTGCATTCTTTCCGGATATCCACATTTTTAATACGATCATACATGGTTTTACCGCACATACGTGTCAAAGATCGATATTAAATTATATTAAAAATATAATTAAAAATTTTTTAAAATATATATTATGTAATTTTCAATTATGTAGCACTTCATCAATATAGTCTGGTAGTAACTACGTAAATGAAGTCATGATACTACTCCCTTTTAATACGAGAATATTCTGAATTGAAAAAGTGAAACAAGGTGCTTGTTCATATGAGGACTCTTCATTACATACCAGAAAATTTGTAGGATTCTATAAAAAAAATTGACTACCAGAAACAAGTTTTCCAGATTTCGTTTACTCTAATCATTTATATGGAAGGTTAATAATAATTTGATAATATATGTATTGCCGGTTTTATGGAAAATTACCTTAAGGGCGCTGAATAAAAACTTATTATAATATTGAAAATGAAATAATAACTTTGTAAAAGACCACAGATTTTATTTCAACTTTTATGACCGACTGGTTTCGCTTAGCCTAAGCATCATCGGGCTACAAAATTAAACCTTAAAAAAATATAATGTGTGCGGTTATATATACATACAGAGGGAGAACACAATATGAAATAAAATAAGAGAACACTGAGGAAATAATAAAATAAAATTTAAAATTAAAACAAAAGAACATAGAGAAAGAGACAGATAATATGAAATGAAACAGGCAAAACGTCAACTGAGGAGGTGATTTAAGAATTTTGAGAAAGTTTAGTTTTTTTTCCGTCTGTCTCAACACAGGTCTATCCTAGCGAGACAGACTTGGACTGAACCCTTATTTTTATATTTCTTCATAAGAATAAAGAATAAAAAAAATAAAAGTTTGAAAGTTTTAAGGAAATATACCTTATATTGGACTTCTTGTACTTATATTTGTATCTTGTACTTATATTTGTATATTGTATTGAACTTTTGTACTCTGATGATGCTTAGGCTAAGCGAAACCGGACGGTCTAAAAAATTTAAATAAAATCTGTGGTCTTAAACAAAATAATTATTTCATTTTCATTAAATATGTCAAACCAAAAAGTTATTGCTTTTTACGAAAAAAAATATAAGTAAATAAATATTGTGGGAAGTTAAAGAGAAGGCTTTGGTATTTCTGATCACAATATTAAAAACTTTAAAAAATGTGATTGCTTTAAAATAACCGCCGATATCAGATAGATATACAAAGCAGGGAGACTTTCAACAAGAATTTAACATGGAGCTCCATTGACAGGATAAAAAATAATGTCATATTAAATCTATATCAATTTCCACTCTCTTCACCCTTTTGGGGCTTTTTTCATAATTAAGTCCCGCTCCGGACGGGGGGGTCGGCGAGGCCGGGTGGAATGGTACCCTTACGAGTGCGGTAATTGCGAACCGTACGTGTAAATATGCGTCTTCGATTACATCGTCGTAAAACTTTACGGCTTCGGGCTCTTAATTGCTGCTTGAAACGCTCGCCGAGTGGCCCACTCTGCCCCGACCTCCCCGGTCTCATTTCCTTTTTTGCTAAGTATATAGAAACGTTTTTGGTGGGAATGGCAAATAATTTTTTGTGAGTCATTAGTTGTGTGATGATAAAATCGTTTTGTTTTCTCCCGGTTTCACTATAATATTTATATGTTGATTAAATCGCGGACCGAACTTAAAACCGTAGTAAGTGTTTACGTGTATTAACAGCTGTAGGTATTTGGCATGTTCTTGATGGTTAAATCAATTTAATACCCGCGTCGTGACGGACTACCGTACTCTGACCTATGACACTTTGTTAATTAAATCACGAAAAATCTCTTCCTGTCTTTTCGACTAACGAATTCGAAAGCCGCTTCTCCAATGGCGTATATTAATCACCCCACTTAGAATTGCGATTTGTGCTTATATTATGGATTCTTTGTTCGCTTGTAAAGTAGCAATCGTCTCTCATGGCTGCCAGCCAAGGAAGGAGTCGACTTCATCGTAAGAATAACAAATAAAGAAAGATGTTATCTCAGCGAGTTAACACGCCCCGAGTACCCGGGTGAGGCCGGGGCCCGCCGTACCTCAGACTTGGGAAATTTAACGCCAAGTCCGTATGTTTTTCGCGATTAGCACTATTCGTTTTCGCAATGCGATAGCCCATTATTCCGCAAACTCCAGATTTAAATCATAATTCTGTTTCGCTATGCTTGCGGGAAGGGAGTTCATCTTCACAAGATATTTTCATGAACATTTATTTTTTTTGATTATTAAATTAAATAAAAATTGAAGGTTGTTATGGATGAACTTTTTTCCGACTTTTAACTTTGGAAATCTACTGAAAAATCAAAAGCCTTAAAAAAGTAAAATCAATTTAGAGATATAAAAGTTGAAATTTAAAAGAAAAAACCACGACATAACAAATTCATTTTCAACGAAAAATTGATAGGTTTGTCAAACTCCGGGAGTCAAAAGCATAACGCCAAAACGAAAATGGTGAGATCTGGTATTATAACATTTTCCTAGTAGTTGCATTGGAATGCCTAGATCGATGTAATAATAATATAATATTTTATATGTTCTCAACTTGAAAAAAATATACTATTGCACCAATTTAAGAATGTCCATATGTTTTAAGAAAGGAAAATTACTAGGACCCTGAGGCAATCACATATAAAATCCTTTAATATTCCAGCCTATAAAACCGTTTATAAACAAAAGAGTTTTATGTGTAACGCCATTCCAATTCAATTCTCTGCCCAGCACCATTAGAAACACAAAAATCAAAAGCTCCTTTAAAAACAAAATCGTTACTCACCTTAAATGTCAAGTTTTATTTATTTCTTATTATGTAGATACTATATTTAGATATGTAGATATAAAATAAACACTTTTGCAAATTGTCATCCCAATACAGGCATATGCCAACCAATAAAAAAATATCCTTAAGTAAAATAATGAATATTTAAATAATACCATTAATCTAAAACACAAATATGAAACTTAAAAAAGTCAGAAAATAAAACGACAGTGGTTACAACCTAGTCTCGAACTCGGATCCTCTAATTTATCCGAGAGTAACGCCTTAAGCAATTCGGGGCATTGAGACCTTATTAGAATGTTGCATTTTAATCGATCTTATATTTTCATTGAAAATTATGAATAATATTTTTAATTTATTCCGATTTTTGGCAGACTTCTTTGTAATGGATACAAAGCTAAACCCGAGTTCATTGAATACCTAGATGGCGTATTGGATAAATATACATTTTTTAAATACGGAAGGTGTTTTGACTTCTTACAAAGTCTCGAATTGATATTAAAATTAGAAATAACTTTAAAGATTTAATACTTTTGTTTTTTTTTTTATATTTAAATAATATCAGTAATCTAAAACACAAATATTTTCTGGCTCTTTCTGTTTCATATTTGTGTTTTAAATCATTGATATTATTTAAATATTAAAAAAACAAAAGCATTTGCGTCAAAGTTAATTGTTTTCACCTGAATCGTCTGTATGCGACTTAATAAAAAAAATCTATATTCATGGGGTTTCTTCTTCATACCTAGTTAAACTGAATTAAACAAATTAGAGATTCTAATTTAGTATTATCTTGCCAAAGTAGAAGGTTGCACGTAAACAAACCCTACTCACAGTGAGATACTTTCTCGCATTTGTTCATAAAATATGCACCTCTTGACCTTCGTCGTATCATAACATTAATTTATTGACACTGCTAATTCAACAACACGAAGCACCTCGGCACGCATTTATCCTCATTACTAAAACAATGATGACCGATCTTCGCGATCGTTAGTGGGATATAAATTTTCGGGCACATTTTACGCCGTTATCAAAACACCATTGAATCTCCGGCGAATAGTATTGTTGCCGGGAGGCGGCCGCGGCGTGGGCGAGCTCGCACAATGCCGCTCTCCGACGGCCGGGAATGCACGGACGGCAAATATGCGCCGCTAAAGCGCAATCACAAACAATGCCGGAGCAGTGCATAAATTAAAATGCGTTTTAATTATTGTGCTTTTCAATCGGCCACTGACTGGGAACTTTTTGCTTTTCGCGGCGTTTTCGTTGTAGACCGAGAATACGTGTTGGAAACAGGTGTGATTGTTTGACAACGCTTCGGGGTGATATGTCTTTTTGTTTTTTTTTTTTTGTGTTTCTGTGTCGATCCCTTAATTTACAAACCATTTAACTTGTAATTGAGATAGTATAGAAAATATTTTGATATTACCATCTTTTTTCTATGTATGATATGCGTAGAACAAATAATATATCGCTGTGCTAGTTCAATACTATAACACGTCAAAAAAAAATACATATGGGTGTCTTTTGATTCCTTATGTTATAAAGAATCAGAAAACACTAATAACTCAAAAAAATGACTTGTTATAGTAGTGAACCTAGCACAGCGATATGTATTTTCATAGAAAGCAATCACTCTGTGGTTTGACATATTTAAAGAAAATTGAATAATTACTTTGTATTAGACCATATGTTTTATTTTTATATTTGTGACCGACTGCTTTCGCTTAGCCTAAGCATCATCAGGGTATAAAAATAAACAAAACAAAAAAAAATACATAGTGTGTGGTTATTACTCGTTTTATTTCAGAGGGAGAACACAATATAAAATAAAATAGTAAGAAAACAAAAGAATTACATTTAAATTATAACAAAGGACCAGAGAGAAAGAGACAGATAATATGAAATGAAAGAGGCAAAACGTCAACTAAGAAGGCGATAAATTTTATGAATTTACGGGAAATATATTAGACTACTGGACACGTTTAACCGATTATTAAAAATATGACTATTAATTTTCAATAATATATATTATGACTTTATAATATTATCATTACTTATTCTTGGCTGACGTGAGTTATATAGATGTAAACATTGTCATTATGGGCGAATTACGAGCGACTGTAAAACACATGTAGGTACCAAATATAACATATTATGTTTGACCTTATTTTGATCATACCATATCTCCTAATACGACTGTACTGGCATCTCAAAAAACCTACACATAACACATACATTTTCCTTTCTCTGTTGCTTTTATAAATACCAACCCACCTACCTAACTCAAAGTCAATTTTCACAATCTAATAAATCAAAAAAATTGAATAAAGCAAAATTGCATAGCTTGTAATATTAATAATATTATTCACAAAGAAAATACGTCATGAATTTTATGTTTTTTTTATTCAATTTTCAGGTTACTTTTAAAAATACTAATAATAATATTTGGATGATTTGTATAGCGCCGTTTTTGTGAAAAATCACCTCAAGGGCGCTGTACAGATCTTATTTTCTATTATTAGATATTAATTCCTAGTTGAAATGAGAAAATATACAGGAACATACTGACCTGGCAGGTTCCATCAGATAGACACACTTATTACCTTAAAATTATAATTATGATTTTTTTATGTTTTATTTCCGATTTAGGGCATGGAAGGGAAATTAAAAAATTGACTTTTTGAATTTGCCGAACAGTGTAGCATTCGGTTAAAATTTGTATATCTAAAGGTAATTCGCCGAGAGACAGATTATGTTGAGATTCTTTTAATGAATTTAAGGATATGAGAGTCTGAAAAAATAAGTTTTCAGTTTAGACCGAATTTTATTTAAATATAACTATCTTTTTACATTTGTACCATTAATATCATGCGAAAAACTAAACGATATTATTTTATTTTCTTTTTAGAATCTAGGTTAGTGGGAAGAAATTGCCATCTGGAAAAAGACCACATTTATACTACTATATTAAATTTAAAAAACAAAATTGAAAAAAAAAACGAAAAATGGTAAAATCTTTTTTTACTTCCATAGTTCGTTCATATTTAAAGTAAAATGATTTTTAGTCGCCCCTCAACATTGATTAAAAATTAAATTATCTGGTTTGCAGATTAAGCTTTTTTCAATTTTTATTTTTATTTTTTATACGAATACCGCACAAGAGTCTCAACTGCTTCCAACCGTCTAGAGCCAGTGAGACTATGGCATCCCCAAATAGGGTATATTGTGAGGCTGAAGGTAATGGGGAGGGAAAGGAGATTGGGAAGAAAAAAGTTGGGAAGTACCTGGCTATTCAGATCTGGTCACCAAACACAGCTTACGCCATTTCAAGCAACGTTCCGATTCTGAATGGTGGTCTTTTACCAGGGCGATACTTAGAGTTTCTACCGCTCTGAATAACTTTCTGTTACTGTTACACGCATATTTTATTAGAAAAGGGGAGAGTTTACAACTGGACCAGGGCGATACTTAAGAGTATCTACCACTCAGGAACGTGCCGCAAATATACTTTTATTTTTATGTGAATTTAATGTGTTATGACACATATTAAGTAAATAAAAGTTATTGGCGCACGCCGGGTTTGAACCCACGACCTTTGGATTCTTATTCGAGCGTCTTACCACTCGACCATGGAGGCAATATTACTATTATCAATATATTATACATAGCTTGTACATGGACGCGTGAACACTGACTACAACTAGAAATCATTGGTGACGATCTCATCGATCATTATTTACGTCATTTTAATTCCAATGAAATTTACAAATCATTTCATATAAAGTGTATTTTTTTTCAGTGCCACTTACAAAATTTGGGGAAGGTTCGTGACATTGTCGCTCTCTATGTCTAGTATAATAATTAATTAATTTGCTGATTGATTCCTACTTTTTTTCCAAATAACTGGATAATGTTAAGGGAGACTGTTTTTTAAATGAGGTCAACTAGTAATTATTTTTCTGAATTTTTTAAATATATTTTTTACACATTTAAAATTAAGTTTTTCCCTGTTTATTTTAATTTATTTTCTTTTGATAAATGGAATGAAAAATCAAATGTTTAAATTCCTGTTTTTAAGTACTGTTTTAAATGGAAGAACCACGGAACATTAAGAAACAACAGACGATTAACAAGACGAACGCCAATACTAAACACATCATCATTAAAACAACCCTTATTTCGGAGTTATTACGCGAAGTTACGGAAAAAAGCGTAAAATAAAAATAAAAATTAATTATACGCAGTTCCGCTCGTATGACGAAGCTCGCTTTCTTTGTTTTATTTTACATTTGTTCGCTTCTATGGAATTTATATGAGCGGTATCCGTGAGACCTAGGGCTTTGGACCATGAATCGCCTTTTTTATTATCTAGCATAAACAAAAGTCGAAATAAACATAGAATGTCGGATTTTAAAAATAAAAAGTTATTTCAATGTTGTTTTAAAAACCTCAACCTTTTTTACAAACGATACGGCGTAACAATAGGATATAATACTGAACAGGCTCGCACCTATTGATTGATTGACTCGTTTACTGCTCCCGGGCGGCCCAGTGAAAGGGTGGCCATCAACGCTGCTCGACTGGCACATAAGAAGGTATATAATATATTGATTACTCATTAGATCTATCTGGCAAAAGGTAGGCAGGCGATAAAACTTACAGGCACAGAATTCTAATATTTATCTAGATTTGTTGCACTAATCATTTTCACTAAGAATAGATTAATTTAAAAAAAAATATACATTAAATATTTGCCAGAATTTTGCCAAACTAAAAAAATAGGGTATTTCTCTGATGTGACCTGCCAGGTAAGTATGCTTCTGTATATTTTCTCGGTACATAATTTAAATCGATATTAATATAAACTAGGAATTAACATTTGTACAGCGCTCTAGAGGTGATTTTTCTCAAAAGCGGCGCTATACAAATTATCCAAGTATTATTATTAGTATTAAAAAATAATTTAAAGTCAACGAAGGGGTGAAACTTTTAATTGTCATTCTACAGTTGAGTATATAAAATAAAATGATCACCGCTAACATTCTCTAAAAATATGTCTGTTACTATGCGACTATTTAAAAAAAATGCCAGTATCAGGTTACGTCTGAGAAACGATCGTTTCCAAAATGATATTACAATGGTTGCGGTTACGACTTGGTCATTTATGTTATTATTTTATTTAACAAGCTGATCATGGACGATTGCCATCAGAAATTACGTTGCAAAAATCTCAAGCATCGAACTTTAGTAGGTACCGTGACCGATGTTAATATTTCTGATAGTATTAATACCTTAAAGAATGTTTTATTAAACCTTAAAGAATCTTTAATAATAATTGCCTAAATTGTATAGCGCCGTTTTCGTGAAAGAATATCTCCTCAAGGGCGCTTTACAACGTATTTTACATAACCTACAACTTAATCACCAAGACTAATAACTAGTGGCATATATATTATAACTTATAACTATGGACTAACAGTTAAGACTTATGATAATTGACGTACAATTTAGTCTTAAGGAAAACTTGTGACTAGCGACTTAGAATTTAGACTTAATAATATTGACTTATGCCTAACACTTATAACTAGTGACTTACAATTAACATATTTAACGTTATTTTGGGAATGATGATTTAATGGCGCATGCACAACTTGAATACCCAACTGACCAGGTGCGGCCCTGATGTTATGAAATATATATCTTGCTTTAGGCGACGGATGCCACGTGACAACAAATAAATATTTTTTTATCAGGGATTTTTTCATATTTGCACGTGTGAAATATCACCGGATACTTTGCCATTGGCATCAATAAGATGCGAGTAAAGAATGACACGTTATTTATTTAGTCGTTATTGATATAACGCTTGACCAACGTGTACCTACACGAAATCAGTTGAATCAAATTAGGATGCTATGTTGTTTTACGTTTACGTATTTTTTTACTTCTGGTAGCTATTTTATAAAGAAAGAATGTTTCAACCGATGTCTTCGAATGAATTTCTTTAATTTGAAATAAATCACCTTTTTGGAGCTTAATGCTCAATTGTGATATTAATTAGTGAAACAATTTTGATAAATTTAAAACAAATGTTATCAGTATTATTTGTATTATTTTTTATTAGCATCTATATAAATGCGTATATGCAAATACAACATAATTTTTATTTCTTTTACAAAAAATCAGTTACAAAAAAAGGTATATTATTTTTTATAATTTTAACACAATTTGTTATCATTTAGTTTTTTCATTAATTGTAAACTATCAGCTGATCACATTTTTCTGCTGTACCGCGAGTTTTCTGACGCCACCTATTATGGAAACGAATCGTCCCTCACAGCATGTCGATATCGATCACAAATAAAAGACAGCTTTTGGATGTCCTTTAGTTTTACAGAATACAATGGTATTCTACAATTTAATTGCTTTCCTTTGACCCAAGTCAGAAAAAAAGTTCAATGTACGATCATTAAATACTTAGAATGTTGTCTCTTATGTTTATTTTGCCTTATTTTTGTCATCGCTTCATTTATTATTTTGTATATGCTATTCTTTCACTATTGCTCTTTTTTTCCATTTCGTGTTTTATATGTATTTTTTGTAATTGGACTTTAGTCCGTTAATTTATAAATAAATACGTTAAAAAAATAATTCAGTGTCATACAAGTGCTTCTTACTTATGCTTATTATGTTAGCTGTATTATTTTACTGAGTAATAGAAACCTTAGAAAGTTTTTACTTTTTTGTTTTTGTTGAAATAAAATAAATGAATGTACCTGCATGTATGCTTAACCTACGCAGTTCGCCCCAAGAAGTCCGCATGTGTAATTTCATAAGTATCTTCTGCCTGACAAAATTATTGTCACATCGGAAAAGTAGCACCGCGAACACGCATCAAGATGAAAATAAGACACTTACTTGTAACACGTTCTTAGTATTTACAAGTGACATTTTGAATTACGCCCTGATCAACGAAAGCTGTACCTCAGCGAAGCGATAGACTGGACACATTTTTCGTGTTGTGTTTCTCACGGAATTTATTTTTATTTTTATTATCAATCACGTGATTTGCAAATGCTGTACTATCTTTTGAAAGGTTAAAAAAACTTTTCCTGTGGCGATATTTCTCTATACAAGTTGACTGCCTGTGCTTCATTCCTTTATTTAGAGTCGATTTCATTTTATACACCATCTATACACGTTCTCTGCAATCTGTGTAAAATATCTCAAATTCTATATTTCTATATGAGTCTAAGCATTTCGGATACATGTTACTGTATATGTAACGACCGTAATATTTTCTCGGTAAACTGTTGTTAAATTAGCTTGGGTAATAAATTTTATAAATTAAATCCAATTAGCAATTTTACTGGGAAGTCACGGTTTGTTAAGCTGGCCATAGAGTTCGGAAGTTTGTCACTCGGCCACTGATGAGTACATCCGCACAAGTGCTCCATCTCCAAGCAATCTCATAAAAGAGCTTTCGGTCCAATATGGAATGAGTTTGCTTAAGAGAGCATATCCTAAGTGGGTCCATATTAATCAATCCGTTTTGTGAACACAGGACACGGTACACATAACACACCGACTACACACTTACTATGATCCCATGAACATGACACTTGTCCAGTACAAACATAGCTAACGAAGGCTTGAGCAAGGTTGTATCAACACACTCTTGGTTCACGTGGTTCATACGCAATGTGCAAACAATTTCATCTCAGCTTTTCTCTTTGCTCCGAGAACATTGTTTGGTAAAATATGATAAGAGAATTTCAAATACGTAAATATATTTTTTATGTATTCTACAGTTGTTTCATGGCATTTGATTTTTTTAAATATTAATGAAATGCTAAAAGTGTCCAATATTAAAGAACCTTAAAAAAAATCAACATCAAAAATAAATTCATTAAAGAAAAGAAAAATGTTTAAAATCAATATTATGGATTAAATTTATTAAAAATCCAAAGAAGAAAAAAAAATGATACCACCATTATTAATAGAATAAATCAATAATATTTCCTAAGGTTTTTAATAATAATTTTACCTTGGTTGAATGTCACCAATCACATTATTAATTGCTTTTTTGTGCCAGCTTTTTATTTTAAAACGGAAAGTAAATAAAAAGGAATTTACGCTTTTAGTTTTTAAATAAAAGGTGATAGGCCTAGTGTATTATTTATTGAAAGCAATATTGGAAGGGAAGTTTCCCGTCTTACTAAGAGGATAACAGCTGTAAGAACTCTCGCATTATTTATTCAGATTTAAATGGCTCCTTCTACATTCATACATCGCGTGTCACTCACTCGCCTAAAGAAGTATCACTCCCTTTGTATTTCACTGTATTATAAATATTACATAAACATAATTTCCATCGAAGCTTTTGATTCCCGGCTCGGGGCGTTTGAGGGCCACTTTTACTGAGGAATCGTATTCCGAATCGAAGGAAATTAGATACCGAACCAGAAAAAAATGGTGCCAACGATATGGGTAATTTACCCCTCACTCGCACTCGGTTTGTCCGCAGTACTTGTTCTGTTTCTACATTCATGCAAATAATTATACGCTAGGTGTTCTTTTGAATCCAGGTAATACGAAGATAATAAATAAGCGGACACAAAAATAATAGTACTGGCTCCGTCGCGACTTTCGGAAATGTTTTGCTGAAAAGATTTTTACCGGCTGCGGCTCCTGAAAAAAATTACTGCTTTGATAATATGTAGGTACTTGTTAAACGTAATAAACAGAATAAATCAGGTACCTACAGCATATTCTATTTTTATAAGTATTCAACATCGAATTTAGAAATTCGCTTACTTTATTCAAATGGTTGCTACATGAATTCTATATAATATATATATTTATATATATATAAATATATCTATTTTTTTAAATAATGAACGTCCCTCTACTCTAACCCTAACTACTCCTAACCGTCTGGAGCCAACAAAACTATGGAATCTCCGATTTGGGTATATTTTGACGCTAAAGGTAGTGGGGAGAGGAAGGAGATGGGGAAGAGAAAATTTGGGAAGTACCTGGCTATTCAGTTCTGATCACCAAACACGACTGAAGCCATTGCAAGCAAAGTTTCGATTTTAATGGTGGTCTTTTACCAGGGCAATACTAAAATATCTACCCCTCTGGAATGTGCCGCAAATAATAATAATATTTGGATGATTTGTATAGCGCCGTTTTTGTGAAAAATCACCTCAAGGGTGCTGTACAGATCTTATTTTCTAGTTTATATACTATACTATTCTCGTATATCATTATATCTAAATAAATGTGAAAATTTGGATTCGGGATTTGAACCCGCGACTTCTGGATTCGTAGTCGAGCATCTTAAATACTCGACCACGGAAGCCGTCAAAAAATAAAAATTATTAGTGTTTAAATAGAACATAAATTAACTTTAAAAAAAAAGATAATTTACAAACCTATGAACTGAAAATATTCGGCAGATCTTTTTACAACATTTTTTATTCGCACTAGACTTGTTTCTAAACCTATTGCACATTGATTGAAAAAATTACAGATTCTCAGAAATTAAAACTAAAGTTATAGTCCAGACTGGTAACAGAGAAGGCTAATTTATATTTATAAAACCAGTTGAAAAATACGACGTTATTGACGTTGTTGTAGCCGAAAAGGTTTTTTTTATATAAAATTGTATGAAGATTTTAAATATTTTTCAGTTTTGATGGGCCATTAACCCACCAAAACTGAATAATATTCATACATTTTTTTTTCTAAATAAAAATCATTTTCGGCTACAACAACATCAATAACGTCGTACTTTTCAATCTCATCACTTTAGCACTCTAAAAAGTCACGAGCCGCCACTGCTTTAAATGTATGAAACCAATAAAAGGTCTTCTAAACTTATTTAAATAAAAAAATATCGGCGAATAAAGTTTATTTCGATTGCGTGAGCTCTTTAGTGGTAGTTTCTTAATTTTTAAAATACTCCATTACTCTTTTAGTTTGTGAGTTTTTCATCAAAGATTAATGAACATCTATACTAACTAATTTTACTCATTCATAAATATGTCATTATATTGATGCCTCTATAAAAAGCATATTTTATGATACTGGCTCTAATAATGCAATACTTTACGATGCATTTTAAAATTAAAAGCTGTTCGCCTATTAAGATATTTAAATGTGTTCTGTGAGAATACGGTAAGAGAATAAATCGTGTTTAGCGTTGACGCTCGAACTTGAGGTCAACCAAATATTTGTGGAAGAATTCCGATAGAAATTTAGTTTTTTCCCTAACCGTGGATTTATTTTGGTCCACATTTCCACAGTTGTCTGACGACGCCAAGATGAACTCAGACGTGGTAAAGTGAAGGGACTTGGAAGAATATTCGCCGGATGCGACTGCGGCGGAGCATTTCCCGCTCTAACGATCAACCATCAACCGTCAACGATCAACCATCAACCGGGCAACAGGGATAATACCTATGTGCATTAATTAAAGTAAATGATTGCGTGCGATTTGTCTTTGGAGCGTGGCAGGGCGCATAAAACAAAAAGGTTATCACGGACGCACAATCAAGAGCCCGTAACAACCGGATATTGCGCATTTGCGGTACATATTTCAGGACTCATTTTTGGAGGTGCTTTTTTTCAACGAGTTTATAAATATCCAAAACCTCTTTTTTAATTTTTGCGACTCTCCATTGAGCCCTAGTTTTCCGTCGATATAAGAGAAGTAAGGACTTACGGCTTGACACACCCAACTTTGAAGGCGTTCAAAGGAGGAACTAACGAACGAACGAACTTTTTTTTAAATCCACAAACATTTGTTGTAAAGGTAAAATCTACACCAGTGACGTCACCGATCGCAAAACTAAGTTTGTCAAACTGTACGAAGTGCGTTTTTGTTTTTTTTTTCTAATAATATACACCTGCAATATTGAATAAGAAACATCGAAATAACGATTGGACTAAATACTGAATATAACTGTCGCTGAGAGCTCCGTTTTACCCTAACTTAAAAATAAAAATAAAATTATAGTGACGACCGCACAAGAATCCCAATTGCTCCCAATCGTCTAGAACCAGTGAGACTATACCATCCCTAAATGGGGTATGTTGTGAGGCTGAAGGTAGTGTGGAGGGGAAGGAGCTTATCACATCTACCTAACTAATCAAATATGGTCACCAAACAAGCCATTTCAAGCAACGTTTCGATTCCGAATGGTGTTCTTTCACCAGGGCGATAATTTCTACCACTCTGAATAACTTTCTGTTACTGTTACACGCATATTTTATTATAAAATAAGAGAGTTTACAATTGGACTATCAGCAGTACGCCTATTCTAGATGTAAACATATCATGTTTATGACTGTGAATGATAATAGAGAAAAATAAATCCTAGTACTTAAAAATATCAGTATTAAATATTCGTTTGTGGTTTTCTTAATTCTACTGAAAATTTTCCTCAAATTTAAATACTTTACGGCGTTAATCCCAATAAACTGAGACTTAAAAGTTAAAGCTCTTAAAACATCGTAAACTAAAATCACTTTAAAGAAATTGTATAAGACCACGGATACTGTTTTATTTTTTATGACCGACCGGTTTTGCTTAGCCTAAGCATCATCAGGATAATTTGAATTTACATGTTGTTCTATTGTTTTCTCATTGTTCTATTATTTTATTTTATATTTTTTTCTCCCTCTGTATGTATGTGTAAATATAACCGCACACTTTTTTTTTTGGTTTAATTTTATATCCTAATGATGCTTAGACAAAGCAAACCGATCGGTTATAAAAATTAAAATAATATTCGTAGTCTTGTACAAAGTTATTTTTTCATTTCTTCAAATATTTCAAACCACAAAGTGATTGTTTTCTACGAAAATATAAAATCACTTTATTTAGCAGCAGTCTTTATAATAAAATAAACATTCCGTCCAGAAAGAAAAAAGTTATTTAATATAGGCTTAATACAAAGTCGGTTATTTATGTAACGTCCCATTCTTTCCGCATTAAAATCCGCATTTTTCATTTCAAAGCCCACCCAATTAATTTCAATACGGGGCAATACAGAGTGCCACAAATCTGCGTCTCCTCCTCTTAACCCAGCTGTTTGTCATAAGGCAGGAGAACTGTGGGGCCGAAGACGGATACGCACTCATAAAGTGTGACACGGCCCCTGCAATAATGCAAAACGGCTGCTGACACTCGGTTCACCCGGTACTAACTGTTGCTCGCTTGTGAAAACTTCAAACATTAATGCCTCGGTACTGGCGGCAAGTTATTTAAGTTTTATTCATTCAAATGTTCCTCTCGTGTATGGATATAGAACAGGGGTATGAAAGAAGGTAGATAGATATTGGAAAAGAGGTTAGCAGTTTGTAGAACCGCGCACCACTTTATTATTTCCACCAAGTTGTCGCTTAGCTACCAAAAAGTTAATTTTTATGTCATTAAAAATTGTTCCTGCCAATAATGACGTTCATTGACAATTATTATATTTTTGGCAAATTTCCAGTCCAAGATTTTAAATGCATAATTTTTTGTGTGAAAAATTTTCTCAATTTTCCACATTGAAAAACTCCTAAAAAATCAAAAAAAAATCACTACATGCTGCTGCAACTTAAAACTCTAGATACTAAATCTTTTTTTTCTTCAATTTGTAGTAAATAAATCACGTAATTAGATACGTTTCAGAATAATATCAAAATACCAAGTATTTTTTTTGTTTGTTTAATAACCTATCTGATCTTTTTATAGGGTTTTTTATTTTATGTACTGGTTCTAAATGTAAAAATATGGCCGTCGTTAATTAAAGATGGCTTATAAAAATTACCCCGATAGTAAAATTTTCCCGAAAAACAAACAAATCACAAAAATTGCGGAATAAGTGTCTCCTAAAAGTGAATAAATTATTATACGGCTGGCCGCAAAGTCAATCGACAACAATTTATGGAATACATCTAGAAATTTCAGTAGCGATTAGTTTTCACATTACGGTCCCTTTTGGACTTGGTTGGTATTTATTCTGAATCAGTTTGACAAGCGCTTTATATGCGAGTATGTGGTCTGCTTGTCGCCCTGTCGCCTCGCCGCCTTGTCGCCTCCCGGCCCCACCGCCGCTGTGACAAGCGACAGCGGACCGCGCGCACTTTATTGAGACATTGCGATCGTGGCCACGCAACGGAAGTACCATATGTAGGTGCGATGTTTTATTTTGACACCTGAACTTTATAAGTGCTTTAAATATTTAATTTATCAAAAATATATCCAGCTCAAATATTTTTCGTGTAGTGTAATAAGATTATACATTTAAAAGATTTATTATATCCGTATTTTAATATCGCATTCAATACTTTTGTTGTTATTTATATGCCAGTGTTTTACAGCATTTTTCTCTTGTTTAACTTTCTACAAAACATCAATAGCCAAGTGAAAAGCAATAAGTAGAAATATGGTACGGAATATTTGTCTAATGTAAGAAAATATTTTCACAATACTTAGATATTCCACTACAAGTTAAACATTTAACCTACAGTGGTAAGGGAAACTGAAATTCGGAAAGAAAGCATGCAGTATGACAGTTTGATAATGCCCTCAGAAGGCGAAACAGCTGTCACGCGTAAAAATAATTACATCGCAGAGCTTTTGACTAAAAAAAATATTTTTTTTAAATTTAAAATAATGATAATTATTGTTTAAATAAAATTAAAAAACCTAAAAATTAAAATGGAGTTCTACAAAATAAACTTTAAAACCATAAATAGTATGATACTAAAATCGTATATCTAGGGTGCTTTGGGTCCTCATCTTGGACGTTTTCACGTGCATTCGTTCAAATATTAATGGTTTTGATCAGATTACATACTTTTTGGCTTTCTAATGCAAGCAATACTACACATGATGTATCTCTTAATTCCACACGGGCAGTTAGGCAAATATCTAAGGTTACCAGTGAATTCAGTAATCTTTTAAATTATTCATGAAGTTCATACTGAAGTTTTAGGTAAAACGTTCTTAAAATGTCTGCACTAGTTTTCAAATTGCACCTTTTACTTATTTTTTTGTATGTTTTTCATTGAATTTAAAAAGATTACAGCTTAAAAAAATTATTCACTGGAATCTTTAGACATTTTCCTAACTGCCCATGTAGATTTTACATATAAATCATGCGCAGTATTGCTTGTATTAGAAAGCTACAAACTGATGTTTAGCCCCATTTTGGGTGCTGAGCCTTAATGGAAGTAAATTTTACGTGTATAACTGGAAAACAAGTGAAATACTTTGTGAAGTCAAATAACGTTTTCTTTCTCAACCTCAGCAGGTGTCAGTATTATTGCTGAGCTTTTTTTTAAACATTTCTAACCGTACATTACTTTTTTTCAAAGGTTTGATGCGAACAACACGATAGCAACTTGCTGGAATGCCTGTACCAAATATAAATAAATAGCACTTACCAAAAAATCCACCAGAAAATGGCGCGTTGACACACTCGTGCATTCTGCCTACTGTCGATTTGACAGCGTTTAGATTTGTTACCTTTTGTGCCAGTCTGGCCAACTCCGGCCGCTGCCATACATCAGCCGCGTGGTGTCTGACGCCCCTTGTAAATACTCTCATTACCGTAGACAATTTGTTCCCGGACAGTTGGGATGCCTTCGCAATTACTTAAGTACAAGAACAATGCACGTGACCGGTGACCGGCGGTGGCGGTATTTTAACATTATTAAATCGGTCTCGACTGCTGTTGATTTGCATTAAGATGGTAATGTGTTATCTCGACGTGGTACGAGGATAGAATACCTCGAGAAAGGTACCGGGAATGTAAAGCAATTCATTCATGGTAAAAAAATGCATTTATGGTATGCTCAATGAGTTCCTAATCAAAGAGAAGAATAACAATTATTCAAATTGGTTGCAATTTTTTTTAAGATATGCTTTAACTCATTCTCTCACCATTGAATAATCTAAAATTTATACTTTTTATTAAAAATGCATTTTCTAAAGTAAATTTCTACTTTTAATTTTATTTTTTATGGTTGATACTGCTCCCAACCGTCTAGAGACAGTGAGACTATGGCATCTCCAATCGGGGTATGTTGTGAGGCTGAATTTAGTGGGGAAGGGAAGGAGATGGGAAATAGGAAGGTCGATAAATAGCTGGTTATTCAGATCTGGTCACCAAACACGGCTAAAGCTATTTCGACCAACGATTCTAATTCTTCTTAATGGTGGTCTTTCATCAGGGCGATACTCAAAGTATCTACCACTCTGGAACGTGCCGCAAATATACTATATATATTTTTATTAATTAAATGTGTTATGACACACATTAATCAAATTCTTAAAAATTGCGCACGCCGGGCTTGAATCTGCGACATCTGGATTCGTAGTCGAGCGTCTTACCACTCGACTACAGAGGCCGTCTAATACTACTGCCAAATTATGTTTATTTTATGGACATGCACGGTTTTGGTTCAATTGCTATTTTTTCTCACCTTTTCTATTCTTAAGGCCACGAACTTTCTTATCGTTATATTACTATTATTACAAATTATGAAAATAGCTTTAACCTTCAATTAAATTAATACGACAATTCCAAAACTCACCGTGGTTCCGAGTTATAACGGTTCGCTATAAAATCATTCGTATCGGACTATGAAAAATATGAAACATTCTATAGAGCATATTCATCGTGCTTATAAATGAATCATCCGAAAATGCACGAATATTTCTTTAATGACCATATTGAGATGTTTCCAGAATAAGTCTTAGTAATAATATTATTTATAATTTGTATAGCGCCGCTTTTGTGAAAAATCACTTCAAGGGCGTAACACAGCTACAGAGTACCTACATATAACTAAAGATGCCGTAATTAATTTGTAATAATAAATACAATCATTTGCGAATCTCCTGCCCATGTCTGTCCTGATAGATATCCGGGTGGTTATGTTTATAATATTTTTTGATGGATGTATCAATCACGAAGTAAACATTTGAGTAGAGCTGAACTTCAAAGTGCACGTTGTGATGTATCAAAGGATACGTGAGATGTATGAAGACGGAAAACGGAACCCAAACGAGGATTCTTACCAGATGGAAGGACTTGTATCCAGTCCGATTAAATTAGATAATTTTGCATCTAGGCATGTACATATCTCAGAAGGGGGAAGATTAAGCTATTTCTAAATATAAACAGATTCCCAATGATGAAAGCGGTACAGTAATAAGATAAGTTTACCATGTTGTAGCAAGTAAAATTAAGACGGCACACTTGTACATATTACCTCCACGCACTTTCAAAAGATTCTATAATTGTAACTTCGGTGAAGGGTTTCCGTTGGATCTTATAACTTCGTATATCCTAACTTAATTTATACCTAAAAATATTCAATATCAACTAGTAAAAGTGCATTATGTAGATTGTTTTATCGATACCTACTCATTGAATGATGGAAGTGATTCAAATTAAAAACATTCCTTCTGGACTAAAAATACTTTTAAAATATTATTGTTGATGTTGGAAGCCGTGTATAAATACCATATCTTAGTTAAATGGCGCTTAGAGGGGCTTGAATTTGACGCTTTTCGAAATTAAAAAAGTATCTTCTAACATAATTCAATATTATTTTTTGTCTTCTTTATTTGTGCGATTTATATTGTATAGAAGAGGTGCTGAAGCGCTTGCTAGTGTCGCGTCTTTTTGTTTGTGGTTTCCATAGCGCAATGGTCTACACATTCGTTTCCCACCCTGATTACCTCAGAATACAACCTTAAAACCTGTGACATTTAAAATCCGGCAACCGTTTCAACTTTTTGGTCCATTCGAATACACATATACATGTTAAGTTATGACCTCCACTTAACAGTGACAATAAAGTTGAATCTTTTCAAATCATATACGAGTATCTTTTGTTTACTTTAACTAAGATTTAAAGTACTTTTTTTTTTCTTAAAGGACTGCGGGAACTTTTCACACTTGACATGGAACTCAGCCAGACTCGAGCGAACGGTTTAGTTGTTGACCCGAGTGACTAGGGCAAGACTTGAATCGAATACAAACGTTTCAGTGAAGTATTTCGACATTATCGGTGCACTTCCGCACCCCTGGCGGCCGCCCTTAGCGGCCACCCCTGCAGCCCTGCAGTGGCGGACTGGCTGATAAATTAGACCACTGAATTAAATTAAAATGGCCATATTTTCAATGGTCAAATAAAAAAAATGAAAGGAAACATAATAATACAGTGAACCACAAAAAAATACCCAGACAAACAAAGCAAAACGAATGAAAATCAGGCATTCTTTTTTTACGCAAAGCTTGTTTTTTTAAAGATTATTTTTTAATGTATTCATGTCATTAACGGTTAAAATATTTTTCATGTTATACACATACTTTCAGTGGAATAAGAGAGATACATAACACAATTAAAAATAAATAAAAAAACTGTTCTGTCAAATACATTTTCACTCCTGTGAATTTAAAGTAGACATCAAAATTGGTATAATTTCATTTGAAAATGTTTTTAAGCCATTCAATTTTAACGGTTAGGGGTTTTCTCTTCAGTTAATTAATTTTTATTAAAATGACCATCGTCAAAACTTTTTTTTAAATCAAGGAATGTCACATTTTTACCGACATTTTTCAAATATATGTGGTTATATACCGAGTTTCAGGGTGGTACCGTGAAACTTCAGGAGGTGATTTTTCACCATATTCTATTATAAAATCTAAATAATGTTTTTTAAATAGGGCAATTTTACTAATACCATACATACTTTTAAAAAATTGTTTGAAGATTGTCGAAAACTTGTATTATAATTGTGGCTTTACATTAAATTGTAAAATAGATAAGTATAATCAATCTATTAGTAAGAAATTAAGTATTGAATAAATCTATTAAGAAACTTAATTGTAGAAGATTCCTTCTGCTTTGATTAGGATTTGAGAAATACCCGTTTAGAAATCTCTATGGCTTTTAAGTGGCACTTCGACGTAACTGAATTTATATGAGCGTGGTAATAATGATTTTATGACACATCTAATTAAATGCGTCAGCTACTGGAATCTGTGTAAAATACCATTTCTGATAATTATATCTTTTTAGGTACTGATTTACTAAGGAAGTTTCATAACATCGATATTTGAGACATAAGTGAGACGTATAACAATTAATTTTAAGAATAAACTTCTTCCAATAATGGAGGACTGAACGCTGTTGGCGCTATTAAGAAATTGTCTAAAGAAGCAAAGCTAGCAGTCCACAATGGAGTGCTTATAACAACCCTGATGTATGGCAGTGAGGCATGGAACTGGCAGAGAAAGGATGGAAGTAGACTGAATGCTATGGAAATGAGATCCCTGAGACGTATGTGCGGTAAAACCATGTAGGACCGTGTTAAAAATATGGTTATTTGGAAAGAATGCAAGGCTGATGTAAGCGTAATGAATAGGATCAAGAAAGGAAAGCTTGGATGATTTGAGCACGTAGAGCGAATGAACGAAAAAAGGAGAGTGAAAACAATATACAATGCGAAAGTTAATGGAAGAAGAAGTCGGAGACGCCTGAGAAGACATGGCACTATCAAGTGAATCAAATACTTGAATCGGGCCACGTTAAAAGTCAGAATAACAGAAGAGTATGTATGAGACGATAAATGAATGTGAACGAAGCAAGGAGTGTGTGCCATGACGGAGTTGTATGGCGGTTTGTTTTCTCTACCTACCCCTGCGGTGAAACGGCGTTATGATTATTTAGTTAGTCTTTTACTGACAGCCTAAAGGTATATTATCAAAATAATATTTTAAATATTTTCTCTCTCTTTTCATAATAACTCTATATCTTCACATGAAATTTAAAAAAAAAAATTGTTGTATATTTTATTTTCAAGCTTTACTTCTAACACGTTTATTGGAAGAACTGAATCCTCTAATACCTTCCAAACAATGTTGTCTAATGCTCATTGACTCATTTTATCTCCGGTGTTTACTAGGTTTATAATCATATTTACGTGATGGTTAGTTAATTAACTTCTTCTATTCCCAATAAAATTATATGTAGATATATTATTAAATCCCCAGTTGAGTCATATCAACTTTTCTATCCGAAAATCTATTCGGAGATTAGTTACCTACTCATTTTAAGAAAAATTGATAATATTTTTGGAAAAAAAAGCTTTGAGAAAATCACAATTCTTTCCTTTTGGAAAAAAAGCCAAAAAAAAAACATGTTTTTCCTCTGGATTCTACATTTTTTTCCCCTAAAATCAAATCTATTTGCTGTTCTGGCAATTTTAAAAACCGAACTTATTGGATTACTCACAAATATTATCATTTTGGGTTCATGGAGTTTTCCGGCCACTGTGCCAGTTCGCCCCTGCCCCGGGCTTCCGCCTGGCGACCAGTTTCCAGCTCCCAGCTATGTGCGGAGCTAGTCAGTGGAGAGCCATCACACATAGTCAAGTGCCAGCACACAATGTTTCTTTGTGCTAGAACTAAAAAGCTGCAGCAGGAAGTGATCCGCCTGATATATAGATGCATTAGCCGAGGGTATTTTTAAACAATGCAAGAGCTTTACGGATTTATCAAAGCAAGATTAAAATGCTCTAAATAACTGCCGTCGCTTTTCTGTGGCACGTATTGGCTTCATTAGAGACATGCTTGTCTACTCCACATTTTTGTATTGTCTTGGCTTTTGACCACAAATACTGTGAACTGTGTTAAAAACAGAAATTATTACTAATTGACTTATAATATAATGTTTAAATTTCTAAAAGTGTCACTAAATCTTATCACAAAGTATACGTTACAGCATTATTTAAAAAAAAAAACGCCTATCGCTAAAACAATATCCCTGTAAACGTTCATTGGAAGAATTATCAACTATCAATTTTAACCTTGGAGAAACAATGTATGGAGAGAGAGCTAATTATTTTTACCCAACCGATACAAACTTGCGATTGTCGTACACCATGGGAGAGAAAGAGACAACAAATATAATACTCCGCTTCTATGTACTGTCACAATGATCTTGGGCTCTTGAGTCACCGAGGGACTCCACCCACATTTTTTATAAGGCCACTAAACTTGACACAACTAAACAGTTTTTAGGTAAGATGCTATATTTTTTATATCAATACTGTGAAAAAGTGGTTATACGAATAAACAAAAACATTATGTCGATATTTGATATTAATGGATATATAAATACCCTAGCCTTAGTCTTAACCACGCCCAGGTCCACCGAGTCAGGTAAAAATCATCAAAAACTGACTACACTGCCTTGGGTAGATACCACTCTATATACTCTCAACGCTGGATAGACAAAAATGCATTTAAGCGACACTTTGGTCAACATTGGGTTATATATGCATTTTCAATCAGTTTTTTTTCTGCATCGAATGCTTTGACTCTCGTTTGATTCTAACTTTTGTGGCGCTTCAGCCATCTAATATATATTTACCATTTGAAAGAAGGCTTCACTCACGCTACACAAGTTTGGGACTTTTTTTAGCTTTTTGTCGCTTCCGGTAACAAAATGTGAGAGTTAAAAGTTATTTTTTATTTCAAAATCCAAACAGGTACTGAAAACTGTTAAGTTGTCTGGTATCAACTTCCCAAAATGGCGCTTCAGTTCTTTTGACTTACCGACGTCGATTTGATCAACTCAATTTTCACTTAAAATCAAACAAACAAAAAAATCTTTTGTAGAAAAAGTAGAATATATTTCTGCTAATAATACCAAAAAAAGAACTGAATTTGATAATAATAATATTATGTATGTGTGTCCCACTAAAACGCTCGATCTCCATGCTATATTTGCCATCAAGCAATTTATACACCTTTTTCTCTGTGAAATTTCTTGGTCAACCCAACTTTTTTTCAGTTGCCAATATCATTTATATCACAGTAGAATATATAAAATATTTATTTGTCTGTCATAAAACGATAAAAGCTACCATGCCATTTTTCCTCAGATGTTTGAACATATTTCCATGTTTTATTAATCGAGGAAAAATATTTCGATCGAAGAAGATTCAAACTGGGGCGAAGATTTGTTAAACAACTACTTTTAAATAACAAATGGAATTGACTGGTGTACAAATTAACTTCTCAGTAATAACGCTAACATATTGTTTTTGGCCATAAAGCCAACAGTAGGTACATGCAAAAAAAACTCTCGTATTCCAGTTAACGAAAGGTCGACTTTATTTTTTCATTCTGATAAATTGTGAGAAAATTCCGAAAATAAGTTCGTAATTTTTTTCAACTAAGGCTTGCGCTAGACCATTAATATGGACTAAACCTAATTAAATAACTACACCGAAAAAATAAAGGATACAAATTCGTTGTTTGTTCAACCTTTCGTGTATTCCGCATGGCTTTGTCAAATTTCCTCCGCTGATTGAGATATAAATTAAGCTCTAATAGGCGGTGTAGAAATTATTAGTTCCTTTGTGTTAGTTTTTCACTTGTGGTTTCCATATAACGCCGAGACAAGAAAACGGCATAAATTTGTTTGATTAGATCTGTTTAGTAGCTTTGTAGAATTTTCAATTGCGTTTTAGCGTGTGAATGTCTAGTGAAGAAATGCGAGAGTTACAGCAGTACTCGAGGGCCTTTTACCCACAGTTCCAACTTCTTCCGGTATTTCAAATTTATTTCAAAATAATCGGCACAAAAATGTATCCCGTTATGAAGTTCAGCTTGGAAATATTTCTAGTGAGTTATACCCAATTAGCAATACACCTTTGACCTTGCTAAAACTATTAAACTTGTAATATTTTGATACCTTTTATAAACTATAAATTGTGTGTTTTGATATTTTTGTAAAGTTCACTGACTTACTTTATTATTTTCAACTCATTGTCAATAGCAAAAATAAACTTTAAAAAATTATATTTTATTTTCTTTTACCGACTAATTTACATAGCTTGGGGTGTTTCGAACTTTCGTCACATTTGACATCGTGACAATTGAATTATTAGCGCCATTTGAGTTTTATTTTTTCACATTTTAACGGTCCCCGTTAAACGCTGATTCTAGGTATTTTAGCTTTTTATCAAATCAACTGACAAGCATAACCTGCCGGCAGATCACAATTTGATAAAAAGCTGAAACGAACCGATATTCGACTTTTGACTGGGACCGTTCGAATGTAAAAAAATTACACCAATCACTGGATTGTGACGATGTCAAGTATGAAACAACTCGACACCAATGGGGGTGGGGGTAGGCAGAAATATTCGCCAGTACTCTTTGTTTCCTTTTATTTCTATTCTGTATTCTATATTCTATCTTTTATTTTCTACTGTGCATTCTGTATTTTATATTTTGAATGTGATATTATATTATTTAAAAGCCTAAATGGTGCGTGAATAAAAACATAAATGAATCCATTGTTGTACAAAAGTCCGAGTGGCGGAAGAGCCGTCATGCAAATCTAATAGAAACAAAACGAAGAGGCTTCAATAAGATAAATAAGTTTACATTGTTTGGTGTGATAGATATTCTGAGTGAAAGACACTCTCAGTATCCCCTTGGAGCGTGGCCACCATCCAAAATCGATACTTCCCAATCTTCTTCTTTCTCATCTCCTACTCTTCCCTACTATCTTCAACCTAACGGATTTTTTCTAATTCCATAGTTCCACTAGCTCCGATCAAGTGGAACTCTTGTGCGGTATCGACTAAAAATATATAATTTATTGTTTATATCGTTTCAGTGACACCACAGACTCGGAAGGTTCTAGAATGTTTAGCACAGTGACGTCATCACAGGTAAGTGGCTCTAACCATATCTAAAGGACTATGCAGGTAGTATGTACCTACGTCACTACGTAGAGGAAGAGGGCAAGGAGGACACGGGGGTAAAAGAGAGCTGGGCCTATAGTCTACAGCCTTTGTGCCGGAAGTGTTGAATTGTTTGAAACAATGCAAAAACAACAGGAGGTTAGTAACAACTGGGTCACGTTGGCTGCCTCCTCCCAGAGGGAAAACTCGTTTTGGAATCGCATTGCGCCGAACAGGAAGGTGGAACGTTATACAATCATATAACATGTCGGAATGAAACATACGTGTATGTGAAATAAAGTCTATGTAATATGCGGAAATATGTCGTCTTATTAACTGAATCGGAAATTCCAAAATATTAGTTATTTGGGGGTAGGACCTTTCTTTAATGGAAATTTAGCTTTTTTATAAGTACATCATATATTCGTCACAAAATAACAAGGGAATAATTATAAAAAATAAAAAAATGTTTTCTACCACTGTTAAAATCATTAAGGTTTTAACGGTTTGACCTACAAGAACAATAAATGCTTTTGAAGGTTTGTAATAAATTATTAACTATTTACCTTTAAATGTATTATACATCATTATATATATATATTTACTGTGGACGTACCTTTGCTCGCTTTAATAGTCTAATAAAGATTGAAGAAAAACTATCGATACATTGTTTAGATACCTGTAAGAGAGTTTGAACATTGTTTCACAAGTTTATGCAAGATATTTTGTTACTGTATGAGTGTTTGTCAATCAAAAAACTTGCGAACTTAATATTATGTTTAAACAATTTTTAAAATAAACGTACCTACTCACGTTATATTACAAGAGCCAATGCTCAATTAGAGTCACTTATACCATTGTATATTATCTTGTATTTGAGACGTTTTGATAAAAATATTTCATCCAAAAACACCGTCTATAGTCAAATGTTCAAAAACACAATAAAAATAGGAACAAAACACAGGCGTAGCCGGTTTCGATCAGCTAATATATGCTACATACTATATTACATATATATTATGTACTCATATGTAGTTATAATAAGGTAAAGGCTGTGGTTTGAATACATCTTCGTCTCACTCTAACATACCTTCCAGGTTCACCCTTCACGAGGCGACCATTTCCATAATAGTGAAACTGCTTGCATAGTTTATAAGCGCCCAAACTCGGGGCAAACAAGTTTTCTTGGGTAAAGCCATAAGGAAAAGGATCGAGGGGATAAGTGCCAATTTCTACGGTAGACTTTGCTAAAATGTCTTTGGTTTTCTCCACCTGACGAGATATTATGTACTTAGTGGTTAGTAGTGGTTAGTTACTTTGATATACGGATACTCGCTTCTGAATGCTGCATTTTTCTTCTCGTTTTCAGGAAACAGATGCAATATAATCACAGGACAGATGTAATCTCTGACAGAATATTTACTTAAATAGTCATGAAAAATCCATATATTTTCTATGATGTAATTCTACGTATACCTGTTACTCAGTACACTGATCTCAACTGTTCATAGTTCGGAAAGCCATTTGGATCATGCCCCAAGTCTGGTAGTAAAATGTCATACTTGATTTGTTTATCTTAAAGGGGTATTTGCATTTCTATTGCATAGATACTAATGCATTATACTGACATACCTACATATATACTAATTATATACGCCTTTGTACGCTACTCCAGCAGTTTTGACAAAGAAAATGACGTTACACGTAAATATCTAAGATATATTGCTCATGATAACTCCATCGTGAAACTTTTGTAGACATGCTATTAAATTCTACCATTATTGGTGTTTGTTTTGTGCGGTAATTCACGATCCTTCTTCAGATTAAAGGATGATAGTTAATATCCGGGATACCATTCTGGTTAAGCATGGAAGTAACTAATACGTGTACGCTGTGTGGCTAACTCGTGGTAAAGTTTGCCTTTATGCTGCATTTACGATACTCTCTTGAATAATGTCTTCCAACATATTTGCATATTCCTTATTAAACCCACCGGTTACAGATAATAAGAACAAACTGATACCAAACTTATCTCACGTCTGTTATTGCGAAGGCAATAAATCAATGACGCACATTTGTGTTAATTTTAAACAGTTTTTAATAAACTAGGTATCGATCATTTTTCGGTTTCTAAAACTACCATGAATCAAATGCACAATTAAATCAAATTTATATTTGTATATCTTTCTCTGTCAATGTGATTTCTTAAAAAATATTATTTCACAATACACATTACAAATTATGGATACCTTTCTCTATTGTTCAGAATGTCTAGACTTCAAAAGACAGGCAGCTCAAGTCAAAGCCTTCAATATTCTGGTACAAGTCTTAATGGTTTTAGTCGGTTACTACGCAAGTAAACTCTCTTAGCAATATTTTATTTATGTGTTTACTTCTATCATAAACGGTATCAAATTAATGTTCTGGCTTTGACATTATTTTCCCAATGTATATTTTTTCATTGTTATCATTCATATTACCATATGTACTATCCTTTTCTATAATATCTCTGATTTCTCATGTCGGGTTTTATAATATAATATTGGCACTGTAGATTACCAACAAATAAGAATCTAGATTCCAAGATGCAATACTAGATTTCTGGTACGATACATACTCGTATACAAACGTTTTTCCTTGTTGAAATTTTATCCCACATCATATCCAAACCATTTCATACCGTGACAGTTTGCGATGTTTTTAGATATGTGAAAATCAGTTTTTTATGTATAATATTATTCTAGTTTCTGATTTGTCTATTTCTAGCAAGCATAATTATTATTAGATATGTCAAAAAAATTGTACTCGTATAAAACTTAGTTAGTAACGTGGTGAATTCAAGACTCATTTCCAAGTACATAACACAATAATTTATGTCAAGAGAAGCGTCCAGTATAGTAAATTATCTAAGAGTTGGTCTCATTATTACATTTGAAATAAGATGTGTGTTCAGATTGTCGGATTGCTGATTTTGAAATTGTATATAAAGGCTTGCATTTCCATTATCAATTGCGATGTATTAAACACAAGAATAGGTATCATATCACATCATTTTAGGGGAAGGAAATAGGAGACGTAATAATACATTATGAAGACAGATTTATTTGAAAACGTTTTTTTATTTATTTGGGTTTACAACTTGCAAATCTTACACTATTATGTTTTATATCACAGATAAATATTTAATTTAAAAGATATCGTAGTAAAGTTTTAATCACATTCATATATTAATTGTTTACTCTGTTAAAAGCAAAACAAAACAAACAATGGGTAATTTGTTATAGTTTCTGATTGACATACGTATTTACACAAAATTCTTACGAAACAGAAAGCTTTGAAGTGACTGTAACTAATCGATAAAAAATGTGCTTAAGCAAACTAGGCACACCATTGATCTTTCACGATTAGACTATCCGTGAGACGTAACTATTATTTGAAAATGATAATAATTGATTAATTTGTTAGACAAATGAAGTTTCTTCTACTTTGATGAAGATTTTAACTTATTTTTACAACTTATTTGGCACCGTATTTTTAAGTACAGATATCAGAACCATTTACATCGCTTGTTATTTTTACACTGATGATGCTGACAGGATAGATGCTAGGTAGATGTACAATATATAAGATATATCTACCTACAACTCTCAAATAAATACACTACCTTAATTGTTGCAAATTAATGACTTTCTCATTTTCTCGTCAGTCCTTGTTAGCTTTAATGAGTAAGTTATACTAATTAAAAGTCACGTATATTTTTTTAATGAAAACACCACCCACATCTAGGATTCCCATCTTTAAACAACTGGCACTACAACATTCTTTCTATAACATTTTTTTATATAAGAGAAATAAGGCATTTACTTGTCAGTAAATTAACACTAGACATAATAATATGTATAAAAATCTACAAAAAATAATATTTGTATGGGTAACATACTTTTCTACATGGCTAAATATTAGTTTTTTGTACAAATATTAAATTTACTTCTTTTTAAAAGAGTTGCTTAAAATATTTTTTTTATAAATCTTAGGGGTTTGGGACAAACAACCATAAAAATATTATTTTAATTCCAAAAATATCGGTTAACTGCAAAACTCAAAGTCTAAAACATTCGCACAAAAACTGCACCAAAATAAAGCATCTACATAAACATCATAAACAGCGAATATAAGTTTATTTTTAATTTAGGAAAAATGCAACTCCTTTTCAATGGCTCAGTGTACATAATAATTGCATACTGCAACAAGTTTTCATTTCTGAATTTTCATAAAAGATACAAAATGGTCCCTACACAAATATAAAATCAACGAAACGTCTCTCATTCTTTAACAAAATAACATCAGTTCTACGGCATAAAATATATGTACATCAAAAACACAAATTTTAATTTTAAAATAATGTACAAGCATCTAGTCTGCACTTAGTTTATAGCCAACTCGGTCCTAGGCAGCTTTCAATTATTCTCAATGCATCAGTCCGCCCCATAATCCTGAATATAGTAGCCAGATCGGCCACTGCGCTAGTGTTTCTGTGCCGACACTCCCACAAGTCCAGAATGGCTTCGGTGGGAGAGCTTTTGGTTGCGAAGAAGTTGATATACCTGTCAACGTTCAGTTTCTGGGCCAAAAGTCTCCAGTCATTACCCCTTGAATTCGGGGGGTCTAAACAGCCGCATAATTGTTTCTTCACATTCCTCTGCAATCTGAATGGTGTCGAGCCATCAATCGTGCAGGCATTTATCCCCTTATCGTTTACTGTTAAGCTCTTTTGTCGCGCAGACGATTCATTATATTCATCGATTACTCCGAGGGACTTCCCCGGCAATGTTTTACATTCTACGGCGTTCTCAGTTATGATCATGTTCAAATCACTATTCATGTACGTTCTTCTATTTTGACGAATCGGCGAATTACAAGACGTGAAATCTTCGGCCGAAGAGATATTGAACGTCTGTTTGTACGACGGATTGAGTTTTTGACACGCTATCACATTGAACTCTAAAACATTGATGGAATCCGTTTGCTCTAAAACGAATCCGCAATGCAACGAATTCGAACACGAGTTCCAGAGATGAGGAAATGGTATTTCTTGATAAAAGGGAGACTTTGTTTTCCAGCCAAGTCCAACGTCTTCGACACTCAAACACAAGTTGGATCCGCCGTCTTGAAACAACAGAGTCTTGGGTTTATCCATTAGCACGCCGCCTAGGCGAGCTTCTTGATCCGAACAATAATACAACGCGGCCGGGGTGTCTTCGAACACATACACTCTAATATTAAAGTCTTTTGTCGGTCTAGAGTTAATCAGCGGTCCGAATACAGCGAGCTTCAACTTTTTCACAGATTTACCGTTTAGGCTTTCACCGACCAGAACGAAACTGCCCAAAGTCTCCGTCACTAAAAACACACTGTCAGCATCCAGTTGAGTGAAGACGGGAGTGTTGATCGTTTCCTCTCCGAGACTGACGACCTTCCTCCAAGATGGCTGGCCCTTGTGATGCACGTCTCTCTCCAAAGTGAGAAGAGAGAGGTTCCAGAAGCCGTGGCGAAGACTGGCGCAGTGAGGAATTTGTACGATGACAGCTTTTCCCAGTTGCACGGATGAAGGACCCACTCGAATGATAGGACTTACCTGTGTTGCACCTGAGAATTAGAATATGAACATTAATATTATATTATTACAAAAAAACTAAGTTTTATCGGATTTAGATTCAATAAGATATAAAATAAAACTCATCAAGATCTTACCTTCCGGAAGTTTCGGTCTGAATCTATCTTCTTTGACCAGAGAAATTGTCATACTGTCTTTAATGGTTCTTGTAACGGCCCCTTCCGGCACCGAGATGGCCGCCCCCGCCCCCTCCAGCGCAAGACGCCCTCCGGTGGGACCGACCACTTGACTGACGCTGCACGTCGTAGGAACGAGATCCCCGAAAATTCCATGGATAGCTGGAGAGCCTCCCGACAATGTAGTTAGGGTTACTTTGTCGGCGGCTGCGTCGTACGTTGAATCGGCTGTTGAGACAAATAACTCATTATTTTAGGTAGGTGTTCTCAGTTACGATGGAATTGTTGTAATATTATAAATGTATTTAACTTTACTTACAGCTCGTGCAGCAACTTGCCGAAGACTGTTCTGAATCGCTGTATGGTTTCTTGTCGTAATTGTCACTCTCGTTGGAAGAATTCACGATTTGCATGTCTATTGGTGTTGCGTAACTAAAACAAAAAATATATATTGGATCATTTCTAGACAAAAAATAATGTAACGAAAATGAAATAATAACTTTGTATTACACCACAGATTTCATTTTAATTTTTATAACCAACCGGTTTCGCTTAGCCTCAGAGTAAAAAAATAAACTGGAAAAAATAACAATGTATTGCTAAAAATGATTGTTCACCTGTTACTCAAATGTGGAACATCGTAATGATGCTCAGTGACACATTTGGATAAAGCAGCATTTGGTTGTTTGGACAAAAATGGTGGATATTCATAGCAAGGCGGACCGTCTGAATGTTGCATCAAATCTGGCTGAAGGATCTTCTTATCCAAATCTTGAAAAAACTGCGGCCTAGCATCTGCAACAACAGGAATAATAATTGTAAGTTGACTCGTATTATTCCATACTCGTAACACAATAATACCTTATTGATAATGTGGAATTTTCTCTTTACCTGCTCTGGGATGATTGTAGAATGATCGATCGCGGCCTTTCCTCCTGTGGTACCTGATCACCAGGAAGGCAATCATGGCGGACACAGCAATAACAACTGCGAGGCCTATGGATAGTGGTGTGAAGTTCGAGACGGCTGCAACTGTTGACAATACAAACAAACGTAGGTTCAAAGGAATTGAAAGGAGTTTAAAACGCAATCGACCATTATGAAGAGCTCGCATAGAGAATAAGGTATTTCAACTCGGTAATCAATAAACATTGCGTGTAGTGTTTTACATCTATTTAGTTAGCACTTGTCAACTTTTTGGGCTTATTAACTGTCATGGCTTTCATTTCAACCATCCGAGGGATGACTTAAGATTAGGAAGCAGATTCGGGTCGGCGATGATGAAATTGAGTGACTTCCGGGAACTCGTCACTCCTTCCGGAATTTTCGGGAGAGAATTTGGAATTTTATCTTTAACTAGACTGGTATCATTCCACTGACCCAAGATGCCCCACTGCATTCCAGACGTTTATGGGCAACCCGTTCTAGTAGGAAGGGGGTAGATACCCACCTGGGTTAGCATGTACTTAGAGCTGTTTAATATACAGTAGGGTCAATCGCTCTTGTAGGATATTATTTGCTGTAAAAATGATCTGTTCAGAATCGGTTGCATTTTTAAAATTCATAAAATATATTTTATCTGCTACCGTTTAACATTCGTCGATGGCAAAATTTGAGTTTTCTAAGCACTCTGTGTTTCTTATAGAATATTAAATAAATTACAAATAACAATAGTTTTTTTAGGTTGTAATACTAATGTTCCTGCTCAAAGCTAATGTTTATTTTATGGTCTATAATAATGATAAAAATAATGATATGTGATAACTAATAAATGGGGCTCTATTCTACATACGATCTGCTACGATTTTTTTTAGTTTACTCTCTATTTTTGGTGCGCGTGATTTTATAATTTGAAATCACTCAATAATGCTTCATATTGGTTTTAAAATATGCAGTTCTTTGGAGACATGACGTATTGGAGCACCGAGATTGTGTCGCATTTATAATATCGGTGCTTGCATACGTCACTTAGTATTTCTCTTAAGTGGCTCGCATATGGATCTGACACAATGTGTTTATTCATGCTTGGTGCGATAACACGAAGTGACATGTTACACTGACATAAATGGTGCGGCGTATTGCGGAAAATTTATGATATCATTCCAGGTTTCCCACCCGCGTGTCCAACACGTGTAGCATTGTATCGAATATTGGCTAATCCACAGTCGGCGATATTGTAATGGGTACTTCTCTATAGCTTCGGTAATTCGTCTTCTCGCAGCAGATGCGAAATGGATTCAATTTTGCCGTTCAATCCTCTCGCCTGCGGGAAAATGTTATTGGAGTTTCCGAGATTGAGGATCTTACGGAAACATCGCCAAGAGTTGTACAACATTCACAATTACGGAAATGATGAAGAGACCTCCCAGACATATTGCTATTTTTCAATACTGTACACCAACCGACTGCACAAAGTAGGTAGGGTGAATTGATTATTTTTAAATAGGTAACGATTTATCGATTTGAATGAAAAATGTTTCCAGTTTGTAATAATGTTATAGTCATAACCAGTAACGAAGTATGAACTGGAAAATCTGGTATCTAAATAGCGCTTTTATGGTCACTTATTTATTTGACGGGGTGCTCGGGTGACATAACTTAAGACTAGCATTAAAGTTCTAAAGACTAGAAATTCTTATTTGCTATCGATAAAACGTCGAATCCGGTTCAATAATGAACAATACAAGCAAAGTTACGCATTTTCTAAATAATCAATTATATGATTTACAGCCACGGCTGGTGACGTTTGCTTAACGCGTCTCTGACAGCAAACTACGTTTGTTTTTTAGGATGTGCATCTCTAATTGGGGGCTAACTAACTAACGGGTCGGGCGCTAGTGGCTACTTATAGCTCGGGGTGTCCGTAACTGGGGCCATAAGTTTGGCCATATTTGACCGTTGCGAATTGTTTAGTATGCTCGTCGTACGTGCGGCGGAGTGCACGGGACACCGACATATTACTCGGAATCTGGGGGTGGTATTTTGAATAATTAATGAAGAGTATGAAAGATAAATGATAGGGGACCGGACACAGCCTCACAGAGAGGGAAACCATGATACAAGAGTTTTGAGCAAACACCAGAACCTGCCGACAGCCAATTAACGGCTTTCCATGAGAACATTGCCCCTTCGTTTGCATAAGTCAGGGAAGTCAAATATTATTAGTACAGCACACTCACAATGATAATAATGAATATATTTTAACTAAAAAGGTAAATTTGCTTATGTAACTCCATCCATTATATTTCGCCGCGTAGTTAATTTGTTCGATAGTTTAAATAATAGCGCGGTGCCCGCATAATTTAATGCTTTATGTAATCGATAGAACATTAATGGAATGGATGCTGTATAAAAGACTTTTATCAGATTCGCTGTACGTTGCTTAATCCCCGATGACTAATAGGAGGGACATTTGTTATGATTGCATATCGCGTATTCATTAGTTCGCAAGCAAACAGTGGTAATCAGAATGCCAGGATAAAATATGAGCACTGTATTGATAAATAATCATGCAATCAGAAGTAGTCTAGTAGCTAGTAGAAGCTGGTACACCATCAGTACAGTGGATTTACAGGTATCGCGCGGTTCAAAGCTGTTTGCGTGATTTCACAGCTAGCCTTCGATTTGTTTTCACTTTTCACTGTCACTGGTTAATACATTGTGCTAATGCAATTCTGCATAAGATTTTACAGGTTTCTTTTATCTTTGTAAGTTTCTTAAAACGAATATCATTTAACGTATTAAATGTGCTCTGACTTTAATATCAAGTGACATCAACTATAATTCACGACGAGGTTTTAACTGAAGGACCTATTTTTAGATTGATGACTTCAAACTTAACAGATAATCAATTTTTTTATAGCCTCGTCTAACTTCAATTCTATATCTAGAATCGTAAAATAGAAGTGAATAATTAATCGTTATTAAATCTCTGACAAAAATACGTGACTTACGAACCTTCGTAGTAAACATTTAAAAAAGAAATAGTAAAATGTTAAAAAATGAACGCTGCAAATCAATATCTGCAAAAAAAACATTTTGATTGATTCAGATTTTAGAAATATTCACGATAGCAAATAAAATATTTTCTAAATAGAACATATATACTTTGTTTTTTACCACTTTTTTTTTTAAAAACAAAGTATATATGTTCTATTTATAAATATGGCAAGCCACAAAGTTAATGCTTTTTACGAATATAAAATATTTTCTGTTTAAAAGTACCTTTAAAACGAATAAATAACTGTGGAAAATATGAAGAAAAGCTTACGCCCGTTCATTATTCAAGTAACAAATGTATGGCTCGAGGCTGTATTGTATTGATTACACGCTTCAACAGTAGCTCCCGAAGATACGGGCAAGTGGCCGGCAGCAATAAGTAAGCAAGTAGAGCCGGATAAGTACTGTGTTGGAGCCGGAATATGGGAGTAGGAGGGCTTGAATGCCGGATGGTTTGGATGGTTTGGATGGCGGGTCCCGGCTATCGCCCCTACGACTTTTGTAGATTATTGTAATCACGCGACGTCATAAATCGTCATTATCTCCATTCTACATATACGTATTAATTACATACGTGGAATCGCCGATGATGAATCCTCGGGGTAGGCGCGAGAGTAATGAGAATCCGCAGTACAGTCTGCACGCAGTGGACCGAAGGCGAGAGATTATTTGTTGCAGGCTAATCGGGAAAATCAACTGAGTACCTGCGTTCAATCTTTCGTATCTCTCAATGCGTATTATTACAACTCTCTACTTTTGATTTTTTGTGGTGAAGTGAAACATCACACAATTCCGCCATACATTTCAATGCATTATATGGAATTTAAAAAATGTTGCTAGCCATAGTTATACGGTGCATCTGCAACTGTCATGATCAATTGGTATTCTAAGCTAACTTCAATAATTTATCAATAACATTTTTTCGACATTTAATTCGATTTACCAATAATCTGGTTTTTGTCGCAACCATCAATTCAAATTGAAGAATCGATTTTTCCTAAAAAATCTCATTAAATCTAGTCTATTATTATTGGAAAGATTTGGGGTGTTCTAAGGGATAGCAAAATAATGATATTTTTCTCATCTTGAACTTCTCAACTTTTGATACATTTCTGTCGAGTTCCTGGCGCCTGAAACCACGTCACGTGTCCAAACTTCACTAATTATTACGGACAGAAATCTTATTGTTGGAATTTTATTGACGTCAGATTTCTTCGTTTCATTTCTGATTGTACTGAAATTGAAGATTCCTAACAAACTTTTGACGTCTGCGGTATCTGGGCAAATTAAAAAAATATATGAAACCTTTTTAAAAGTTGGCCGACTCTTCGGAATAACCAACATTTCAATTTAAGATACCAAGAATTTAAGCAAAGTCAAATAGAATACTGAAACAAATAAACAAACATTTTACCCACAGATTCTAGGAAGGGTCTCCGATCGGGAAACAATGAGGAAATAAGGAAGACTATGAATAATCGAAAAACAAAGCGACAAAAATACATTCCGTGCCTCGGCACTAATTATTATACGCGAACAATATTTGTTGACATTAGTCGATGATGTAAATATTGCTCGAGCGGTAACATTATTCCACTAGCGCTCCCAAAACGAGTCTAATTAAAACAGTATCACCTCACGCACGCGCCGCGCACCTCAGTGTTGATACATTTACTTCCAGTGTCCTCGTGCGTTCGTGTCCCAAACAACCGACGCGGATCCTTGGCCCAACTTTCTTACGCTATTGTGGTGTCTAATAAATTTCCCCTTAATTTGACTCGGTACTCTGTTCTCCGTTGTCAAGAATTTGATTGAAGCGGATAAATGGAAAAAAATACTCGACTGCGGCATCCCCAAATATCTCCAAATGCGTGTTTGTCGTGTCCTTATTTATAGAAGAGTCAAGTTGAGCCGTCTGTTTATTTGACAGAGAAAGTGACGCTTTCCGCTATACGAAAATCGAATTATTTTAACGTGCATGGAAAATTGAGTTAGGAAATCGTGCCGCCGAGGAAACTACAGAATAAGGGGAAGCCTTTGAAAAACGTTGTAATATCTGAGGCGAATAAAACGTATTGAGTGAAATTTCAAGGACACAAACATATTTTTTAAATTACATATTTATAATTAGGTTTATAAAATACAAATGTATAGCATAAGGCTAATTAATAGTTCGTTAAGTAAGATAAATTGATTTATCTTTCCCTTTACAAAGTTTATTAAAACCGCATCCAATATATCGCGATAGTGTATCGCGGCCTATTGATGGAAATACATACAATCCTCCTTAAATGTTCTCCTTGCTAGTATCTTAATGGAGCCAGCTGCTCAGAGGAGTACCATTACCCATCTGGGTTCAAGGGGGCGCTCAATATTTTAAACAGTACAGTAAATCAAGTCATCGCATGACGCCCGAGTATTCCCGCTCGACTTCTCCCGCCTGACAACTTTACTGCTACTAATTATACCGCCTGACCTATCTGCATACGTTTAAGGCCTACGCTACTCAGATTTACACCGAGAAAACATTGCAAATGCGCACTTAAACAATATTTATTGTCGTCCCAATTAAAAGGGAACATTCTTGCGCCGACAAACAGAGATAGATGGGAGTCTTGGAGCGGTCGTGGTGCGCGCTACTGCTGCGATACCGGCAGGGATGCTCATTTGCATGCAGCCATACGGTTGGCGAATGCTCATGCCCATGCTCATGCTCGATGCTTAATTATTTATGAATAACCATCGTCATTGAATTACAACAGCAGACATATTTGAATAGGTGCCTTGTGTTAGGCAACAACGCAAGCTTTTGGTAAAAATCCTAGCATAAATAACCATTTCCGAATAAACATACGATCGGTAACGTGGCGAATTCAGTTCAGATTTATCCATTTGTTATCGCAACATTTTGTTCTGTATTTGTAGTTATACGTTGTATGGCAAAATGTAAAACATTTCCCATAAAACTCAATCTTTAAAGCGGAATAAACCCCGAATATCAGACAAAGAATTGTGTTTGACGAATATCGTGGATTTCAAGATTAGCGTCGGATGTATACGAGGTAAAAAAAATCGGACAGAATATGAAAACAATTGAAACAAGCGACCCCTAGGAAGGAGCGGGTAGCTGTCTAGCGCCACTACCAGTCACGCTTGTGATCATAATGGATCAAGAACAAAACAAAATGTCACACAACACCCTCTTGCTTCCTGCGCCCCTGTCTCCGTATCGTGTATGCTGCAGCCATGGGAGCCTCGCAGACATCAGAAGGAATGAAGAGACATCAAAAGGCTACCAGCATCGTCCATTGTATCCATTCATAAAGGGGGAATTGAAGAAATGTTTACTAGGGAATGAAACATGATAGTAAAAACATAAAAAGTACTGTCTAGGGATAACAGAGCAATCTTTCAGAAAATCTCTTAAACAATTTTTTTTTTTTGTATAAATCGTTTCTCGTATCTCGACGGAATAAAAACGAAACAAAAGCTCCTGAATACGGCTGGTACGATTATCTAATATTCAGAAAAAGTGCTTTAAATGGAACATTGCACCTTATTCCAAGATTATTTTAAAGTACCTGTCTCTCTATTTTTGAAGTTGAAAGATTTAGCTATGCCCTTAAAAAGAATATAACTGTGGCATCGTTTAACAGCGTAAAATATCGTTCGACAAACTTAAGAATCGTTGGTTTGTGAAAACTTGTGACGTGTTTCATACAATTTACAAAATATATAAATCTAGAAACGTGCTAGAAAAGTGACATGACAAAAAAACAATGTGTGATTTGTGTTAAGGGCTTAAGTCAAAAATCTCTTTTTTGTGGTACATCAAGTATCGGAATTGAAATTAAAAAAAAAAATTAAATTTAAAAATTTTCTGATTCATATTTCAGGGTACGCTCTATTTATTTTATTTATTAAAAAAACATATTTGGTTTATTATTCCCAAGGAGTAAAATAATCAATTGTAAATAGATAATTATTTAACAGATTTGACAAAAGGTTGTCAATTTTTTTGAATGCTCACGTCGAAATTGTCAAAAATTGACCCTTAGTACAGAAAATCAAATAATTACCATTGGTAAAATTTGTTACAAAAAAAACGTGGAAATCAATAGAAACATTTTTAATGGAGTGAAAAGCTTTGCACAGTAACGCGATGCGTGTTTTCTTTCCGTCTGAAATGATTAATTGCCTCGGCAGCGAAGGAAAGGGGTAATCCAGATCTTTATATTCCGACAAAAAGCCATCGGGACAAAGAGGGCCACTATCTCGTGTGAGTGGGTGTATGGGATGTTGGGAGGAATGGCTGTTGGATTGCCGTGTGATATCTCCTGGCTGGCGGAATCCGCCCAATCCGTGTACAGCGAGAGGGATGACGGGAGACATGACAATGACACAAGCGGGTGCAGGACATCACGTCACCCACTGAAAGGGCCGGCTCGAGACAATGGGCCCAAGTACGTTTAAAAAAACATTTTAACCATCGTTGGGGATGCTGTGTAGAGGGTCTCTTTTGGGGTAAGAAGGGGGTAGCCCCTAGTCTTAAATATATCGATATAGTACGAGGAACACAAAAGCCGACAAATCATTCGAAAGTCAATCTTCTGAGATTTGGTTGTTAATAACGAGTTGTGACATTTCAAATTATTCGAAAAATATTTCGACAAAATTATAGATGATTTCGACTTCATTACTATTTATATTTTATGGGAAAGTGACTTAACTTCCCTGTTTTTCAAATCTTTAAAGAATGGATGGGTGAGTTTTTGTAGAAAGCATCACATAAAATATTTAAAATAAAGGGGAAAAATCATTCTACCCTTCCCAAGATACCGAACACAAATTGGCCGTAGTTAAGCAGAAAGCGTCCGATCCACAATTTGCCAAAATCGAGTTTTACATGTTTTCTTATAAATAAAGACGAGATTTCTATCTGCTGCAAAGATCCAAGGTCCAAATGCGATAGATTTTTGGTAATTAAATATTTTACTAACGCACATTGCAGATTTTTTACTTAAATTGAAGTTTAAAAACATTATAAAATGTAGGATAAAATAAGAAAAAATATTTTTTCAAACACATTGAAAGATTATAAATTACCTATTGATAATAATGGTCATAAAAAAACACTGATATTCACTTTACAAATGCCGATCGCGGATATTAATGCATTTTTATCGTCATCTTTTCAAACGCTCTTTTCTCAGTTTCAAATTTTTGGGGTTGGACGCTTTCTGCATAACTACGTCCAATTATGGGTGCATTTACGAATGTTCAGTGCTAGTGGTACCAAAATACCCCGATCCGACTCTGATTGCGCGATATCGAGTAATGTACTTCTTACCTACAGTTCTGGGTGTCAAACCAATGCCGATTTAATAAGGAATTTGAGTCCATTTTTTGTTATTATTTTTATCAATATTCACCTTCAAACTTATATATCAGTTTATTTTTTTATATTTTATAAAGTTTGTTTTCATGGTTAAATTAATTCTCAAAGTTTGATTTTTTTAAACGCCGCCAAAACGGGAGTATCTCAGAGGTAGGGACCGGGGGAATGTGTGACGTCATCCGTACCGTCAGAAGGGCAATTTGCTTGGATTTTTTTTTAATATTCAACAAGGAATTCCAGTAAAAAAAATATATAATTTTAACCGTCTAACTTAATTAAGGGGGTTTTTTATATTTTTTTGAATTTCAAAATTTTACACGAAAATTGATTTTTACCGTTGGATTATTTTGTATCCCGCCAAAAACAGCGCATTACACGGTATTTATCTTTGACATCTCAAACTGTCGTTATCCAGCTGTCAGTCGCGTATTTTGTATTTGTAATCTTGTGTTTTTTGTCAATTTTACCGCTTTCAATTTAACAAGACCTTCTAAAATGCCAGGAGATAATACGTATTATTATTGCATCGTACTGATGTGTAAAAATACAAGCATTACTGCAATTTATCATCGTTCCAAGAAATGCAGTTTTACGTAAAAGATGGTCTAACGCCATGAAGGCGGCATCACATCGTACGCAAACGGTACATTTGACTTAGGAGTTCATTCGACTAATCATGAAGCGTTTATATTCTATGGCGTTTAACCAATTCTCAAGAAGCATTTATTCATTCTAAGAATAATAAATATGTAAATATATTTATATTCAGAATCGGTATTTTTTGATCTAGATGCACATATTTTTTTTAAGTCACAATATTTTTCACTCAACTTTCTTATTGTTACAGCTCTGTCTTGTTATAATCTTCATTGCTGAACCTTTTTACATGCACTTTTCAAACGTTAAAAAGTGAGATTTTTAAATCAGTTGTGAGATAATCAAGATAACATTAAATCATTATTTTATACGTCATTTATAGTAGGTATTTACTTTTAATTTATTTTCTTTATGTCTGATTTGTTTACTTGATTTATACCGATAGCCGACCTTGAGTAAAACGCCAGCACATTGATCGTCGAGGGTTAAATACATTTATCAATTTATTATTGTGCTTACAAATATATTTATTTTTTGACTCGCAGTCTTAAAAGTTTTTTTTATTCAGCACCTTTGCCTATATAAAAAGTCGCTACCAGAATATTCTTTCATTTTATTTTCAGTTTTATAATTTGAATTTTTTTATATCCTTTATTTACTATATTATTTTACTTTTATATACTTTAAGTATAACAATAATAACTAATAATAACTTTTGGTCAGGAAATCGCAAAAAGAACAAAAATTTTGTTCTTATAACTTTTTCGGTACAAAATGAGACGAAATTATGTCAAAATAAGAAATATCTATGAATACCCTTATATTTAGCGGATTTACAGATTTGTACATACGAGCTTGTAAGCTGTTAGGTGAACTGCCTAGAATTTTAAAAGGGAAATTGCGCATTGAAAACGACCTTTAAAAAAAATACTGGAAATTTTCATTGTTAGGTGTAGTATTTTTAAAAACACAATACCAGAATCTGAAATCTTAGTATTGTTGACAATGTTCTAATAAACTCATCTATTCATGAGAAACGAATTCACGGGCAATTTAGTCAACCTACAGCAATTTTCTGGTCACTATAAATCGAACTGAATATCTTGTTTTATTTATATATTTATACTGGGTTTTAGCAGATATTCTCACTTACGTGAAAATAATCCAGTCATAAAAACTCAGTTAGAAAACAATAATCGTAAAAATATAATTACAAATACAAAGGAAAAATATAAAAAAATAATTACAAATCAAATATAAAATTACAAAAACTCAATCAATAACAAACAAAAGCAAGTAACACAAAGAAATACAAAAAAAGATACACAATATAAATATAATTAGCCCAAACAATATCATATATTTTTAACCAATAGCAGGACATTTTTTTCTGAAACTATACAAATAATCTAAAAAAATGTCTACATCAGCACACTCTATCCTATTATACAATCAGCACATTTTGAGACAGAGGGCTAAATTAGGCAATATTATTTCTGAATGTACTCAGGTAGAATGTGCTTTGGCGTCTTAAACAATAAGAATTAGGTACATATATTTCAATTCTGCTAAGACATACAGTAGTATCGAGATGACCGTTAATTATTTTATGTAAACATACTAAATTAGTTATAGGCCTTCTAGTTTTAAGTGAATCTATGTTAAAGTATTCAAAGCGTGCATCATATGATCTAAGATTTTAATGTAGACCACATTTGAAATACAACATTCTTGGCATTTTTTTTGAACAGATTCAACAATGTTTTCATATTTTTATGCTCGCATATTCTTGTAATAATACTTGTATAATTTATATTTATTGTGACATATCACCTAGGGGGAACTTGTACATACGTAACAAGCAAAAAAGGCCGAATAAATAATATTATCATAAATTAACTAGACTGCTTTCATGGAAATAGTAACGGTTTTCATTATTTTGGGCTACCGTTGCTTTATCTTTTAGATTTCCTGTTGAAAATCCCCGACACCGGCACATTTTTTCGCCCACATCGAACCATACAATTTTTACTTTTATTGCATTTTTTTCTATGCCGAAAACGTGCGAAATTCTGCTATTTGAAATAACGAATAGTTTTTTGGCAAATTTGTATACAGTGACAAAGAACTTCGTTAGTAGATTGAATATGAATTTTCAGTGGAAATTAAAAATATTTAAAATTGGCTTACTTACTTACAATGCGAACTTTTCCCACGAATTACGCGAGAGATTAGGGTGGAAGACTATTTTTTGCTAAAATTAAGGTAATGGAAGAAACTGGTTGATTAATCAATCATTAGATTTAGTGAAACCGTCGATCCATTAAACTTTTAGGGGGATTTTAAGAAAGTTGCTCTAGATAACTATGTAGGTACCAATTAAATTTTGCTAATTTTAGCCAAATTTATTCAATTTAATTTCCTTTATCTGAACCTTAGCACGTTTAAATGTGTGCAGTTGGCACTTTGTCGCAGTTATTATGGCCTTCCTTATAAGTCAAATAAAGGCACATCTCTAATTAACTTCTACTCTTATGAGTCTATTTTTCGTGTATTTATTTATTTGTATCATTTTTTTTTGTACTCCCTTACAAATTTTGTATTCCTTTGTAAAAACATTATTTCTTCTTGATTTATAATTTTGTCCATTCCATAGTGATTTTTCAACTCCTTTTGCATACAACAACATATTTAAAAAAAAACATTTAACAAAATTATCATAAGTAAAAATATATTCAAATTAGTAATTTCGAAAAAAATATTCTTAATTAATCAAATGATTGTTTTTTTTACTGAAACATAAAACAACGAAAATTTATTTTTGATGGTTGAATTTTAATGTCTACTAAATAAGTTTGAAATTAGTTGGCCAGCTTTGTTTCGTGTATTAATAATAATAATAATTTCTTAAATTCCTTATACGTGACAAACTTTTATATTTAATGCATATAAGAAATAAGATTTCATTTTTACAAAATAAATACAAGTTAAAGTGCTATATAGATACGCAAGAAAAAAATTCAGGCAGTGGTGATGATCAGATCAATGAGGAGAAACTCTTTCAAGAATCAATAGGATTTCACTTTTGAATCTGTCCTCACTGACATGAAATAAGTCGATATCGGAAGGGATTTTGTTCAAGAGCAAAATACTCCTCCCTACCGGCAGAATTTTATTTTATTTTTTATTTTATCATTATTATCAATAGGCTTTTACAGAGTCCATTTTACATTTACAAATTAAGCGCGAAATCATATTTTTCATTCGGCAAATATCTTTTAGAGAAACGGGTTGAAAAAAACCAAAGATAATTATTTTTGTCGGATAAGCCGTCTATGTGCCAAGTATCTTGATTGCTCGGATCACTAATGACAATGACATTCAATGACTCGGTCCACGAGGGAGGAGGGACCAGAAAGCGGGCAGATGAGACGCGGATAGAATGCGAGACATGTTCCACGCTAGTGCATAGCGAGGGGAAAGGAAGAGGGCTGAAACAGGGGGGGAGGGTCGCTATGGCTTTGTTCTTTGTTTTAATAACGGATGCTGCAGCGTGATTGATCGATCACGAGACCCACACCATCAAAAACACCGCATATGATTTGTAAGCAAGGACCGTGACATATGACAGGCTTTTTGCCCAACATCCCTTCGATGAAAATATAATAGATTTTTTACCCTACGCTACACGGCACACACAAAATATTGCCGCGTGAGAACAACACAAATAATAATGGCTCACCCTTTAGCAAAAATGACCATATCAGCCAAAATCCTAAGCTCATCAAGAAAACAGACAATTATTTTAATTTTAACAACATTTTTTGAGGTGACTAGAACTACGGAACTGTGTCACCTCCAATTAGGAGATGGCAGATGGAAATGGGGAAGTGAGTCAAGAGGAAGGTTAGATGTTTTTTCAGCAAAATAGACCAATTCAGATAATTATTCCAGTTAGCACGCACATCGCGCAATTTTACAAAACCGCAAATTGAATTTGGTCACAGTTTCTGCGGTGGTGATGGGCAAATAAAATCAATTTATAAGTCTATATTATTAAATGGATAACGATTCTCATTTGATAGCAACCCAAACTTTATGCTCCTGAATTAACAATTTATTGGTGGTAAGCAGTACAAAAATTAATTAACTGCAAATGCATACAGAAATCAAAATATACCGATCTGATAAAATGTATTTTCGCTGAAACTCGATGCCGAATAATGACTTCTGAATTCTTGGTGGTCTATTATTTGATATTTTTGATTCAGTTACAAAATTTTTAATTTAAAAATAATTGTATTTTGACAAGAGAATATTCAGCTTTGAATGTGCCAAACAACCAACGAAACGAAACAAAATAATTCAAGCAATCGATATGTGTTTTGTATTTCACGCTGAGAAGTATTAAATAAAGTGCCATGATTGAATGTCCGGCCATTACTCCAATAAATTAATGGAATGATTGATGCCCTTTTCAGTAATGGGAATGTTTAACCCTAATGTTTCTTATCAAACAACGATAAATGGGTTTATTAACTGATAGTTCCAAGTACCCAAGAGCAGAAATGTCGATTCTATGGTCTCTAGGTAATGCTTCGATTATTACTAGTATAGATAATGATAGAATAATCGGCATGATATTTTATAGGTAGATATTTATACAGGAACTTCAAAAACGAATAATGAACAAAGTACAATTCGATGGATAACATTTTGTATAAGCTTTATATTGAAAGCTACTTCTTTGAATAATGCAACACTTTATTACAAACGCGCTGTTTCTACGACATTATAAACAAAGAGAAACATTCCATCGACACTACGAAATTATTAAATACAGATTCATCTAAAGACTACAGATCTACTAAAAAAATATGTAATTGTAAAATTAGGGTAAAAAGATTGCAATATTTCAAATTTCTTTTTCGGGAATTCCGGAGGGATTCTTTCTTTAAAATTAATCCTATATGTATTCGTACATATAATCTAATACATATACTATAATCTTACTAGTTGTTATCCGTGAAAAATCACAGGATGTACTCGTTACTTGACTTGCTGAGAAAAAATATTCGTTACTTTAATCCACCCATTTCAAATTTAGACAGTATGAATTTTAGTATTAATATCCCCTAAAATATATTATATGAAGGTACTTTATTAGATGGAAGATTATTTTTTTAATTGATACTTTTCTGTACACATCCGTCGATTCCAATTTAAACGCTAACAAATAAAAATGTATCCTTCATTGATAACAAAATGCACCTGTCATATGAAACCAAGACTTGTCCACTTTAATGAAAATAATGCGGAAGAAAATCATTACTCATCATGTCTTTGAAAAAAGTGCAAAAACAAACCAAAATGTGACATGTGCGCTCTCCACACATCGGCATACATTTACATACGAGTACACCCGTATTAATTCAATCGCATATACAACGGCCGCGGCGTTGCACAACCCTGGGCAAGCAGCACTATTGAACTAGTGAAGATTTATTTTGTGGATCTGGGTGTGACAGTTGAGTGTTATATGAAATGGGATGTACACATAACTGACATTCGAAAGCGCCTCCGGGCTATTGTGGGTCGAATCTATAAAACCGAATATTGCGTGCTTACCAGTACTTTAAAAACATATTTTTCTATTGTTCTTCTCCCATTAAAATAAAAAAAATCTGTGTTATTATTGTATCCGTATTCATTAAAATAATAAAACTTTCCTAATTCACACAGCGCCATTTTGGTTAAGTATCACCTCAGGGTTGCTTAACAGTCATAAATAAAATACTTTTTCCGTGATTTAAAAAAATTATATTTTATTATCTACTACTCCTTATAAAACCCACAGAGTAATAATATAACAGGAGAGATAGCTTGTATGGTCAGGATTGTTGATTTTTTTCCTGAATCGGGCGTGGGTAGGGCTAGAACTAGGGTATTTATACATCCATTCATAGCACATGTCGACAAAGTGTTTTACTTATTTCTATAACCACTTTTTCACAGTATTATTATCAACAGAAATATAGGATATAACCTAAAAAACCGTTGAGTTACATCCTGTTATGTCGCATAACAAAACGTAGTGGGAGACGGAAAACATGCTTACTTACCGAAAAGTGGTACGGTATTATGTGACAACTTGTCTTATCTAATACGACGTAAATACCCAAATAAAGTATTTTATCGTAAATTTGTATAGGTTGGGTAAAAATATTTACTTCTCTCTCTTTATATATTCTTGCTCTGATACGAAACCCGTCTAGTTATAAAAGCCTGTTGTCAAGTATAGTCCCAGTTTAGCCGGTTTTTTTTAAATTGGTAATAATAAAAAAAATATTTCAAAATTCAACGTAGGATATAACATTCTCATCACCCGCATTTCTAAGATGGATTTTTGCAAGTTCACACCACCTCGCCAAGTTTGGCAAGATAACAACGTGAAGAACAACAAGTTAATTAACTTCTTGAATTGGATCGGTTCTGTTCTTCGAGGATTTTTTATCTTTTGGATATTTGGGTGACAGAGACAGATGAAGGCATAACTTCTGAAACAAATTATTGGTTTTTCGATTGATACAATCACTAGCCTGAAAAATATTTTTAAGTAAATATGTATTTACGATATGACACACTATTAATTGTGGTTGTTTATTTTTGCTGGTTTATATACCAGTGAACAAAACGCGTACGCATTATCAAAACAAACAAAAAAAAAAACAAAAATCACATTAGAGGTAAATTAAATCGAAAAGTTAGGACTATATCGTCGCTGGAAAGGCAAAAGGGCACAAGCGACAATTTGGTCAAAAATGAGTCGAATATTCAGTTTTGATCAGTTTTTTTTCTCCATCGAAAACTTTGACTCTCGTTTGATTCTAAAGACTTGTGGCCCTTAGTCATCTAAAATATATTTACAATTTGGGAGAAGGCTTGACTCAAGCGACACAAGTTTTTAGCTTTTTGTCGCTTCAGGTAACTCAGTGGAGGCGTTGAGTTACCCGAGTTTTATTTTCAAAATCCAACCAAGCACTGAAGACTTATGAATTTTATTGTGAAACAAAAAAACTTTAAAGTGCTCTGGTGTATACTTTGCAAAATGGCGCTTCAGACCTTTTGCCTTGCCGGCAACGATATTATAAAAGTATGCGCCCACAAATAAAAAGCAAAAAACTCTCTAAAAATGTTTAAAACTAATATGTTCATTACGCAGACATTTCTGAATGTTGATTGGTTGAAGGATCTGAAATAGGTTTAATTTGTCATATTTTTAATGTAGTAAGTTATATGTTTTACCCCTCGCTCTTCCCTTTCTATCTTACTGACCTTATATGGTGATAACGAGACATGGACGTTCCATGACATTGGTCATATAGTGGTGTTAAATAATATTTAACATTTTCAATCAACCACAGCTTACCTCGTCTAGGAGATTGTATATATATTTTTTTTAATTCTACCAGAAAACTTTTACCAAGGCAAACTCACGACGGTTCTACCCGCTGAATATAAAAGGCAAGTCAGGTCTAAACTAATTTTTCCTTGTACCGTATAAAGTTTGGAATACACGAACTATAAAACTGTCAGAAAAATTGGTTAAACTCCCTTTGAAAAACCGTTCAGAGCAGGCCTGCCGCATCCAGGAGTGTCAAACTGAATTTCTCTCCGAACGAAAGTTTCGAAATAGACAGCTGGGTAAATTGAAAAAGAGCGCTTTCAATCCATCGAAACGTTATTCGAAAAGCGATTTAAATTAAAACATTTTTGCCCAAAGACGAAACGAAACTGAAATTCATAAATCTTTGTCATTCAAATTGTAGTTGTTAATGGGATCTAAATAAAAACGTTTATTTATACATGTGCGTTAATTTACTTTATAGAAGAAGAATTTGGAATTTTGTACTTTAACAGATTGATAAGTAAATTAATACCTACTTGCTTTTCAAGTTTAACCAGAGACTATCTTAAATCTTAACAATAAAAGAGAAATCTATTTGATTGTTTGCCTGTTCGTTACCCGAAACAGCAAAATCTCTGGAAGGGAAAGATCTGACGCCTTGAAATTTATACAGTTTAAACACTCCACGGTTTAAATTTAAACATTTTCAGTTCGCAACCTCATTTCCACCATAGGTTATGAAGCTCTGAAATATCCATTTAACTTTAATATAAGGAAAAAAGACAATATGCCATACTTTTAGTTCACCTTTTACAGATATTTTATTTATTTATTTTTAACCAAGGAATAACTAATACATGGAATTATGATAAAAAAATTAAAATAATTTAGAAAATTCTTAAAATACGTGCTATATAAATAAGTGTGAAGGTATAAACTTAACTTTGCTTTCAATAAAAGAAAGATAGGTAACTTACAGAGGGATGTACGTTAAAAACATATTCGTACGTTATTGTGTTATGTGCTGTTTCAAAGAGAATTTGTCGAAACATGGCTTTACATTATTTAAGAGTTTATTGTCGCGCTAATGTATTTAATCATTTAATTCAATACAGGCCGATCTAATTGAGATAAGCACTTCATTTACATAATTGGGTTTCCCGTTTAAAATAGCGTGGGGAGCCATTGCCATATTCCGCCATCCGGATTCTACTAACTGCCTTGCCTCAAAGTCGTTCATTTAGAACTGCGTTGCTTAAAATGTCGCAGCATCTTCATCACATTTCACAAGACGTAAAATATACGGATCAAACAATTTGACGTCATGCCTTTCTTTTTACAGTAAAATTAATAGCTTAAATTCCAATAGCTCATGATGAAAATGTCATTTTTTAGCTTAAAATAATCAGGTTGACATAGAAATTACAGAGAAAAGAAAGTGCAAAGTTCGGAGGGTCTTCGTGGGACACACTTGTTTTTTGTTTTTGTTTTTTTCAACAATCGGAAAGAATTCTCGAAGATAGTGTGTGGAAAATAAACCATATCCCAAAAGCTGAAACCTTGAAAAAGGTGAGCGAATAAGAAAAAGCATTTCTGTTTAATTACGGCAACGTTGATAAATAAAACTGGAGAATATTATCTATGAACCGTTTTAATTATTTACACTTTTTATGCTTACAAAATTGGCATTAATTTAGGTTTAAAATATCCTCGCGTCATCGTCCCATCTCTAAAAACTCTAGAAATTAATGAAAGCTCAAAAACAGATCCTGGAGCAAAACAAAATCCTTCATTCACGTGGAGTGTAAACTGCTTACATTGAGAAACGCAGACCTTGAAAGTCCAAAGAGTGAACGTTAATGAGATAATTACCGGAACATTAATCAGTCCCGCCCTCTCGCAGACTCCGGGAGGTGCCTTCCTACCGCCTACAGTACCTACCCATCCAAATATCTGTCTCTTTTATCCTCTAAACTCTTCAGACCCTCTATGCTTACACATTTAAATTATCCAGCAGACTCGACACAAGAGAGAACTTATTCAAACGAGCAAATTAGCGTAACGAATCCTTATAGAATCTTTGTGAATTTACAGAAGGATGTCGAATTTGAGATGTGTTTTACAATTTATACGCTCCTATAAGCTTAGGTTAGTTGTTCAAGCAAATGGTACAATCCGATGTTTTATACTGGTTCTGAAATAAGATTTATGAAGTTGGCTCATGGTATGAACCTTGTGCCACAAAAATAATTGTAGAAAAAACAACTTTTCGTTTTGCCAATTACAACTTTTATAGTTAACACGAAGTCAGAGTTCCTAAATACCGAATGAAAAACACTTCATAATTATTTTCATTCAAAGTATTACGGTATAGGAACATAAGGCTTATTCATGTACATTTAAAACATTAGCGTCCTTGAGGAGATATTTCACAAAAATGGTATTATTATTATTTCAGGGGCATAATGACAAAGATAGCAAATTCCACGCAACTTTACTACAAATAACCAAAATTTATAAGTTAAAGAAACGTTTGTCTGAATTATTCGTATAATACTAAGCAAAAACTCTACGCAAACAATCAGAAGAAGTATTTATTTTTAACTTTTTTATTTTATATCACTAAGTCATTTAAAGCAAGGTAAAGCTTAATTTTTGGTTCTTACCTTCGTGGTCTGTGCGTATGTCATCCCTGCAGCCGCCCCCGGTGCAGGGCGCCACCTGCGAGTCGCGCCCCGGGCAGCCCTCGACGCCTGCCCCCGCCCCCGCAGCGCCGCCCACGCACTGCCGCCTGCGCGACTGCCGGCAGTCCCGCCCGCAGCGCGACCATTCGGACCAGGGACCCCATCGTCCGCCCACACCTGCACATTACGGAATTATCACAAACTTGCTTGTACCTTAGAATGTGTGGATTTACGGTATGGTCCTGCCACTGGAACTCCGTTGCAATATTTCTTTCGGTTACATAAGTTTTTTTATAAGAAAGAGGGAGACGTTACAGATCTATCAGCAGTGTGCCTTAAGTAGAGTGATTAAGCGGAACGGGTCATGGAATATAATTATGGATTCCAACATTTATTAATTTGAGTAGAAAACAGATATGACATAAGATTCTCATGGTCGAAAATATCATTATAGTCGGAAACGTTGGGTCATAAAAGAAAAAGCGCAATTCACTTCAATACCCTGCTGAAAGACACATAAAACAAATGGAATTCAATCAAGCACAATACAGTTCACTAAACCATTGTGATCATAAGGCACGAGAAAAAGAATGTACAGATCCAAGATGTCGAGTTTCATGAAGTACTCACCCAACAATGATTCCGTTTTGTCAAATGTATTAAAATACAGTCCAGCTATTTTCCAATGGATGCAAGAAAATAAAACGTCAAACATGAATAATCAACGAACAGAATGGATGACTTATAATAAGTTGATCTTCGATATTGTTCAATGCCGTATTTTGTAAAAAGGGTGCATTGTGTTTTTAAACTTCTAAGATTATGAACTTCAAAGTGATATAGTTTGCTTACCGTTGTGGCATGGAAGGCAGTCTTGTGAGCGTTGTATTGCGGGTCCGCTGCAGGGCTGGCCCCCGTTGAGGGCTTGCGGGTTGTTGCAGACCCTGGTCCTCCTCTGGCCCTCGGCTGCCTGCCCTGGACAGCGGCACTCGGACCACTGAGACCAGGAACTCCAGCCTCCATTCACTAAAATATCCCGCATTTGTTAGCAACTAAGACAATTTTAGGGCGTTCAATCAAAATGCCAGAAAGTTTGAGTGCTTACCATAAACTGTTAGCATGGCTTGTTCAGCTATTCGTTTCCCTGCAACATTTTCTGCCACGCATGTATAGTTCGCCATGTCCTGAAAAAGAAGGAATGTATACTTGTGCCGACGGCATACACATTTTTTTATAAGTAATATTTTGCTGTGCGTTCTTACAGGTGTGGCTCAAAATAATGCCATTTATTTTTAGTTGAAAACTCAAAAAGTTGACTAAAGGTATTGACCATGGGCATTCGGATGAAAAGTTCCGTTGTTACCTCTCCTTATTTCTTTCTAACCGAGGTTGAAACGGATCTTTTGGCGATAAATCTAGCTGATCAAAATGTATTTTTCTTGTGGTTTAGTTTAGTGCCAGATGTAAAAATGTTTTTGCCAAAGCAATAACATCGTTACTGCTTGTGATGTTCATGAGTCTGAATTCTTACCTGCAGGGTGGCCTGTGTGACCAGCAGGTGTCCCTCTGCGGATATGAGCACGGTGGACTGTGTTTCGGGGGTCATGAGGGCTCCGTTTTTCAGCCAGTGCAGCTGGGCGGGCGGAGCCCCCGCGGGTGGCAAACAGCGCATGGCAGCCTGCCCGTATAACTCCACACTCGTTGATTCAGGCGGTGAGATGAACTGCTTTCGAAGATCTAACAAGCAAAACAATTTGATATTACCAAATTCCAAAGTATGCAACGAACACTCGCGCCATTGGCGGTTGATAGGATGGAAGTTCACAGATCTATCTTGAGGCACAGTCGTTGCTTTCGTCATAACCATACTTCGTCTCAAATAATATAACATATCTTGTTTTGTACTAAATCTTGACATGACCCGACTCAAGTATTTTATTAACTTGATCGTGCTATATCGTCCAAGAGTGTCCCGACTTTGTTATAATTCGTCTTCTAATTGCATATACCTGTACATCCTAAAGTGAAAGACACTCTCGTTATCAACCTGGTGCGAGACAACGATTTAAATAGAAAAGTTGCTTGAAATGTATTTAGCCTTGTTTATGTACTCCCAAGTTTCCTCTACTCCATCTCTTTCTCATCTCTAGTACATTGAGCCTCACAAGAATCCCCAAAAGCTGGGGACATTTTTTAATTTATTCGCTCCTTTTTTAGTCGCCTGCATAAAGAAGTTTCTAAATCTGTATTGGTATTTTACAATTAAAATTGGCCGTTTTTCAAACAATCGATTGTAATACCCTATTTTCGATAGATTCTAAATAAATCAAATGAATTGCAGTGTTAATAGAACATTCCATTCAAAACACATTCGTTTCAGCCTAACCCTAATCGTGTTACCCTTTCAAACTGAATTTCTAATGTTTGCGTATTCAAAACAACTATGAACCAGGCATTCCTCGACTATGCAATGTTTCAGCGTTTAGTGAATCCCATATTCATAATAATACGGACATAATGTTCTCGAATTTGGCTCCTTTTCTCGACTGCGGGCCGCTTTTGAATGAACCGTTTAGCGGAACCGCACAGAATTCAAACAAACACCATTGGAGAACTTAAGTTTGCTTGTTTAATAGGATGAAGTTACCGAAGCGCGTATTTAGGACTTGGTAAATACTTCGGGTATAATTATGGAAATGCTATCAGGTTTTAGTCGTACCGCGAGCCAAGCCAGGTAAGAATTTTGCTTATCTCTTAAGCTAGTGATTTTTTTTCTACCCTAGATTTGATGTTAAGTAGCTTTAAATAAACCATTAATACTTTTGGTAGGTGAAGGCTGTTAAAGAAGCAAAAATTAGATTACTCAGAAGGCATTGTTATAATAATTCTGTAATTCGTATGAGATATACCGAGTTTCATTTCGGTTTCAGAGTGGAGCAAGTCGGTAAAGTAGTTTATTCAAGTCAATAAAGTCTATATTTACATAACTAAGTTATATTTAGGCAGATCTAAGAGTGTCTGGGATCGGGTTAGGATTTGGCCTGAGCTTGGAATCTCGCGTAACCTTAGCCTCTGAGACAGTAAGTTGAACGCTGTTGTTTACCAGAACGGAAGCTTTGGCTGCTCGCGGGGGGCGGCGGGGAAACATGACTAAGTATTGCCCGTCCGGAAGGAATCAGGGGTTAGTCTGTGAGCGAGACAATCAAGCTTCACTAATTACTATTAACGAAGATTATTAACAAATAAAATTTTGCCTCACAAGAAGGAATCGTATTGATAAACGCATCCAATGGAAACTATCATCATGTAATTGTATTTTGATTCTACACTTTACTGTGTATCTATAAAAAAGAAGATTTCTCTAAATTAACTGGAAAAGTTTATTAAATCTTTAACATTAGATTAATTAATAATGAAGGGTGAAATATGTAATCCTTTCAATTTTTTCATAAAAAACAGAGCGGGTTTCTTCTGACGGGGTGTAGGTACCAATTTCACGATTAAACTACGGAACTGTTCTTGGCGTGAGACGTTAATTGGGGTGCGTTCTTTTTCTTTTTATATGAGGACATTACGACCAGAAAAATAGGCACGTGCTAACTTTCCAACATTTTGGAGATGGAACTTAGGTTTTATTACAGATTTTTTTTATTCTTTCATTTGTTGTAGCGGTTTGGTAGCCCCATCGATCTTTCCGAAAGTCGTTTCTATGTACTAATCATAGTCAATAGTGGTTTATCGCTGCATTCTGAATTGTTTTTTGATGCTATCGTTTTATGGAAATCCAGTTATACGAAGCTATGATATGCCTAATTTTTAATACATATTTAAGCACGAATAATGGACAGCCTTATCAGCAAAAAATCCAGAAAAAAGTAATATGATTAGGATTTGCTAGAGCGCGATCCATATCTTGAGTAGAAAAAATCAAGCAACAGCATCACGTTTAATCAAATTTATGATAGAAAGGGGGATTTTCTCATTTTAAGACAATCCACGAGACAAGAAAAAATATGTCGTAAAACGCCGAAGTACCTAATCTTGTGGAGCACGTCCTCTGCGTTTCTCCGCCGTGCTAATGATGCGTCTTGCAAATTCGCACCCCTTGAGCCGCCTTGCACAATGGCGGGCTGATAATTGCGGGGACTTATGACTAATGACCGCATTCAGCGGGTAGGTAAACCGCCGGGACTAGCAGACTCCGTGCTCGGTGCTCTGCGCTCTGTACTCTGTAGATGCCGCGGCACTCCACGGCCTCCCATTAGGGCATGCTGCACGATTTCAATTTCACTCTTCACGAGCTCATCACCGGCATAGTTGGGTATGACCGGTTACAGCGGGAACAGTCGGGTACGCCCGGGTACACTCGGCGAGCCCTCGCCCAGCACCCGTTGCCATATTCCCATGGACTCTGAATTCGCTTGTCTTTATACAGACACAAGTCGATTTGTCACCGGTGATTCATGATCTTTCAAGGCGATTAAACAAATCGTATTCCGAAATAGCGATGTCGAGCGGGCATTTTGGCAAATCTAGCCATTGAAATTTAAATAAATCTTTCTCTCTTGATCCTTTATAAGTCTTCGTCACTTATTTAACTAAAACAAATGAAAAAGGACGATGTAAGATTTTTTAAATAAATGCAACAATAATATTGTTTTAATTGGCTCACATATACAGAACCAAGAAGTGATTATGAACACGTAGTTTCCAAGACTTCGTGTGAATAGTTCACCATGAAAATAGCTCGGAAATCTGTGAATATTGACACACAACACCGAGATGTGTATATTATGCTAATTGAATTCTAGAATCTGCATAAATGAATGAGTTATTCAACACAAGTTCCAATTCAACTGCAATTATAACGAAATTGTATTTGAAGTAAATCCCATGTAAAGTTGCCGGCAACAAAAACCACATACGTACGTACGACAACTCGTTTATTCCAATTCGGAGGAGCATTACAAATAAATTCATACAATTTGAATTATAGCCGTAACTTTGCAGACGATTTAAAGTTGTACCAGACCAAGTCGGGAGAGTACATTTCGCATAGCCAAGAGCGATCCCCACTTCTTGTTTCGGTGAGCGCGAGCTCACCTCCATTTGGAATACTAAAATACGTACATGAGCCGAACAAGTTTTAATTTAATTTGCCATAATTAGCAAAGGAAGTTTATATAACGTAACGCTTCAACTGCGATAACATACGCCGCAAAATGGGTTCATTAAATTTGTTTCCCAAGTATTCCATCTTCCCTGTCGAATTCGTAACTTGGATCTTCTGTTCCTGAGGATGAGAACATTTAATTGATTCAGTGTACGAATACGTATTGCTTGTTTGGAAACTCTTTCGTTGCATTGATTTCGTGCGTGATAACCGAAAATAATGAATTCCTTGTAATACGTGTTAAGTGTACAAGCAAAAAAAAAGTGTGTTTATGATTTTTTTTTAACAATATAATAACATTAATCATTGTATGTTTCGGACTCCATTAGGCTTTACCGATAACAGAAGCTGTTATCAACAAAGGCTAATCTGTGAATATTGATGACGGCCTCCATGGTCGAGTGGTAAGACGCTCGACTACGAATCCAAAGGTCGCGGGTTCAAACCCGGCGTGCGCCAATAACTTTTATTTAATTAATATGTGTCATAACACATTTAATTCATATAAAAAAATAATAACAAGTATATTTGCGGCACGTTCCAGAGTGGTAGATACTCTAAGTATCGCCCTGGTGAAAGACCACCATTCAGAATCGAAACGTTGCTTGAAATGGCTTAAGCCGTGTTTGGTGACCAGATCTGAATAGCCAGGTACTTCCCAACCTTCCTCTTCCCGATCTCCTTCCTCTCCCCACTACCTTCAGCCTCACAACATACCCAATTTGGGGATGCCATAGTCTCACTGGCTCTAGACGGTTGGGAGCAGTTGAGACTCTTGTGCGGTATTCATGTAAAAAAAAAAAAAAAAAAAAAAGGTACGAATTTTTACAATAACGTTAAACTACCGAAATGAACATACTTTGGTTGAGCGTCACTAATTTATAGCTATAAACCATTCATCTTTAGAACAATGCATTAATTTCACTAATTTTTCTTTGGGCCATTGAAAAACACAGTTAAACTATGACGTTACCGACGATTATAAAATATAATGTGTAACGGAATATTCTTTTCCGTTCCGTGTTGGCATTATCAATAAATGCTGGTTCAGTGCTAGTAGTTTAGAATGCGCGAGCTTTTCGATTGAATTTAAGTGAAAATAGTTTTCTGACAAAGTTTAAGTATCACTATTCGATGGTTTAGTTTACCGCCAGAGAGCGCCACGATCAACCAAAAGATTGCAGGTTAAATGGCGTATACATCATTAAACGTGAAACGGAGAAATCAAACTTTAAAGTTACACTCGAGATAGCTTGGCTTTTCGCGCCAGTGGAATTATAAATATACAAATTGTACATTATCATCCATTTGTAATTTCCAAATGAACGACTTGACTGAATAATGGTAGGGAAATTAATTTATCGATGAGTTTTTACGGAAAAGCGTACCGAAGGAGATATTTTTAAAGTTTATATTTAGCGACCATAAATTTTGCGGTCTGGCACATAAAATTGAGATGGGCGAAGTGCTGAAATTTTAAAATTTAGGTATGTTAATAGTTTATAAGTTTTTCTATGTTGAAAACTGTCGAACTTCTTTAAATTGATTTATTTTATGTGTCTTCCAACGATATAATTTTATAACATAAAAACGATAACGTGTAATTTCTAAGGGTAGTGTGTTTTGTATGTTCCTACTTAATTTTTTTCACATTTAAAATGTTCATTCGCGTTGGAATATCGTTTGTAACGAAAAAAGTAGAAGCGTTATTAGGCTAATGGAAAATGGTTGAATTCGCCCTTATGCTCTAGTTGTGTAGGTAACGTACATAAAGGATTCGTTACGTCTCTGGTTTATTATTATTACCTACACGGGAAATACTTATCGTTTTACTTTTAATTAGAAAAATAAGAGCTCAAGGTAACTTAACATTTGAAAATAGGTCGGGAAAGATTAAGGAAATGTAGTAAGATCAATTTAAAGCCTGAAGAAAAGAAAATGCTCTCAAAGTTTTATTGGCCTCTTGTCATAGTCGTTGCAATTTTAACAGATGACGATGCCTAAAGAACAACAAATGAATTCCAACCTAAGAATTATTTAACGGTGTGTTACTCGTTGTATTCAGTTCTGACACGAATGAGTTGAAAAGCATAGATAAATATTTCGTACAACACAACTAATTTTTTTTCTTTAAATTAGTCTAAATTATTTTCCAATTGACGTTTACTGAATATGAAATAGGAACAGCACTCACATGCGACTTCAACAAAGGCAGGCTGACTCTTGATCTGACCTCGGCCGGTCCAGGCGATGCAGTCGCAGCGGAAGGCCTCCTTGCCAAAGTATTCCTCGACCTGGTTCCTGGTCACATTGCACTCGGCCTCCACGATCCTCATTCCCGACTGAGGGTCCACAAACTCCTGTTGGGATGATCCTACCCATCTCACCCCGTTGCATCTGAAGTACAACTGGAAAAGCATCAGAACATTAGTAACATATCAGAGTATCTATTACCAAAAGATTGACAGTGATTGTAACTTTCGTACTAACATTAAAAACAGAAAGTTACCTGTAGTGCATTGGCGGCCCTGCATTGTAGGGTTGCGGGTTTGCTTTTGATCACGTAAGCATTCTTCGGCTCGAGGAGAAATACTGGTAGATTATCTGAATTTGGTTGGAACAGATGGTCATTTCCTGCAGGCGCCAGTAAATGATGCTCATCTTCTTCTACTACTTCTCTTTCTCGACCTTCGTTCCCTCGAGGAATTAGCGATTCTTTCACATCATAGTTCTCGTAATCCAGTTCATCTTCACTCCCACGTCTGTTTTCCTCGACATGGAACTTGTGCGCAGGGTTGTAGGGATCGTATGGTTCTGGGTTCAATTCCGGAGCATGGTTGGGTTCTTCGGTTTTATCGGCGCTTGCCGCTGGCGTTGATGTTTTATTTCGGGAGTCCAAAGAATCGTCAAGAAACTTTGAATTATTATCACCTAGTAAAAGGAAAATATTATAAAAATCATTTATTCCATCAGGTATTCAGGGGTGGTCCAACACAATACCTTCCATAAATAATAGAGGAGAGACAAACAATGTGAAAAAAAACTCTAACAGTGAACATAGTATACACATAGTAAAGCATAATATTATCAATAGATTAATTGATGGGGGTATTTGATGGTCTCCTGTCTCTTAATAAAGTTGGTACTACGTCATAAAATAAATTGATCGATTGATTGAGTTTGTACTGGGTATCACAATTACAACAAATGTTTCATCCCGTTGTTAATATCGATTCAACTTTTGGTATAAATCATTCGTGGGTTTTCATTTGATACGGAAACTTTTTTGGACAAATGTTCTGGTGAAGTTTTTAAAATGTGATTAATGGAAAAGTGGGAGGAGTGATAAAACAACGATTAAATGGACTTTATCCTGCGGCATATCCAGCACTTTCCCCGAACCCGTCGCCCCGCTTGATGCGGCTATTTATCACGGGGCAACGGTTTAGGTGGCCAGGCCTCTGATAAATTGACTGCGCTCTTTGTCGGACTATGGACACGCGAATGCCAAACAACGTCCAATGTATGCTTTTAATCGGTCCGCCAAACCGTTTTTTCAACTTTACACGTTTATATTTAGCAATTGATGAAAAGGAGTTCAAAATACCTGATGCAACACTATTTATTTTGGTAACAATATACTAATTACTAATTTAATCAGTTGATAATAGTAAATCGGTTCACTTAAACAAATATACGTTGTATCCTTTTTTATTTCCTAATCGAATACCTCATTTGTAATAATGGTTTTTGCTATGCTTGTCTCACTGGAAGGAGTTCCCGTGTCAAAACAGGTATCGAACAATTATTTTAGTAGCAACACTCTAATTACTGTTATCGCTATAATGTAGTGTTTTATTAGTTGATTCAGCTACTGGTCTATGAATAATATGTTAGTAACCTGTGCTCTTAATAACATAATTATAGCAAAATTAGACTAGTTTAATGGTTGTTAGTTATAACGGCAATAAAGTGATTAACAGTCTGAGCTGTTGGTTCAATGGATTCCACAAGCAGTGTGCAGCACGAATTTATATCAGTTTCAACCAAATAGTAAACCGATACGCCTCGGAAATAAACATGAACCAATATCGTCAAATAACTCTTCCCCGTTGTTTGTAATTAATTCTGGCTAAATGACGAGTACTTAATAAAATGATATCGTATTACGATTTGGAAGTCAATCAAATACTAGCTCACCTTGGGCGGGCAGTTGCGGTGCGGTAGACACGAAACTCACCAGCAGCACTAGTGCCAGTGCCGGTGCCAGTGCCAGTGCCGCCCCCTTCATGGTGCTGGCCATCTGCAGGCCGCAGTACCCCTCTTGCTAGAGTCCTTCCCCGCGAGGCTGGTGTCCCGGCGCTCACCCGGTGTCATTAGAACGAAACGGCGGGCGACACTCCGCTCGACGATTGATTGGGAGGCATTTAACACGAACTGGGATTTAGGTTGCACTATTAATTGTCACTGTTATACCTACCATTCACAACAAACACCAATTTAGTTATTGATAGTTTCGTTTCCATATACTTAATCGTATAGACTTCGAGAATGTTACATACGTTAGTTTAATTCACTGGTGTTAATTTTGTCACAGATTATTCAATGCACGGTTGTTTCCACCTGGAACACAAAACACCATTATAAATTATTTTTTCAAACAATCAATCAAATACGAAGAATCCAATAATCTAATGGATGCATACTTTGAAATACTGTGATATCTTTTAATGTCGTGTTTTTACATTCCACGTTTTTTTCATGTTATAGGAAGTCAAACAGATTCACAAGAATACACATATAAAGGAAGTTATAGGAAGGCAATACAGGATCATAATAATACATAGATAAAGTATGAATACATGCTTTTCGTGGTATTTTCCTTAAAGAAATATATCTTGTTTAACACACAAAATCTGCAAAATCTTGGCGTCAAAACCAAAGGCTATTACTATTTACATGTATAAAAAACGTGTCAGGGTTTATAACATTGAATTTAAAAGTAAATTCTGAAAATTGAGAGATATTTTACCATTGATCTTACAAACACATATTTTTTAAACAGCCATTAGTTGTAATTAACACCAACCAGCGACGGTCAATATTATTTACTAAGTGACCAAATCCACAGTAAGTAAACTGATTGCACAATTATTCCAGTAGAAGACAGTAGGTACTGGCAATGAGTGAAAGCTGCAACTAGGGTCTAAGCCACAGTAAAACGACTGGCAGCAATGTTATATTATGTGTATGCCGGAGCAGGGGGGCACGCTAACTAAATATACCTGACCTAACCAAAAACCCCAAAGGCCCTTTTCCCACAAACCCTTGACGCCATCTCCTTCCAGCCTTGATCTTTCTTCTCCCTCAAAGTCATATGTCATTTTTTTACAAAGGCGCAGTTTTGGGCATCTTGTGTATTAAAAACGCAAGAACAGTGATTCCCAACATGGTGATTTTTTAATGCATACCTGTATTATATGTATTCCTTTTGTATTGTTTTTATAAAATTCCTATTAAAAACGTATAACCATCCACAATAGAGTTGAATGATCAACTGGGTCAGATGTTTTCTTTCATTGATCCTGTTGTAATTGCTTATTTTGGCTCTCTGGCTGATTTTGAGTATATTTTTAACAAGAAAGAAGGGAATGTTAACTCGAAGCGCTAATCCATAAATAATTACTCTACCTTATAGAATAGTTAACCTTATTTTCGAAGCTTTATAGCTATTGCAGCAAGTTTTGAATCGAACATAAATCTCACGTAGTTGAATTGATTTTTACAATGTTAGAAACTTATTATTCTACTTCAGAAAAGAAAATTACAAAGAAATTTTAAGGGGTTCGTTTAATATAATGAAAATAAAACAAAAATGTAAAACTTTTCGAATAGTAATACATCGTATACACTATTTTGTTCCTCCAAGTATGCACTTGTCCTTTTTTCGCCAGTGACAATATGTAGGCGTAAACAAGACAAATGGCTGTTTCTCAGTGACGTTCGGAAAATTTGTGTTCTTTCGGTCAACTTTATTTGCGCAACCTGTACCTAAATGCTATAAAATAATTATTTACTTTGGAGCAAATGTGCAAATTTAGTCTTTTCATTTTTTTAAGTTTGACAAATTTATCTTATAAATCCCAACATTTTCACAACATCTTGAAATATTTAAGTAAATAGGTACCAAGTATTATTTATTTCTTAAAAACATCGTAAAGTCGAAATAGAATGTCAAAGATTTGTTTACGTAATTTTTAGTGTTATTTTTTTAGTTTGACAGAGCGCCCTTTATTTTTATTACGTATACGAGTATATTCACGTATTATCATTAAGTTTAAGTTGGACAGTCGCTGATCCTGGTTGCGGTACAAGGGCGTAACTTGTCCCTTGAGCCGATACCCGACAATGGGGAGAAGAACTGGCAGCTTACAGCTCACAATAAGAAACTACAATCGACCAAGTTAGCCTCAAACAATAATCTTATTATTAGCACAGTTCTGTTCTGTTCTGTTTCTTGCGCAGAATTGAGACCTCCGCCGAAAACCATTGTCCGAGCGTCCCTTGAATAACAGCAGACTACCTACCGTGGGAGGACAATGCTAACAGTTAGATTGACAATACGTTCCGTATTAGATCTTCCTTTTGCTCTCAACCACAATTCACACTTTTGGCTTTTGCTCTTGACCACAAAAGTGAGATTGTCCTAACTTGTAAGGATTTTTTGTAAATAACATTTTGAAATCTTATGCTATTTACCACTGTCATTGGTTTTTTCTGTATTGTAGATACCATTTATTACATTGCTGATAAAAAATATTCACCATTAGTACTATTATTATGAATATAAAGAATATACAAAACCGAATAAATCAACCAAAAGTAAATCTTTTTAATATTGTTGAAAGGATACCATAAAAATATAAAAGTACATACGCATTCAATGTACCCGCCACGAAAAAATACGAATAACCTTTGATATGTCTGGCTGAATAGGTATTAAAAATAACTTCCATACACGGTTTTCATTGTTGGTTAAAAACCTTTAAACATGTTTTAAATATTTTATTCTGAAAATATGTCTAAAATAAAATGTTAAATATCGAAATGAATAGATCAATTTGTATACCTGTTTATACTAACTAGTAGGTATCTACGAGTAATATAATGGCTTTATCGATTTTCTTACTCAATTTTCAATATGTCTATACCAGAAAATATGTTAGTTTCTCCCAGTATAAGCTGTCGAACTGTGAAATGTGACCTCATATAAATTTGTACAGGTATAAGATTTCCTAGGTCGAAGCAATTTTTTTCTTGCTTGTTTCAATTTTTAAGCTGGTCAAAGAGATTAGAAACTCGGACGAAATCCGGTAGAAACGATGATTTATTTTGTATAACTCTCAAGGCTTTTCTCTGTATCTCAGATAGCCATGCTAAATTGTGAAAGAGCTAAAAATATGTAGGTATCGATTAGTTTTAAATGCAAACCTTTGCATGTAAAACTTCCTCGACTCAATTCGCAAAGATCTTTTTATAGAAGATTGGTTGGTTGCTATTCTGCTATTTACGAGCTGCAAAGGCAGACCCGCATATCAAAGCACAGGTAGAGGCAACCAGCAGTCAGTATCTCGAACAATTATCTTTGTAATTACACGGTCAGGCCACAGCTCGGACGCAGCGCATACTTATACTTACTTCTTTCCTTCGCACGGCTTTCCTTCAAATTATAATTAACCATTATCCGTCCATTGAGGGACCTGACAATGGCTGCGTCTGGACATGTAACCCGTCGTATTGTGCGCTGTCTTCTGGTAATACTACACAGATACCATGCAACCCCAGCAACATCTGCTTCTCAGATGAATGACCCAGCCTCACGTTGTCTGAGACAACCAATACCAAGTTTTTTTAAAACACGTTTGTGTGACGCTATCCGAGTTTGGTATACCTACATCTTATTTTATTGGTATCTCGTACGCCTACTGACCCAAAGCTCGATAGGTTGATTCTAATTTAGGTTCGTTCTAGCTTCGAATCTTGTTTTATTTTAATTGGTATACTACATTGGTGAGGTCGAAGTAAGAACCCGAGTGTGCGAGTGTTAAACAATTTCTTCAGTTTGGTCCTCAAACCAATATGAATTTAGGCACACCTGTCATAGCTGCATTTAAAAATAATATTATAGTTTCGACGAGACGTTTGAAGAGTTTTTCGATTTAAACTTCAAGTAGGTACCTACGACGTTGTCTGAATAATCGTAAATATTCAAAATAAATATACTACGCCGATTGATTAGGGAAAATGGTAAAAAAAAAAACAGAAACACAATAAATTTGTCTACGAATAAGATAACGATCCGATTGAATCCGTGCACTGCAGAAGGCATACACAACTCTGCGAAGGTAGTTGTTTGAGAGTTCGTACTTACCTTACCGCGCTGTTAAGAAGTGTTGGGGAGTTCGTGCTTACCTCACCGCGGCGGATATGGTTAATGCCACGAAAATATTCCGGCAAGTTTATTATGCCAATATCATATTCCGCAAAAAGGGCGAATGGTTTACGTCGGTAGGTGTGCTGGAAATTGTACATTTACGTAAATCCATACACGGATTATGGAAAACACGAAAAATTCCCCACAAATCCTTTGGGAGGTTTATTCGAGCGATATTAAAGCCATCGCAACACGAATACTCCATTAGATTCCGTGATCAGGAGAAGTGCTTGCGAGTAAGTGAGTACGAGAAAAGGATAAACAGATCAGCAGAATGAAGTAGGAACTAGTAAAAGGAACTAGAACTATGTCGATATGGTAATGCTGTTGAAACATCAGGTTGGAGAGCGCAGAGTGACGAGAAATGTCCATTATCAGTCTAGTTCCCACTTTAAAGAGTGAAGTGCTATTATCTCGGAATCGAACCAAAGAGCTCGAGTTGATGGCTCTTCTCCCGAACACATAGCGAAATCCCTTTACAAACGAGTTAGTCAAAACACCTACCCCCAATTGATCAATGACCGAATATGTTTACGAAGCAAGCCGGTGCAGTTAATTTATTTGACACCAATACTATATATATATTTAATATTATTATAATACTCTTTTATAACTTGATATTAAAGTAGATGAGACTTCTTACACTACCTAAAAAATGAGAAAACGTTTCACAACAATATTACGTTGAAAATCGATTTTTCTCTGATTAACTCAATATTATATAATAAGAAAAGTAAGGTATCTTAATTAAAACAATGTTATAGTACTGACATAATGGCTATCGTAATTGTCTGTATGCGAAATACCTTCGGATTAAGAAATCACAATAAACACATAGGAAGTAAGTAAGTACCACTCAGGTACAGCAAACACTAAAAGGAATTTTTTTCCAGGTTGAACTAGTTCACACAAAGCGAATCGATAGAACAGCTGAATGTTTTAAAACTAGGATAGATCTGCCCCTTGATACTTAATTCCCGTGTTGATCGATCGTACGCCGGGAATTTATTCACGGCAAATAACATTTCTACGTGATCAATTATGCTACATCGTAAAAAACTTAAGCCTACTTGTAAAGGCGGTTGGTAGATAGGATAAATATTAGCCTCACGATTGAGAATGCTATAAAATGGTATTCACACGAATACATTGGCCAACTTTTTTATAACACGTTTAATTTTGATCAGACAATAAACATGTACAGTGTGATACCGACGTGTATATTTTTTCTTTCAGTGTTGAATCTATGGGTGAATAATCTAGCAATCGTAATTATAAAATGATTACGAATATTAACATAATAAAGAATGTACCTTAAATTTTATTACTATTTATTAAGATAGAATCTACGTGGGCTATTAAATAGTTATTTGAGATAACGTGTCGGCCGCTCTGGTATATTATTTCAAATCTGTTTTTTTTTTTCAAAATTAGTTTTCTTTTAAAACCGTGTAAAAAAAGTTGAAATATAAATAAGCTAGGTAGGTATATAATGTTTACCGGCTAAATTCGTATCGTACAAATTAAACCAATATATATATTAATTAATAATATGCAAAGTAGGCTACCAACGTCCTTTGTGCCTTCCTAAACCATATTTCATGCACATTTACAATATCCACATAATCAACTCGGAATGTAAATCTATTCACATAATATATTATAGTTGTCCATACATTCATACATGGACATCGACAACAGCTAAATTGGCTTAACATCTTGATTTAAAGGGGAACCGGGCACTTACGAGTATAATTCACTGTAACATGATCTGTAATTATGTAAATAATGAAGGAGATTGATGGAAATGATGTTAGAATTTAAATATTTATCATAAAGCATAACTAATAATTACATTCAACAAGCGGCCCGCATGCTGGGATGACGTATGGGAGAGCTTTTGATCCGGTGTTCTCATTTTGGTCCTATCCAATATCAATTCACATTCAGCATCACATGTTTTTAATATTATTTGTACGTCTACGTGGAATCATAGTTTATATGTAGGGTAACTCTATAACATGGGTGTTATAATTGATGTAAAAACGCAGAATACTATAAGTTGGAATGAACACTGTGATAATTAATAATGTTGTTAATTCAAAGTTGTTTTGTATCTGTCATACAAATACCCCTATGCAATTATCATTGTGATAGGAAATAGTGATTAATGTTTTGTATTTTTTTAGAATGCGTACATTCGTGATTCATTGCATCGACGGAAATTATCAACTTTTGTACCAATTAAACCAGATGAATGTTTTTTAAATGTGTATTTATGAATTGTAGGCCAATCAAGTGATACATTTTAAATGTTGGTAGAGATGCTATGTTCTACCTACATAAATAAAAGGTAATTCTAGCTATAGTTTGGGTTATTTAGATAATTTTCTCCAAATTTTTAAAGCTTTGGTAAGCGTCTTTGAAAAAAAATCACAAAAATGGCGCTACATAATTTAACAAAGTGTTATTATTAGTTTGAAGAAGCGTTTAAGAAACCCTACTAAAATAATAACTTATAATCATCTGATTAACACAATCTAAAGATTAGAGTTGCCGGAACGTAAATCATTATTTTTTATAGCGCCAATTTGTGAAATTTTACCAAAAGAAAACACAAATCCTTTTCCGACTTACTACCATATACTAGGTACGTGATTTTATATATTATTTTTATCAAATAAAATTTAAGTTGTTTAATATTTTGGTAATATTTTCGCCCGCTATGCGAAGGTTTCCCTGAGTTATGGCGGAAGAAAATTTCAAAACATTATAAATACATTTTGTACAATAGTATTCCCGTATTTCTTTATTGCATAGACAATGATATTCAAAAAGTATTACTAACTTCTAATTAACGTTGTTAAAATTAATAACAACCAGAATACTTCTAGTTTTTGCTGAAAATCGTTACATTAGGTACTGTGAGAATCAACAAAAAAACTCAAATATTTTTCTGTGTTAAATCCCTTTCCTGCGTATTTTTGAAATTTCGTCCAGTTTATTTTGTTAAAAATTCGTCGGATTCAAATAATATTACTTCGCCATCAAAAAATTGACGCCGTTTTGCGATGAAAGGCTTAATGACGGCCTTAAGCGCCGATTGATTTAACCTTTTTTTTAGATATAGCCTTTCCAAATTGTACCTACGAATGAAAGCTATAGAAAAAAATATTAACATAAAGTAGGTAATAATTGCTTCTTAGAATCTGATGTATGGCAGTGAGGCATGCAACTGGCCGAGGAAGGATTAAAGTAGACTGAATGCTGTGGAAATGAGATCCTTGAGCCGTATGAGCGGTTAAACCATGTAAAGAATGCAAGGCTGATGTGAGCGTAATGAATAGAATCAAGAAAGGGACGCTTAGATGGTTTGGGCATGTAGAGCGAATGAACGAAAAAAGGAGTATGAAAATAAATCTACGATGTGAAAGTGAATGGAAGAAGAAGTCGAGGACGCCCGAGAAATACATGGCACGATCAAGTAAATCAAATACTTGAATCGGGTCATGTGGAAGAGTCAGAAAAACAGAAGAGTATGTATGAGACGATGTATGAATGTGAATGAAGCAAGGAGTGTGTGCCAAAACAGAGTTATATGGCGGTCCATCCTCTCTGCCTACGCCTGCGGGAAAACGGCGTGATGGTTAGTTAGTTATTTTAGAATCCTAATGAAACATGAGTACATGGCACCTGAGTAAAGTGTATCTAAAAAATATTAAAATTATTTTAAAATATGTTACTATGCAAGGGATATAATGGAAAGGAATAGTGACTACCACTGTATTTTATAATCTCAACTAATTTAAATGAGAAAATCCGTTTGTTCGTTGCAGCAAAAACTCTCGAACGATGAGCTCTGGCATCTAGAATTAGTATGTCATCGCAACTTTTCTCAGCTCGCAACGTCATTAATCTATCAAACTGTCAAAAAACTAGAGAGTTTTCCCTATTATTGTTTGCTCCACATTTCATAAATGTTCAATGAGGAAATATAGTATTGGAATCCTATACAAAGCCGGGTAGGAACTATGTAGGTACTAACATACCATAAAACCATAAAATACAATTCGTATTTCCCGAAAGAAGCCTGGTTTTCATTAGCCAGAGGTAATTCATACATGTTAACGCGTAGCGTGTTACCAAATTATTATTACAGGTAAAAAGTTCGTTTTTAACTTTGTCGGCGGTAAAGCAGGCATGCGGGCATGGTGGTTGAGTAATTTCGCTATTACGAAAATTGATTTGATTCAACAACTGATGGAACCATAGTTAGGAACCTCAACCTTAACTTAGTACCCACTGCGAGAAATTGTCTACCCACCTTCACTACGAATGGACTACCACATGATCTGAGAGTAATAAAAGACACGACAGAGTTCAGAGCCAAACACAAAACTCATTTTTTCAAAAAATCATATCCATAATCAAGATGTAGGCCAATAGAACCAAGAAAACTTTTCAGACTCTTATTCCTTAAATTCATTAGAAGATTATCACCATTATCTGTTCTCCACTACGAAAAATTAAAAATACCTCCGATATACTTTATTTTAAATTTGCTCTCATGCCCTAAAAATGAAAAAATAATAATAAAGAAATAAAAAAAGAAATAAAAATAAAAAATAAATAAAAATATATGTAAGAATCAGCTGAATTTTAAGTTACTAAATGGTGATTGTGTCCTGCCAGAAGTGACCTACCAGGTAAGTATGTTGCTGTATATTTATATAAGCTAAGAATTAATATTAAGTAGAAATTAAGATTTGTACAGCGCCCTTGAGGTGATTTTCCACAAAAACGGCGCTATACAAATTATCCAAATATTATTATTATACCAACAACCTACCTACTACTCACCTACTACCTAATGATTTCCCAGCCGCTACTGAGCTCTCTCGCCAGTGATTTGTATTGATTCCTAAAAAGTAATACACTTAAAGAAATATACGGCATCATTTATTTTTGAAAAAGTCTAAGCCTTCACCTTCTGGCTTCTGACAGGAAGCCAGTCTGCTGTGAGCTCACGACGCAATTATGTATTCCAGCAAAGTGTCATGGCGCTGACATTTTACATGAATATTAATGCCAGAGGCCACATCCGATTCCTTAATTTTATTAGCATAATTTTTTTATCCGTCGATAAAGATAAAGTTCCTACCTGCCGACTGCGACAAACACGACTGGACTCGTAATGGCGGCGGCAAAGCTTCGGGCGACTCATTTCCGATCTATTAATCGTTACATAAACGTCCATACGTCAATAGATTAGCAGTTAGTGAATCGCTACGACGTTTTTTTATCTGTTTTCTTTAAAAATATGACATTTGTATCTAAAAACCACAATAAATACAGGTAGAATGTTCGAATAGTGATACCAACAAAAAAAACTCCGGCAATAACGATAAATATTTGACGAGCAACACTCGAAAGAGCGCTCGGTCTAATTGCTTTTTGAACAAGGTCTCTGGTTTAATTTGTACCTCGGAAATTTGTGTTATTAGGTCCCGTTAAAAACAAGCCTATCTGCTCTAATTTGCAAACCTCCGCGGTTTAGTATTCAAGGCGGCGCGCGGCGAGAGTTACAATAAACCCTCCCGAGATTGTTTTACTGCCGGTCGGCCCTTCGCCCGAGCCGAGCCCGGGATGAATGGGTTCGTCGAGTAACATTGCAGATTGGAGCCAATAGCCAGACTTCAAAGGGAGGAATTTGTTCTCTGCCTGTCGATAGAAATCCGGCTTCAAATTAACTGGATTTCGATTATACCTTGCGTAATGAGAAAACAAACATATTCCATTCGGGTCATTTTCACGAAAAACTTGCTTAATCTTTAGTATAAAAGCAATAGTTGTCCGTGTTTCGATGAGAATACGCGTTCATTAATCTCTTCGGCATTGTTTATTTTCGCATTGTTGGTATTTTCTAGTAAAAATACGTTCCGTGAGCCGCGGCCTCATCTCCAGGAGCCGACAGCGGAGAGCGGAGAGTAATGGCCTATGAGTTCAGGTGATGCTAAAAGAAATTATGTTTCCGAATGCATCATAAATCATTGGATATAATGAATGGCGTCTTCTGTGTCTTCTTTTTATTTATCCCGTAAAGGTGGATTATGTGGGAAATTATTTCTTCTCTGAGAAAAGTATTTAACTTGACGATTTGATTCATCAAATCCAGTCTATATGTTATAACGAAGTATTACAATTTATTTTAAAATTTTAGAACACATTTACCACTAACTAAAAATGTCTTCAATACTTAATCCAGAAAAGTATTATTGTATTTCCTGGAAACACATCTTCCCCTCAGCGAGGATTTGTTTGTTAATTTACAAGAGAATAGAAAGCGAATTACAAACAACGTAAACCAAATCCAGAACAAGAAATTTGGTAATTATTGAAGTTAGTTAATGCTTTTGTTGGGGGACGACCCCAGTTTGGGCTAATTTTAATAAAATAACCTCGTTTTCTCGTAAAATTAACGTCGTTGACGGATCCTTGCGTAAAAATTCTCGGGAATTGTGTTAGTGTAACGTAACTGAAAATGTCAAACAAAAGCGTCCAAAGACTTTTACGAGCCCGACTACGTGGCATAAATATAATTTCATTTTATATCTTTGTCGCCGATGGATTTTATGGGACTCCGGTTCGCCCCCTACATCAAGAAGATACATTCAAGGAACGAGCCCCAAACCTGGAACCCCCGCTTCTAACTTCTATGGATGCTTTAAGGAGCTTTTTATTGTCAGCGGCAGAATGACTGATGCCCCTAAGAAAATTAACTGTCCGTATCGACCAAAGTAGTTAAATCCTCTGAACTTCTCGAGACCCTCTGAATTGAGTTATCTCTGCTGCGAGACAAAAGAACTACATCTGTCAAACAAATTCTATCCGTTGTGAAATCAATCAGTGCACTATGTTTCCGAAAGTGTAACCTTAATGCAATATAGTTTTGTTCGTACACAATTACAAAAATATTTGACACAAATTAATAGATTAGTATCTAAGGAAAATTAGTTGCATTTAAAAAAACAATACAAAGGGGTAAAAGTGGTTTAGAATAATTAGTACCTACCACCTATTAGCTATCATGTACCTACCTAATTTAAAAAATAAAAAACAAGCATTAGACATATAAATGTCCTACGTGACTTCAACGTTTCAATATACCTTTCTCTACTTTCATAGTTCATCGGAGCTTTGTATAGAGATGTGGATATCAGTGTGTAGGTAATTAATATTTGATTCGTTGTTAAGAATGTCGTATTCGTTTAGACACATTCCAAACATTGTTGAGTTACAAAGGATGAAATATTTGGAAAACATTTTCGTTCGCTAATAAAATACAAAGCGTTCGTCTAATGTATATCTCCGAAATTAATTAAATAAGTTTTCCATTACATATTATTCCCATTCAAACATCCGCGTTGTAACTTCCTGAGAAAATCTTAATAAAAAATGGTCTCGGAATAACGCCCGGAGAACATGAGATGGAATGGGTCGACACTCGACTTTTATTTCGAAATGAATGTCTTCCAGAATGTAACGAATATATCTCGCTCGGCGGAAAGGTTTTCGCTTGTTCAGCCAACAAGTCCGCGGTGTAAACATGTCCCGGGTAAAGCGGTAAATCATAATCAGCGATGGGGAACCGCGGAGCGCGAGCCGCTCTTTGATTTATCTCCTCCTCTCTAATGAAAACCTTTCTTATTGTTACTTTGAAACAATCTTGGCAGACGTTTTTCATTCCTTCCCTGTACGCACGCAAATGAAGCAAATGGGAAATTTCCCTGGAACCTAATGCAATATTAATGGTTATTTTGGCGCGGCTTCTCGGCGGGCTATGAATTTACGCTTTCGATTTTTTCTGAAGGTAAATTTTTCTATCGAAATTTAAAAAGTTCCCCGCAAAGTAATAAATTTAATCGCGAAGATGTTTGTGCATAAATATATAACAACAAATTACATACCTACAACTCGTAATTTGTCAACAAGATCTTCTCTTTATGTTTACTCTGTGACACTTTCTGTTTATTGTTAATCAAAATATTATTCCGCCTGACACAACAACATTTAAAAATAAAATACTTTCTTTATCATTGTATAATAAAAATATACATGCTAGTAAACAACCTTTAGGGTTTATTTGGTATTAGGTAACTGTTGATGATGTTGGAGTAGGTATAGCGATACTAGAATAAAATTGTGTCTCGATTTTCAGTACACCGAATATTATTTCATATAATGAAAAAATAAAGGTACTTATCAGTCTCACATACAAAAGGATTTGTACAAAGACCAAAAATTATCAATTATCGGTATGTATAAATAAGGCTGTGGTGCCGAAAGAGTAGTGCTTACTCTATCAAAGTAAAACAAGTCGGCCGTTGGAAGGTAAGTCGTTTAAAAATTAAATTACATAATAAACATTAAAACAGTTTAACAAAATAAAATGCTTTAACTGTCATTCGCATTTCGAGTACACATAAACTGATAAATTGAGTGAACTATCCCCGTTTTAAAATAGGTTCCCGAAGAATCCAAATTGACAGAAAAACACGTTCGGATGGAAAAGGGTTAGTCGAAAAATAGGTTACATGAGATGAACTATATAATTAATGTTTAAAGCTCAATACTCTCTACCTACCCCATCTCTGGCACAGTGGAATACAATTGCAATACAATTAAGAAGTAATCATTTAATGTTTTCGAGTTTCCTTGGCTGTGATGTTCACATAGTTTTACCTATAATTGTGCGAAAACAATGATTCATGGCGTAGGCAGGTACTATTCTGTGAGGCGTTTGGAAAATGTAATAATTTATTTTTTGGAGTAAAATCAAGATTAAGTAGGCAGGCGATCTCTGAATTTTGGTCAATATAAACATAGTTATGCATTTTGAGTGAAAGGTGTTGATAGTCTTTAATGATGTTACCCAAGTATTGTGTACACGAATTGTTTGTAAGAATTGAAACGAATCTGTTATGGAAAAAAAAACGTTAATTAAAATTGCCAACCAATTCCCAAAATATTATCGTCATTTACCGCAATTGTGGTGAGTTTTAATAAATATTTACATTTGTTGAAGCTCTCCAAATACCTAACTTTTTCAAAAAACATTCTGCTACAAAATAATACATTTAAGTTTTTTCAATCACATACCTCTAATTCGAAATAAGTCAACCAACACACCCTTACAATATCGTTTCAGTAGAATAAATATAAAAAAAATACAACTATACTATTCCAAATGCCATGGCCGCGGTGTTTCCAATGGAGACAGGATATCATTATCAAGAAATATCCCCCATAAATTCATTTATTGAAATATAATTTATTCTTTGTAGATTTCTATTCACGAATTACACATAATTTTCATTACTACTAGCAAAAAATGTGTATCTGAAACTCGTTTGGCTCGCCAACGAATAAGATTTTAGGAAGTGAAAATAATACAGGACTGAAAATTTTTATTGGATTTTCAAAACCAAAGTAAAATGTTCTTACTAAATATGCCCTAGTACGTATTTTTAATTATTATGAAAATAAATAAGCGAAACAGCCTTCTTTTGGTATAAAATTACACGAAATCTTATAACTAGAAATCCAGTTATACTCTTTGAAGAACAAGTGGCATACGGAGAAAAACCGCACTGGAACCGGTAAGCCGATTACGGAACGCAAATGAGCCTAGAAAACGGTTTACTGCTGGGACTTGCTCCATTCCGCACTCACGTGGAGGAAGACAATTCCTAGTAAAGGACCTATCGCCATTCAAAAACATAAAGAGGGGTCCCATAAATTAACCTGAGATGTGAAACATAAAACTGTGCAAATTTTAAAAGGTAAGTCGTAAGACTCACGCAAAATGATGCTGAAGGAATAATCAAAGGATTTAACATTTTCTCTCCCGTTGTACCTTTTAGTTTTTGTACTTCCAAATATAATAATTGATTGAAAGCAGTAGTTAAGAAGGTAAAAAAACAGCAAATATATAGAAACATGATGATTATTTTTGTCACTTGTAATCACAATCACTGCTTTTATGCAAAACCTATAAACATACATTACACGTAACTGTTTTTTTTTGGATTTTATCTTTTAAGTCTTTTAACCAACAATCCGTATATCTTAACTTACCATCAAGAAGTAGAATATATATATTATTATATATATATTTATTTTTTTTAAATGTGAGTTTTTTATATAATACCAAATAACATAAATATGTTGACAACACTATTTTTTATACACCATTTTTTGCCAAATATAACATCAGCCGTGCTTTACGAAGCGAAACACTAACTAAATAAAATAGTTAAAATACCTTAAAATACTTCGCTATTCGCATAGATTGGAAAATACTTATTTTTTTAAATAACCGGCTTTAAATATGTACAAATGTCGCCGACTCAAGAATGGGTTGAGATTTGTGGGATAAACTGAATAAAATAAAGAATTGAAAAATCTTTATAATTATTCACAATGGAATAAACAGATTTATTTTATGTAGAACATAAAAGGTGTGCTAGAGGTGTAGGTAAGTTTGTGAAATAAACTGGGTATTCTAGGAAGTTCTGGAACACGGCTGGAAATAAACCTACATATGTAATTAATTACATTCCTCCGAGTACCTACATAATTCTATGACAGTTTTATATGATATACGCGTAGGTACATATAAATAACACACCAACTAAAATTAATAGGTTTGACGAATACTTATTAATACAGTAAATCTTAGTGGTACTATAAAAAAATTAGAAGACCATAAAAATAATTACATCTCTAATAGCTATTACTATGGCTTGTTAATTAACTCGAAGACGGGTTAAATGTTTTGATTGAATCTGAGAGATAGTCTCAGTTTTTTTTATTTTATATACTTAATGCGTGCTTAATGTGAAATATCAGAAAACCTCACCATAGAAAAACTATGCTATTATTAATGATTTAATAAAAACAAATTTATAACTTTATTTCACTTTTTTTTATTTTTTGACTGGACCGGTTTCAGCCTATAACTTATCTTATATTAATTTTATTATATGACGTGATATAAACAATGTATTTTTCTAATTTTAAATATATTATAATTTGAAAGCACTTAAAAATTCCAAACAATTAACAGGTAATAACAATAAATGAAAGTTATTACCCAAGTGCATAGCACTTAAAAATTCCTTGATGCCGAGAAATTATATACCAAATAAATGATAATAATAAAAGTAATCTACTGTAAAAGTGCATAATAAATATAATCATGTAAATATACCATAATACTGGGAGTAACCCAATAATTAGGAAATTTTATATAAAATCTAGACATTACAATTAAGATGGGAAAACCTAAAATAAAGCCATTAATAATCAGTATTCACCAACCTTGCATATATAAACACATCATAAAATCATACTTAGAGAAATACAACTGTAACCCATCTTAAATAAAAAATTCATACCAGATAGATATATAAAATCGTAAACTAAAAGTAACTTGTAACTAGTAAAATCATGCAGCAAAACTGATAAATATAATTAAAGTTTAATCATGGTTTACTACCCCTGACATCCCAAAAATAGTATATAAGCCATAGAATAAGAACAACCTGTACTAGTCTGAAGATGGCCGTTATAGGCTGAAACCGGTCCAGTCAAAAAATAAAAAAGTGGAATAAAGTTACAAATTTGTTTTATTAAATCATTAAAATGGAATTCTACCATGAATTAACAGTTACAAAATTAGAAATAATAAAATATGCTATTATTATTAAAGGTCACTTCTTATAATACACGTGTCAGTACTGTGGCCTATTCTAAAGTAAGGGTTTTTGTTTAGTTATTTATTTATGAATATTTAATATGGAAAAGATATAGTAAAACGGAGATATTTGAATTAGAATGATCGACACTTTCTAGGGTAAAATGGGTTGGCTAAAGTAACTACCGTCGTACCTTCATGGTGAACCATCCCTTCTCCAGTCGAAACTGACTTCGTTAGTACTCACCTCGGTGTAATAAATTGTACTTATTAAAAGTAGTATCTGAATATTGGATTACCAACTTTCATCCTCGTGACGAGATGCAGGTCCTATTTTCAAATTTCAAAAGTTTTAATTAGGTACCAACTTTTTTGTTACGTTACAACGATTCAGAATTTTAATATGCGATGCTCTGAAAATATCTGTAATGCGACTGTAAGAATACCAGCAAAAACAACATTACAAAATGATCATTTGAAAGTTTCATGCTTCAATCATAAAGTTATAATTAGCAGATATTTGCAGATTTGGCGCTGAAAGTAGCGATCATTCCACCCACTGCATTAGGAGATGAGATTCACAGAGTAGGTATTCAATGAATGTGTATTTCATTAAAATAATTGATTTCAGGCACGATATTATTCTAGGATGGTTTGGAGCCTGCCCTGGGCACGTTGCAAGTTCATCTCTGGGAGCGCCCGTGGTCGCCCCATTGAGGTTTAGGCCTTTACAGTGAATGCAATCCAGCCTCCGTACTGGACTGGTGATGTTAAGATAGATTATTATATTTTGCTCTTGCAGTCATCTGTGGTTCCATGGTACTCGCGTATTGCCTATCAGAGCCTTCATCTACAGCTAGGGATTCCTGGCAAACGTATTACTACATTTTCCGATAGAGTGCATGCAGCGGTATAATGTACACGTTCATCAACAATTGTGGGATGTATTGAAAATGATTAAATTATTCTAAAAAATAATTTTCCATGCAACGAAAAAACCCAAATGAACATAATAATTCATTACAAACAGTACTTACACTGCCCATTTCAAATATACATTATATTTTAAAAGAGATTTTGGTACTTCAGTGATTCAATACTCGTGAATCGAATTACTGGCTAATTTAAATTCATTTTAGAATATTGATTTCGTCGTGAGTAATGAATCTTTATCAGCGATAGGCGCAATCCAGTTATCAATTTTGCAATAATAAATTATTTGACCAATCGAAATATTTCAATTCTAATACCTAATCAATTACGTTTCATTCAAAGCATTTCGTTTTTTAAAACGATTCAAAATCATTCGTACATTCTGCTTCCAAAAGTAATGGAAGAAGAGATGCGTTCCAAAGAACAATAGTATTTGGAATACCAATTGCTCGAATTAACCGAATGATATTGATTACAAAAAGGCCAAATACATTGAAATTCTACGTGGTGGGCAAAATTTCGATGTTTTTAAAAAGATATTATTGTAAATCTTTATCGGGGTTTTCTTTTTTTTTTGTTCGATTATTTCAGTTTTTCGGAATCGGTTGTTTCGATAACGCCCATCAACGAAGATAGGTGTATTTTCAGATTTTTCGGTAATGATTTGCATATTTCGGGACCTCGTAAAAGACGGTCACATTGACCACACGCTTTGCGTATTTGTTAATAAGTATCTACGTAGGATTTTGTGTCTTGTGTTGAAAGCACGTGTTAATACAATATATATATATATATATATATATATATATATATATATATATATATATATATATATATTTATATAATACTAAATAATTACATATGCCTTCCTGCAAGTACAAATATATGAAAACCTATTAATTTACATAAACTAAGAACTCTTCCAAAGTACTCGTGTAATTGAAGGAATGTTTGAAGAGCCGAGTTAGACACCTATCTACCCAAACCACCAAAAAATATATCTTATAGTGTGTTAAAAATAGTACCTCTTCAATAGTGTATGTAGTTAGACCCTATGTACCTAGATGGATACATTAGTAGGACATAATATTATATTATTTGCATTATCTACAAAGTGTGTTCCTTCGGGTATAATGCAAGTGTACATCTGTTCTTCAAACTACTCGTACAGATACATACTCGTACTTCAGTCGCACCTTCATTGCACTAAGAACTTATGAAAAACCACCCGAAACCTACTATTCATTTAAACCCCTTTTCCATGTTTGAATTTATAAAAAAATTGTAAGGTAGTTTACTGTTGAAATGTTTCATCACGCACCTTCGACATTATTGGATTTTCTATAAAGATATAACCTACCCCGAAACCTTCCATAAATTTAGAAGAAAGCTGTTTTATAATTAATAGTCGTTACACTAGGTGTATAATCACATTGATGTAAAGTACCTAACCAAGTGTGACGCGAAAGGGGACTTTTTCCATTATTTATGAACATTTTCAACAAAGTACAATTCGAATAGCAAACAAGAGTATGTAAAAAGCGAAAACAATACCAAAGTGTAATTATGAAGTGCAGATTGGTAAAATTGAGGTAAGAAAATGCATATTATCACCTTTAGATGTACAAATTTTATCCAAATCCTGTACTGTACGACAAATTCAGAAAGTCCAATTTTTAATTTCGCTCTAATGCCCTAAATCAGAAAAAAAAATCATAAATATAATTTTAAGTTAATAAGTGTGTCTATCTGATAGGACCTGCTAGGTAAGTATGTTCCTGTATATTTTCATATTTAAACTAGGAATTAATATGTAATAATAGAAAATAAGATCTGTACAGCACCCTTGAGGTGATTTTTCACAAAAACGGCGCTATACAAATCATCCAAATATTATTATTATTATTATTAGATGCATTTATTTGAACCAACGTTTTTTACAAGAATTCCGCAGCCCTTCAACTAAGCCTCCAAGCGTTATGTTAAGCTAACAAAATAACTATTATAAAATTATATATCACTCGATTATTTTTCAATGAGCGGCTTATTTACTTACTAATTTAATAACTCTTCACATAATTTGTAACCAAAATTTTAACATTTTACATACTGTGATATGTATTCAAATATAATTTACTACAAGATAAGCCAGCTGGAACAATGTATTCTAAACTCTACATTACTTACTTCAACGCGTATAGTTGTTAGTGTCAACAATGCCTACAAGCTATTTATAAAGATTCCCTTACCCTCCAGAAAGCAGTTGTTCCTTCCAACTTCCAACACGATAGTTTTCACACGTTTAACTGCTTAAAATATATATTGTGTTCGTATAGCTTTAATCACCGCCACTCCGCACGGCTTACAATCGGGAATAAAAAATCCCTCTCGTATCACCAAAAACTGCTTATAAATGTCAATGTCCCGAATACTTGAAATTCCACTTTCTAAAGTCATGTCAATGGAAGCTTTTAATAGTTCTCCGACAATTAAAACTTTGTTAATTTTTTTCAATTAAAACCACGATGTTTCTTAAGGGTTTAAAAACTCGCGACTAGACCTTCACCTTTGAAAGCTTTGGCGCGACTGGAAATGAAGATTATTTCAAATCGGACTTCATCGGCGCATGCGCGCGTCGCAGCCGTGCGTTAGAGCGAAACGGGCGATAGAAGAAGCAGCGCGGTAGAAAGAGAATGCACAAAAACATGCCAATGCAACAAAACATGTGACGTGAGAGACACGATCATCCCTAAAAGCTCATTGTGCCAGAGGGGATACAAATACATCTTTCAAGTCATAAACATTAAATATTTATGATTTAGAATGAGACGGCTCTCTCCTAAATATCTATCTTTATAGCCTAATGTTGCGTCTCATCTTGTATCCTTGCTCAAGTTCATCCGGTAGATCTCTTATGTCAGATTGTTCATAAACTCACAAACTTAATCCTGGATAGTTAATGTAAGCTAAGACCATAGATAAAAACTATCAACCATAATAAACTATCGACAAGTCGGCATTTTAAGATTGTTCGTGTCAATTGAAACACAAATCTCACCCAAAAATTTAACCAACTTGGTTGAAATAAATTCCTAGGTTTGACGTCCATAGCGCTAGTCGTTGTAACATGATGAATAACAGCTGTTGAAACTGTCATCATAAAATATATCTAATATCGCACTCTCTGTAATGGATGATGCGTAAAGAACACTAGGTAATCCTATGGTTTTCTGATTATGATACTAAAAACGAAGAACATACTGTTATTTGCGCAAGCGTTCCAAAGAACTTGACATGAGCCAAAACGTATCTAGCTGGCGATTTGATGAATGATGATTAAAATATTAACCGTCAGTTGTTAATTATCTCCTGGTGCCACCTGGCCTTACAAACAGTAACTATATACCTGTCAGTCTATGGAGACAATTATGACAAAAATACCCCCATAAATGGAGGGGAAATTGTTACGCATCAAAAATATGAGCCGAGCTTAAGAGGGATTCATTTCAAAGTTAACCCAGCTTTAAAGGTGAAAATTAACCGGGAATAAGCCGCAGTGACCAAACTCTCGATAGTACATGAATTCACACAAAATCAAAATCTCTTTTCTATTTTGTAACCTTTAAAAGAAAATTATGCTTATGGTAAGAATAAGACTGTAATTGTAAGCATTAAGCTTAAATTTTACTTAGATTATCAACGAACCTTCTAGATAAGCTTTCTCAAATGTTTAAGGCTTGATAGGGTAGGCGGTAGACCTTTATTGACCCCGCGAATCCTTGGAAAAATAACAGGGTGTTGAGCAGAAAGGTCTAAAAAAGAATAAGTAGATTATTTCCTGAAAATGGTAGGTACCTAGTACCTAACAAATAAAAGAACAGTCGATAATAATAAAACTTGACTTTTTTATATAGTGCAATTTTTGTAAAATATCACTTCAAGGGCGCTTTACAAAATTAAAAATAATAAACTTATCGAGCTACCTAATATACGATCTGTGAAAAAGACTTTTTTTAGCAGTATATCGAGAATTTTCCGACCGTTGCCGAGTCTTGCCGCGGCGTTTAAAACTAATTGTAGGTACCTAATTTGTTAATTTTGATATTTTTAAGACTTGCATATATTCTACTGCAGTAATTTAGACGTGAAACGATTAAATAGTCAACCAGTAATTTGGTTACTTCTCAGTAAGTGGCTATAATAATAAAAAAGAATGGATTACTCCTAAAAAATCTGTATGTAACGTACATATTTGTTTGATAAACATGATATTTTCGTAAGATAATAGAAATTTTCTTGTTCCTGATTTAATATTTTAATACGTAGATAATAGGTTAAGGTAACGCACCGGATAAAAGACAATTTATTTTTATTACTAGTCAGGTTATAAGGAGGTTAATTTTAGCTTCAGAAATTTTTACTAAATTTCCTTCTATAAAAGGCAGCTGAATGAAATATTGGGCAAAAGGCTTTGAAGCTTCAGACATAGTTCTATCTACTGTCAATACACTTCAAGACAGCTGAAAACCAACTTCTAAAAGTCATCAATCATCATTCACAATGCTAAGATTTAAGTGCCCATAGTAAGTTATTGTATTTTTAAACCAACGATAATGTCACAAAAATGTTCCGCTTCGATGAGAATTAAAACCTCGAAAGGTAAAAGTAAATTCTTATGTTATGTCCTATGTCTCTAAAATATAATGTTTGTGCAGCAAGCCACTTATATTGTACATTTATAGACATAATGCAGTCTGCATTCATAAACCAAATATTTATAATACAATAAGAAGAATTCCTAAATTAAGTGGCTTACGCAGCTGTTCAAATTTTTTCAGGTGATTTTGTTCAGATTCAGGTGATTGTATCAATGGTCGGTTAAATACAAATTTATTTGTTACGAGCGTCTAAATGATAGCGAGTTTGGTTCTACTTATTATGAATTAGAAGCTAGTCTTCTTTCAAATCCGATGAAATATGAATAAATACAAATAAAATGAATAGATTCAATAGTAAAAAACACGCTCAATCTTCTGACTGGAAGTTTCACGCACACCTGCCTCCAGATAAAGGCTGAAACCTCTTTATATCCCATAATAATAAACATCAAATGTAAAAGGTATCAAATAACACCGAAGTAATTTAAAAAGCATGTCTCTAGTTTCGTGTTTCGGGGCAGGTAGCGATGGCTGGAGCAGGAGGTAGCCTGACATAATATGGTAAAATTCATTGCGTCATCTCAGATGACAACTTCCCCCGTATTTTACCAATTTCTTTACGAAACAGGCTTTTCGTTTTTAATTTCATCCGTCCCTCGGAATTCTCCCCTGGATTTCCTTCATTATACAATACGACACTTTCAAGAATACATTAGTTGGGTACTTGTGTTAGGCTTTGTCTTCATAAACTAAAATCAAAATAACAAATATTATCTTTATTTGTACTCGTGTTAAATATATTATATATACATTTATCATTTGACATCTATAGTAGTCGACGGTGGTCGATTGTATAGGTGACCACATCAAATAATAATAGGTATTTTGATAATTTGTATAGCGTCGTTTTTGTGAAAAATTTCCTCACGGGGGCTGTACAACTCTTAAATCCTGCGCTATGTCTTATTACTAACTATATATAATCTATGGCATTTTAAAATTTATTTGTATTATGTACATAGATAATTATACAGAAGCATACTTACCTGGCAGGTCACTTCAATACAATAGATACAGTTTTACACTTAGAGGATATGATATTGGCAAAATTGTATTATAGTTGGTATTTATTTTTTTAAAAGCCGATAATATTGCTGATCTAAGAGTCGACTGCCTTAGACAAGAATTTTCTGGAACACATAGTTCGGTGATGTACGATGTGGCAATTTAATTTTAAACACCATCCAGCACAACTTGTATTGGATTTTTTCAGTGCACTTGAGCTAGTGAAGGTTCCAAAGGTACCCCAGTAATGAGGCTTGCTGCAGCATTAAAAAAATATAAATAATTTTTCATTGAATTTTGGTAAATGCAGTCAATAACTCCACATACAGGGTTCGGATCTGGAGGAGGAGGTTGGAACTTTTGGTATCACCCCCGCCATGGAAAGGCTTTAGCTATATGAAGTGTTCAAATCTGACAAGCTGGGTTCTTCAAACCTTCCTCTATTTCGAAGTTTGGGGAAATGGGTTAAATTTCACAAAATAAGGTAAAAATTTCGGAGGAAAGACTCAATAAATACATCAAAATATTGTTTATTCAGCTAGGCTTTGTACTAATGATAATTTTTTTATATTCTATTTTTTTCGTTTAATGTTGTAACGTACCTATTACGTTACAACCTTAAACGTAATTAATTAAGTTTTATTCACTTTCTAGTCTTAAGAGGCAATATTATCTTATTCAATAATACAATGGGGGTAATACCCAAAAATGTTCCCCGACTGTGCCGTATCCTATCTCCTTTCCCTCGCCCATTATTTTCGTCCCACGACATTCCCCAATACTAGGAGTGCCCTAGTTCCACTACCTCCGGACTAGCGTTGTGACCGCTCCGTAAGAACTACTTCAAAGAACTACTTCTTTTGGCGGCAGTTCCAACTTCCTTCATTGTTCATTGAACAAATACTTCAATTGAAGTTGGTTAAGTTGGTAGTTCCGCTACTTCGAAACTTCAATTTTAGTTCTGCTTTCTTTCGCACGATTGTAGTATCGCACCATCCACAGTTCTTTACTTCAATTGTAGTTCGAAGTATTCTTTAGTTCTTCGTTCCCTCGCACTTCCTGTCCGACGTACTCGTGACAGTTGCTTTTGATTTATTTGCTTGTTTTGTGTGGCGTGGGACACTACTCTTTTCGAGTTTTGTTTTGATGATGATATAATATTTAATTTATTTCTTGTCCATTATTTATTTATTTTTTTAAACTTTTCTAACAATAATAAATTTATTTATTAATGATAATTGTTGTACTTTTACATTTTCCTCCTTGATGGCGGTAGTATAGATTGCGCTACGCATACGGTCGCTTCTAACGGGTTAATATAAAGCTTGGGCTGAAGTAGGAACGGGAATTCAGCGGTACTTCAATTGAAGGGTTCACCGTGAAAGGTTCATTTTAAAGAACTAGCAGTTCCTGAAGCGTTCCCAAAACTTTGAAATTTTTCCCAACGCTACTCCGGACAGTTCTAGCAAACTCTTTCGGTAACATTAAAAATTTAAAAATATAAATGTTAATACAGATTGTCTCAAAATTCAACGTTATCCATTAGAGGACAGATAGGCCAACTCATAACGGATTAGAATATCAAAATATCACTTCAGCAAAAAATCGATGGTTTTCAAGATGTTCGCACTTTTGTGACTTTCGTAAAAATCGACACCTTAGATCAGTTTTTCGAGGATCAAAATTCCATGTTTTAATATTCTAAACTTTTTACGCAACCCTAAATAGTCCTGCAATTGAGAAAAAAAGCATAATTTAAAATCGCCTTTTTCGACAATGAGCTCTGCAAATGATTTTTTTGTAGTAAAATAACATTTTATTGTTCCAAAGTAAAACATAGCAAGTGTTATACCATTTTTCAAATTATACTAAGTGATATTTTTTATGAATAATGTTCTAGGTTAGCGTAGTACATTTTTTTACAGTATGAGGAGTCGAAGTTAGCAAATAGAAAAAATAAATCGGGTTTTTTTCCCCCAAGGTATTGGCACTGAAGTTATATTTTGGACTGTGATCAACAGCAGGGTTATTCAGGGTTGCCTTATAAAAAATCAGTATCTGAGAATATTTTTTTTTTTACCAATGGCACTAGATAAGGTGTCGATTTTCACGAAATTCATAAAAGTGTCAATATCTCGAAAACTAACGATTTTTTGCTCAAGTCACATTTTGGTATTCTAGTTCACCGTGAGTTGACCTATCAGCTCTCCATTAGATAACGTTAACTTTTGGGACACTCTGTATATCTATATATTGTACCTTCACACGTGAAATTTAAAAATAAATTCTTTGGGGAAGTTGGGTATATCAACCTGGATAATAATTCAAACTGAGTTCTATTTTTCTCTTCCTTTTTTTTAAGAAAGTCAAATATTTTCGGGTTAGGAATAACCTGACAATATTTAAAAAAAAACTCCTACTACCATCATATTAAGCGGAAATGTTGCATGTACGATGATGGAGGACTTAGCTAGCAGAGGAATTGAATCCACGACGCCCGGGTAGGAATCCGACGCGTTAGTCCACTCAGCTATTAACCGGTCTATTTTTGATAATCTCCTAACTGTGAACTGAAGACGCACAGAAGGTAATCAAATCGAGATTGGTAAACATATGCTTAGTGAGCCGTTCATTGATTAGGTAGGGTTTAAAGTTATACTCCGATGTTATGTAAAAAAATTTATAAATTTTCTGATACATTGTTTTATTGACAGTTATTTCTCGGATATATTAACTAGCTCAAAAGTGAGTTTAAATAGTGGACTGGTTCAAAATAGGAAACATTTGATCGACATAAAAAAGCCTTTGTTTTACGTACAGCTAGACACACTTACCTTTACAGATTTTCAAATAAGAAACAAACGAACGAAATATATATTTTTTTTAAGTCATAATTTTTTTTTGAATTTATAAAATCTACACTAGCGACGCCACTGACTTGAAATTTTAAGTTGGTCGATATGTTTATTTTGAAGTTGTTATTTTATATTTTGCTATCTTCGAATTCTTCGTTCCCATTATATTATAAAATTGTCAAATAATTTATACAAGCTTCACTGTAGGAAGTCGGTACCGAAAATTTATAATTTTACGCACCTATATACGTACTACTTGTACGTATGGAATTTGTAATATGGTCAACTTTTCTCTGGTCTCCGGATAAAAGGTTGGTTCTTAGATAAGAAAGGACAATCTACCAATCTGAGTTATAACTGAACGGACGACAAGATCTCCTATAAATTTTAGGTCCATATAAATTAAGGCAGACCTTATCCCCAAACTCACAGTTAAACGTGGAACAAGAAACAATAGAGTTGCAAATATTCTACAGATAAAAAACGTTTATTATTAGGTAATTGTATGGGGCCAATGATATTCATCTCTACCAGGATGAATACCTAAAATATGTGTGTGAAAGTGTTCAGTAAAAGAAAAATTTAAATTCTGAAGAAATACTAATAATAACAATTGCCTAAGTAGACCGTATCTTGAGCAGATGTTTTTTAATCTTAAATAAATTTTCAGTTGGTTGGCTTCAAAAATATGAATTAATTATTTGTCAAATAAGAACTGATAGGGCGACAATATAATCCTCTTATCGTCTCATCTTATTCATTACGCTCAGATTGGCTCTACATTCTATTGGGATCTCTTGATTCTTGATATGATCGTACGCGGTTTTACCACACGTTTGCCCCTGGAATTTCAGTTCCACAGCATTCAGTATATTCATCATTCAATGCCTTACTGTCTCTTCAGATTTCCACATTTGTAACACGATCAAACATGATTTTACCACACATACGCCTCGGGGATACTTACTTGTACATTTAATCCATATTTATATCGTCACCGGAAAGGCAAAAAGGCTGAAGCGCCATTTTGGGAAGTTTGAACCAGAGCACTTAGAAGTTTATTTTTTTACAATAAGTCTTCTGTACCTGGATAGATTTAAAAAAACTCAGGTAACTCAATGCTCTCACCGAGTTACCGGAAGAGACAAAAAGCTAAAAACGTCCCAAACTTGTGTCGCTTGAGTCAAGCCTTCTCCCAAATGGACAATATATTAAGTATGGCTGAAGGGCCACAAAAGTCTTCAGAATCAAACGAGAGTCAGAGCATTCTGCGTGTTTAACTCATTTTTGACCAAATTGTCGCTTAAGCCCTGTTGCCTTTCCAGCGACGATATCATGACTACAAGTCGTTGGAATTAACGTAATTTAATGTTTGTTTTTTAAGTTTACTTTTTCATAACTAAGCCGATGTTTACAAAATAGAAACGTAAATATGTATATACAGGTATTATGCTATGATATCAATAACTCGGTTCCATATCAAATAATCCAACAAAAAAATTAAGTAATTATGTTCTTCTGGGTATTCAGATTACTCAAAGCGTAAGAAATTTGTCCACGACAATCATTTATGGATCAATTCCAAAATCCAACATAATTTAAAAAAGATTTGTTTATAAATTACGGCCATTTATGATCATAAACTTAACATTATAGTAACCATAAAACTCCTGCATTTATATAAAGCTTAACTTATCGAAGTTCAAATTACTCCATTACGGGTACGCTGAGGAATTTTGTAGAAAGCTTAACTCTTATAAAATCAAACGTTAATTCTACAACCAACGCTTAACTTCACAAACTTCACTTCACTTCGTCATAGTAAGAAAAGCTTTGTCATATCGTGTGTAAACAGTTTCCGTTTAATGGATATATTTAAATCAACGGGTTGGGAACATTATTTACAAATAATGCCACTTGCTTCACCTACACATTACTTACAAGTATCATTTTATAATAATATTTACCATATGAAGTTTATGTGTCACATAAAATGTTTTCATTATTTCCAAACTTTATAGTTATAAAAAAAACTGTAATTAATGTGTGACTAATTTATCATCGATAGCCGATACGCTGACAAATGAAAAATATTTTTTTTTAAATATAATTTTCATTATTGATTTAAGTTTCTTTTTTAATAATATTTACCCATGAGATTGAGCATGCGACCTCCCGTAAAATATTACTATTCAGAACACAATATTTAAATTTAAAAAAACACCTGTCGTTGAGCTGCGAGAAATAAATTATCTTAATCATAACACACAGACAAACAAAAGGTTTTTTTTTACTTTTTTTGTTTTGATACGTTGTTATGAATAAAAAACGACTCTTGAGATGATGACATACAGAATTGAACATGACAATAATGATTCTATAGAATACCAATATTCTCCTGATATGTACATTTGCATTCACCATTTCAAAATTATTATTGCGGAACTTAAATATATCATTATTAAATTTAATTTGTATTACAAAAAGAAATCATTTACTAAAAAAAACAATAAACCGTATAATTTTTTGGTGAATACGAGTTACGCCTTTATACAACACATCTCAAAAGTGTGTAAAAGTTTCATGTAAATTAACATTTCTGTATTTGTATAAAATACATAAACAGTATTGTGAAAATCAAAAGCTATTGTTTTAATCGACCATTTTAATATCGTAGCTAGCCACATTTTTTTTTTCTTTGCACTTAGCCGTTACTCTATCATCGAAATGGTTTATGAGTATTGAAGCTGCGTGACTCCTCTGTGAGACAAACAACGTTTAATAGCATATTATTTGTTATGAGAGCAGCTTCATTGCAATCATCAATCAGCACCAAGTAAAAAATAACCATTAGAAGTTCAGAATGCATAATACAGCAAGGTAGAGCGGAGCCAGCAGTAGGTAAATGAAGTCACGCGTCCGATTCAGACATAAAATCAAAATAATAAATGAAAACTATTTTAAATTAGACCCTTAAGTGTATAATATGTGTCAGCCATTAGAACAAGCTTTTAGTTTTACCTCAAGATTTATTTTATAGGGATATAAAATAAATCCATTATATACCGTTGGTTCCCGGCTGCAGGAAACGAGACAACTTCTGGTTACTTTGCAGTTTTTACGAGTTAGTTTCTTCGATGATTAAATGTTTTTATACGTTGTTTTTCGTACCGTAAGAGAAAATGGCCGGCGTTTGATGGGAAAATATAATTGCGTCCATGTCCAATTATAATATGATAAATTGCTCTTAGCCTAATAGAGTTGTCAAAGGTTTATAAAACGGTGTCTGTTTATGGCTTAAGATGTTTTATCACTACTTGGGTACTTCATTTACAGACAATAAATGGTTGGAATGTGATTACTAGATCATAATAATTTGTCGTTAATTTTAAGGATACATGCAAATGAAAAAAACAGAAGGAGGCTAACATAATATTTGGCAACCTCCCCGGCAAAGCGGTACGCTTCTTGGCTTTGGACCTTGAGTTTGAGGGTTTGAAACAAGGCGCAGCAAATAAAATTTGATATTTTTAATATTGATGCGCACCTCGTTTTGCAAGGTGGTGGGCACCTAAACATACTAAACTTTGTTTGAAATGGTTTTGATCTTAAGTAACGAAAGTGTCATAGCCGCATACCTCCCAGCCTTCCTTTTCACTGCTACTTCCGGATACACTTTCTTCAGTCCCACAAAATTTTCCACATTGAGATGCCGTAGTTCCACTGGTTCGGAGCATTTGAAACTCTTATGCGACATCACATTAAAAAATTACAAAAAACTCTGACGGATGAAATGTTTTCCTCCCGATGAAAACTCTGGAAGAATTTGCTTACAGAGAAGCTCTAGTAGGCTCACCCGGCACGAGAAAAATGTAATCCACGTACTTGCGGTATGTAGCCAGGATATACGGTGTAGGCATTTAGAAAGCGACATTTTGTTGCAGCGCAATTCTCTTTTTCATTAGTCGTTACATTCTACCTTCACAAGACAGCGTCGTTTTTTTATTCGCCGGATTCTTTGTGGGCAGTTTTCAGCGCTCGCTACAATGCAGGCTTTGTTGGCGGATGTAGAGCCTTCGGATCATTCAGTAATTGCGCGGCGCAAGTTGCCCACGCAGCCAGTTAATATGACACGTTATCCGCCCGCTTTCCGGACTCCGGAGCCGCTCCATAACACGACACGAGAAGGACGGCGGTTATTATCGTTTGCACTTCAATTAAACGTGAATTATAAACACGATACATGATACTAAGTTGTTTGCTCTGCGCGTAATTCATTTGGATTAATCGCAGTGAAGGATGCGTGGTCTGTAATTACTGTAATTAGTTATTTATTCAAATAATTCTAAATATACATATTGGTAGGGTAGGCCTCCAATAAATTATATTAAAAACAAATAAATATATAAACGGAGTTTGAGTTGCACACTGTACGTGAGCACTTAAACTTATCAGTATCGCCAATGTGTTTTTCAGTTCAATAAAACTCAATGGTGTCCCATATTCTAATTATATAACTCAGATGGAAGTGGATCATGGCATAATATATGGCGCGGAGTAAAAATGTAGAGAGGAAGGCTTGCAGTTTTTTGTTAACGTTGGTAGTTACATAAGGCACATACAGCGTACATCTATACGATTCAAATATGCTGTAAAGCTGTGGGTGCTCCAAGAAAAGGATAAAGAAAATGAATTTCGTTAATTATTTGAAAATTGAAAATTAACTATATTATATATGTTAATCTCTAAGATCAATACGATTTATTTTGAGAAGTAACGAATGAAGTTTAAATTTACCAGTCAAAACGCGAAAAGTTATTCGTTCGCCGTGGTCCTGTTACCTAACTTGGATCCGAATGTTGGTAGCTTATTTCATACGAAGTGAAACATCCCATATAATGTCCGAATAATGCTCGACATATTTACAATGTAAGAAACTCAATGCACGCTAGACGGGATCACATTAAACCAAACAGTTATTGAACTTCTTGGTCCGACCGAGTGTTCACAAGTAATGGTTCAGATATAGCTAAGATAACGACGTATGCAAATAAAACAAAATACAGTTAAGATTAAATATCATTTAAAAATATAAAAAATTACATTCTGTGGTCAGTTAACAGAACTAGAATGGGAATGTTAAAATGAACTTTCCTTCGATGTGTAATACCCAACAGAAAGTTCTGACAGTATTACATAATGTAATTAGGTTTGACATATTTACGAATATTTTTCTCATCTGGGTACAAGGTAGCTACGTACAATGCGGTATTCCGTTTAAAGATCTCAATGCACGCTGGATAAGGCCTTAAACAGGAATGTTAGTAGCATCTTTTGTTTGACGTGAAATGTCCAAAAAATGTTAGATGCTCAGAGCAATAATATATCAGGAGGGATAGCTTTGCGAAACGGTGTATTCGGGATTGATAATTTTTTCCTGACTCGGGCGTGGTTAGGGTTTTCATGGACACACCTTTTTACATCCATTTATAGCACATGTCGACATAATGTCTTATTTATTTGTATTATCACTTTTCACAGTATTGTTATCAACAAAAATATAGGGTATACCTAATCTCAAAAACCGGTCAAGTTATGTCGCATAACAAAACGCAGTGGGTGTAGTCGCCGGGGACGCGGGAGATCGGAAAATATGCTTACATGCCTATAAGTGGTGCGATATTATGTGACAACTTGTCTTGTCTCTTTCTTTCTCACGGTTTACGACGTAAAAATGATTTTTGTAAATTTGTTTAGGTTGGGTAAAAATATTTAGCTCTCTCTCCACATACATCCTTACTCCGAGGTTTGATATAATAATATTTGGTATATTTGATGTTAGTATTTTTAGATACTAGGTAGCTATTTATACTTACTAAGTTGCAGTGTTCCAATTAAGACGCTCGACGCACTTACAAAACGGGGCTCTTTACAGGAATGTTAGCAACATATTTCCTTCATTCCAGAGTGAAATCCAATATAACGTCCGTAATAGTGTTAAATGTAATCGACTTTGACATATTTACAATTACTCCCCCTAGGTAGCTACCTACTTTAAGTTGCAGTATTCCGATGAAGGCGCTCGACGCACGCTAGACAGCCGTCTAGTTCGTCGGGGCGCGCCGCCGGCCGGCCGACCTCGGGAGCAAAATGCGTAATTTACGCGTCGGGAAATTTATGGCTGCACTTGTCGTCTTGCTAAATTATGTCTGCCAAATTTCCGGACCGACGGAGTAAAGCTGTTCTCGTCTTCTGCAATTATTTGTCGCGGCTCTCCCCGAGATTCGGTTCTCGCCGAGTCGGGAATGAGATGTAAAGGCGTCTTGTAGAGGTGTTTGTTTAGATTCAAATGTGCCCACCGTAGAATGGACTATTGACAAAATTAAATCGGTTCATTAATTTGGGTTGATCGTCAAATAAAAACATTTACCGAATTCATATAAAACACTTGGGAGTAAGAATATGATTTCGTAATGTGTTTTTTTCTATGGAAAGCAAAAAGAGTATTGGCTCTGAGCTAAAAAGTTGCGGGTACAAAACTGGGTGAAATAGAAAAAAATCCTTTTGAATGAGTGTTTCAATTATAGATCAAAAAAAGACATAGGGAAAGAAGTAAGAATTAAAATTTATCCAATTCATTATCACCTTTTAGAAAACAATTGCATAGCATTGTTATTTGTGTAGGTAGGTAATAGAAATGTGTTTCTTGTTTTTGTTGTTATTAATGTACCGTCTCAGTACTCAATTTTTCTAAAAAATATTTAAGTACTTACCGGGATGTGAAAACATGTTAGTTTCCGCACAGGTGAGGGTTGGTGGCTTTTCGGGCATATTAAGTGTCGAAACGTGAAGTTTGGGTGGTAAATATAAAAAAAATAGATCACCATGGCATATGACTTTTAATATCATTTTCAATGATTATTCAAATACCTACACACCAAAATTTAAGGGTAGGTGCGAACTAAGCGATCCATATCTTGATCACTCTTCAAGATCTCTTTTTTGGGAAGAATTCGTCGAAAAAAAAATCCAGAAAAACTGCAATTACAATATACAACTCCATTATTGCTCCACATTTTTATTACTGTTCAATGATTCTTTCCTTGTGTAACGACGAAAAACAAAACAGGTTTCAAATTCTTCAAAATAGAGCAATGAGAATTATACTTAGGCGAAATAGATACTCAAAAGTAACTAAAATATCAGAGGAACTAAATTGGCTAACAGTAAAACAGATGCTAACATTAAACACTTTGATGTTTAAACATAAAATGAAGAACAACTTGTTACCAATATATTTTTCTGACAAAATTATCTAAGTTGATATTCACAAATATAATACAAAGGCATTCAAAGAAATTAGATTACCAGGAAAGAATAACACAAAATAGCCAACTATATAAAGGGATGAAATCTTATAATGCGCTGCGAGAAACCATCAAAATTATGCCTATCAATAAATTCAAAATAGCCTATAAAAATTATTTAAAATGCATATAAATAAAAATAAACAGGTAGTATATAAGTTAAAATATTATAAAGTCAAAAAGAAATTGAAATAATTAGCTACTTGTAAACTTAAATGTACAAAGTAACTAATACAAAATAAATAAAACTAAAACTAAAATTGAGACGTAGCCCTTAAATTGATTCAGTTCAGCAACCAGATATGAACATTTGTTCTGCTCATTCCAAAATCTGTTCATCTCCCGTCAACCATCATATGCTGTTGGTGATGCTATTCTCTGGTCTAACAGTGCTTCAATAGTGTGGTTTTGAGATAAATTAAAAACATAAATTAGGTGTTAGTTAAACTTATTCGTATTTTATACTTTTAATTATTCAAGCCCAATTGGTTAAAAAGTTTCAGATGCTAACAACAAACGAAGGTTCGTAATTAATTGATGTGAGAAAATTAGGTCAAAAAAATCCACCAAAAGTTTTGCAACGAACCCTTTTTGTCTATAGAGGAAGAGGAAGTTGGCCGCGGAGTGATTACTCTTCTGGCTATCTGCAAGTGACCATTGATTGATGAGGGAGGGAAATCTACCAGAATATACATAATTGAGGTTGCTAAAAAACGCTGCTTTGGTTGGTGAAATCCATCGGCGCTACCGTTGCTGTTTTGTGGGATACTCAAAAATAGCGATCCGCTACTCCGTGCTCAAAACTTGTTCAGGTTGTTATTAAAAAAAAACTAGAATCTTACAACTGTTACACCCAGCTCAATAAATTAGATAATTTTAAATGGTTGCTTGAAAACATTTTGGACATACTCAAAATTCTATATATTGTATAGCGCCATCTTTAAGAAATAAAACCTCAGGGGTGCCTAATAAAACTAGAACATAACTAAAATCTCTAACTAATAATATCACTCAAAATAATATATGGATTTTGGTAATAAATCAATTAGTATAATATAGCTTTGAAACCAGGGGCCGCAGCGCCCTTGAGGACTCGCAAGAAATCAGAAATCTGTGTAATTTTCCTGGTACATTTGTTGCGATAGTGATTTTTATAGTTAATTAAAGAGTAAAATAATTAAAGATATGAGAAAATAACTTTGTATTAAACCACGAATAAGCGAAACCGTTCGGTCACAAAAATAAAATAATATCCGTGGTCTAATACAAATTAATGTGTTTCATTTAAAATATGTCAAACTACAAAGTGATTGCTTTCTACGAAAATAGTAAAATAATTTCACTTTATTTCATTTCTATCATTTCTGTGGTATGTGGTAGTAACCTAAATTTTAATAAAACAATGATGGTTGATAGAAACTGAAGAAATTCTTTTATCGTAAGACGAAATTAGTACCAGCAGGGGAATTTGTTTAAAGTCATATTTTAAACAAAAACTGTTGCATTAAATAGTTGCAAACTACGAAACGACCCTCACTCTACTGGTAATCTATGCGGAAACTTAAGTATACAAACAACTGGATTGATTAGACTGAACCATCAAATTGCAAATTCACCAGCCGAGTCCCAATTCCAAATACTGCTGAATCAGCACTTGATTAATCACTGCACTGGACACCTTCGATACAGCCAATTTGGGTTTGCAGCACTTGAACATTTAGCAAGTACCTACTTACCCCTGGGGCAGGGTCCAGAAGGATTGAAAATGCGCTACCAATTACGAAGTTATGTCAAACCATTTAAAAAGCTGAAGAATGATAAAGTATATTAAAATATATCTCTCTATATTGTCTCACTATCTGGAAGCAGTAGGAAATAACAAAATGTAAAGAGGAAGGAAATTATGAAAAAAATAAGAGAAAAAGGATGGCTGAAATGACCTTGTTCTTTCGAAATTTGTAATTACTTACTTTAAAAGCTTTTAAACCAAGACAAAACTTCGCTGATTAATTTTTCTATTCTTAATGTTGGTTTAGCGTGTGACGATTCAGAGAGTATTTGTCTTCCACTCTGGACCGTAGAGCAAACATGTTGTCGTATTTAATCGACCTAAGTTTTGTCTGGAAAAGATCATTTTTTTAAATGAAAATGCTTTTTTTATATAATTCAATTCAATTGAATTAATTTTTATTTTATTATAATTTAGTTCTGTTAGTTTTAGTTTTTATTTTAAGTGACAGCTCTTTCAGTATTTAAGGCCATTATCAAACAATTTGATAATAATAATAAACGCCAAAACAGCTATCACCAAAAACAAAAACTGACACTAGCAGAATAATAATATTTCATTTAATTCAATTGAATCATATTTTAAATAAAATGGAGTTTTGCAAATTGAACACAAAAACTATAAATAAATAAAATGGCATATTTTTTATAAAAAGAAATATACGGCGTGCTGCCATAAGTTTTCATGTAAATGTACATGTATGTAATCTAAATCTTGTATCTAGGTATTATAGTAAGCCATTGTGTTTCCCACGCTGGAATACCACCTAGGTATTATTATTTGCCAGAGTGAAGGGCTTACCTGCAACGAGGTTTTCCGGTTAAGGTACACTGAGCACATGAATTTGGTGGGAGTCCAGAAGATGACACACACACGTAGGTCCTTCTGATCTCCTGGCAGCCGCATACTCCCCCCCCGGACCTCCCCACCCCATGCTCTTGGAGGAAATTCCCCGCATTACTGTCGCATCATTACCCCGGCGATTAGCGACCCCGCTGGTCCCAACGTTCAATTTAAATACGAACAAAAAAGGAGTTATCCGGCATTAAAAAATGGATAAATTACCCGTTGCTACTATGAAGCTATTACAAAGCTAACTAGCGTCATGTCGTTTCCCGGAGGAGGGTGGATCTCTCTCCTCCTTTTTTCTGGTAAACAAATCTTGTTTGATTCGCTCATACTTTGTTTAAAGACCAGGTCTGAATATCCAGGTTCTTCCCAACCTTTCTATTTCCCATCTCTTTTCCCTTCCTACTTCAATAAGCCTCACAATATACATCGAATAAAGGGTAGCACTAGCTCCGGGCATTAGGGACTCTCATGCGGTAATTACATAAAGAATCATTTAACTTTCTTTTAATTTTTCACATTACCTATATAAATACTTGAACGACATTAAACAATAAATTCATCTTCCCTTTCCCCATTATCAATAGCCAGTAGCACCATTGTAGAGTTGATTTCAAATACAATAAGATTAGAAATAAAAACACTTTTTTTAATATTTAACTAAATGGTATAAAGTTTAGATAGGTACCACCCCAACAATTTAAAATAAATTAATGTTAAAATTATTATATTTCAATAATTTTTTTAGCGTTTTTGTGAAAAATCACCTCAAGGGCGCTGAATGATATTGACAACAAAGCTATTAACAGCCGTTTATGTACACATCGACGAAAATCGAAAAAGATCTGCTATTCAATACAAAAAAATAGAATTTGAATAGGTATAAAAATCTTAGTATTTAAAATTGAAAATTTTCAATAAAAAAGGAAGGCAAATATGTTTATGAAAATTATCCAAATTAGAGAAAAATATTTTTTTTGTCAAAAACCATTTATAAAACTAAAATGTTTCCCTACAAATGCATTAGAGAGAATTCCAGTGCTATTTTCCCCTCTTAATTTGAAGTCATATCATTATTTCTGTTCACTTCAGCTTTCCGTGTTTTTTGTTTGATACCTAACAAAAGTTTTCTCATTTTTGCGCTGAAAAATATAATAGTCATTCTCTACAAACTGTTCTTTGCTTCTATTCTTCAGCGGTGAGTTTCCTTTATTATGACAGAAAATCCTTTGAAACTTTCCTTTCAAGGTGGGTACAAACACGAAGCCTACTCCGAGCGCTTCTGCTACATATAAAACGAACACTCGACAGATTTTTCGTTTTAAAGAATCAGAAACTTATTTCGAACATTGTGTTCATTTGTTTGTTCATAAACTGAATTCCTCCCCGGAGACCGGATGGAGGCTACGTCAGGAAATCTGACTGAAAGAACTTGATATGTATATTTAAATGAAAATGCGATTCGTTGCTTAAGCCTATTCCTATCCTGTAGCCGGTGGTCTTTGGTTAAATTCCAATTTCACAGTTTGTGAGCATTTCAGATAATAATATGTTTTTTATAGTGGCTTTAATACCCGGCTTCGCCTTAGATTTGGATTAAAATATTTTAAAATCCAAATAAAATATATAATTCATATAATCGAGGAAAAAAAAAACAAGATCTCGTCTTCTTTTTTTGACAGTTAATATATTAAAGTTACATAGTTCATGATATAAATTGCGAGCTTATAACGGCTACATTGTCCTATAAATTCCATACGGAAAATACTCTGCAAATTTCATCATATCGTAATTCATCGTTTGAGGGTTTTCGCTGCTTCAGAAAAAATAAATATTCCAATTTTGCAGATGAGATAATACTAGGAAAGCTTTCGCTTATCTTTGTTTACGGCACAATTTTTGTGAAACATGGCCTACTACTAAACTTAACATGCTTGGTGAGTATTATCATTTCGACAAATTAATACTACAAACAATGACGGAAGAGAAAAATAAAAAAATGCAATCAATGGATGACTAAATGCAGTAGTCCCTAAAAAAAGAGGGGTCAGATGAAGCAAGACCTTGAAGTGATCTTTCGTCCACGAATGGAGTGCATATACCAACCCTGATGTATGACAGTGAGGCGTGGAACTGGCAGAGGAAGGATGAAATAGACTGAATGCTGTGGAAATGAGATCCATGAGACGTATGTGCGGAAAACCGTGTGTGACCGTATTAAAAATGTGGATATCCAGAAAAAATACAAGACTGATGTGAGCGTAATGAATAGGATCAAGAAAGGAACCCTTAAATGGTTTGGGCATGTAGAGCGAATGAATGAAGAAAGAAGTGTGAAAAGAATATATGATGCGAAAGTGAATGGAAGAAGAATTCGAGGACGCCCGAGAAAGACATTGCACGATCAAGTAAATCAAATACTTGAATCGGGTCATGTGAAGAGTCAGAATAACAGAAGAGTATGTTAACTGAAATAACTGAAATGAGACGATGTATGAATGTTAATGAAGCAAGGAGTGTGTGCCAAGACAGAGTTATATGGCGGTCCGTTCTCTCTGCCTATCCCTGCGGAGAAACGGCGTGATAGTTAGTTAGTTCTAGAGTTCTGAAACCATTCTTCGGTGTACGGCAGTGAGGAATGGAACTGCGCACTCGAGGTGTGTATGTCATTATTTGTGTGTGATATAGACTGAATGCAATAATAATGAGAGCCTTAAGACGTATGTGACTTACTGATTTCTGAAATTTTGATGTACCTGTCAAAATGTTTTACATACCATTTTTTTTTTATCCATATTTTGTAATGTAAATCTAGGGCGAATCAGAGCATTAAATCTAGTTATATTTGAAGGTAAATTACGTATGTATTTGCAATCATTAAAAACTATTAGAAATGCTTTAAGGTATTTAAGTACCAGGAATTAGTTCAATCTGTGGATCGGCACGCCCCGCGCCCGGCGCTCGGGCAAGACAGGGAGGAAAGAGTTAACGATGGCGATTGAACGTAAAACTCTCCGCGTTCCCCCTTTTAAGTATCAAAGAGACGTACGAACCAAATCTAAACTCAATCTTTTAGAACATCCCGATGGGAGACGGGTATCTCCCCGGTAGGTAGCGAATAGTTTCAGCCATTCGATATGAAGTACCTTCCCGACTCTTTGAATATTTCCTTGGGGTATTGATACACGTTGGAGCGGTACCATAAACACCGTTTTTTTTTTTACTTTTGGCTCAATTTAGAAATAGATCTTCAGAAACTACTTACACCAAAATAAAGTCAACATCAAACTAACAAACTTTAATATAGAGAACAGATCGATCGAAGTTTTTCGACACAAAGATATTTTGATTACTTATTTGTGCAGGCGGCCCCAAATGAGGAACTAACGAATAAAGGAACTGTTCTTTAAACGATATTTAGTGTACGGATACTGAAGCCTTCTTTAAGTATTTTTTTTTAAATATCATATTAGATTTAACTTTAAGACTTTTATGCTTTTTAATTTTATATTAATAATTGAAATAATTTTACATACAAAGATGCCAGCCAAATCGGAAGATTGAGATCAATTAAAAATGCCGGTTTTTTATAAGATCTCGGTAGTTGAATTTGCCGAAGCGTTACTCCCTGATAGAGTAGAGGTTTTGAGTTCGAGTCTCGGTCGCGACCGTTATATTTTTTCTGTTTCATATTTACGTTGAAGATTATCGATACTATTCTCATTATTAATACAATTTTTTTATTGAAATATTTGTAATTTCTTGTGAGATTTTAGGACAAAAGAATATAAACCAAGTCTCTACCCTCCCTACCCGAATCATTAGGTACTTGAATTAAAAATAGGTTTTAGTCAGCGCACCGCTCGTGGTAGGAATCAGTCAAACGGTTCTTAATTGGCAATTTGCGATTGTAACATGTAGCTAATATGACGCATACCGCACGCAGGCGTCGTTAATGGCATCCAAAAACTTTGCAATTCTTTAATTAAAAGACCGCCATTCTCGGCGCCGACGTCGAGACGCCCAAGACGCGAGTAATTATACGAATCAAACTTAAATAGAAAACACTTTTCGCGGAACATTTAGCCCTATATATTCCTTTGGGAACTGCTCTGCTTAAAGCGTCCAAGGGACGCGACACAGACTGCAAACTGTAATAGACAAGCGGTTTCCGAGAAAATGGGAAAGTCATCCTGAATGACAGGATCTGTCATATGCATATGATCCAAACAAAGGATTCATAATTAGAAAAAAAGTGGGTTAGGTTGAAAAGTGGAATCCTCAGTTACTACTCAACTAGGATCTTTCCTCCATCTCTCGTACGGTGATAAAAGGCTGGGTTACACTGAACTCGGGTAACGACCTTTTTGTTTGGGTGCATTTAAAATAATAATAATATTTGGATGATTTATATAGCGCCGTTTTTGTGAAAAATCACCTCAAAGGCGCTGTACAGATCTTATTTTCTATTATTAAATATTAATTCCTAGTTTAATAGACAATTTTAGCTGACCCCATCGGCAGTAGGTAAATACAAAAAATGTTAAACAGCAAGTGTACGAGTATATTCCGTTATATTATTAAGTTGTTGTGGAATAATAATAATAATAATATTTGGATAATTTGTATAGCGCCATTTTTGTGAAAAATCACCTCAAGGGCGCTGTACAAATCTTAATTTCTACTTAATGTTAATTCTTAGTTTATATAAATATACAGCAACATACTTACCTGGCAGGTCACTTCTGGCAGGACACAATCACCATATCAAAATAACTTGAATATTTATTTATTTTTTATTTATTTATTTATTTTTATTTAATTTTATTTTATTTATTTAATTTTAATTTTTTTTTTTTCATTTTTAGGGCATGAAGGCAAATTTAAAATAAAGTATTAAGTAAGTAAGAACAGATAATGGTGATAATCTTCTAATGAATTTAAGGAATGAGAGTCTGACAAGTTTTCTTGGTTCTATTGGGCTTGTTACATCTTGATTATGGATATGATTTTCTGAAAAAATGAGTTTTGAGTTTGGCTCTGAACTCTGTCGAGTCTTTTATTACTCTCAGATCATGTGGTAGTCCATTCCAGGCTTTAGGACCTGACACTTCGAAGGCGCGCTCTCCGAACTTAGTGTCTGGTGTGCGCTTTGGTTCTTTCAACCTTCCGATAGCCGATGACATTGCCGATCTAAGAGTTGACTGTCGCGAATTGGAATCTTCAGGAATACACAATTCCGATAAATAAGCCGGAGCCATTCCGTTAATTGATTTGAAAACCATCCAGCAAAGCTTAAACTGGATTCTTTCGGGACATTTAAGCCAGTGAAGATTTTTGAGGTGCTCTGAGATATGGGAATATTTTGATACGCCGGTGATAAGTCTTGCCGCGGCGTTGAAGACTAGTTGTAGTTTGTTAATTTGATATTTAGGAAGACTAGCGTATATTCCGTTGCAGTAATCTAAACGCGAAACGACGTACGAGTTTACAAGTAGTTTGGTTGCCTCTGTTGGCAGGTTTCTTCGCACTGATTTTATTTGTCTTAGTTGAAAGAACCCTGTGCTCACAGTCTTGTTAATTTGGGATTTAAGGGAGAAATCAGCATCCAGATTGACACCCAAAAGTTTGATGGATGTCTTTGGAATAATTTTACTTCCTGAGACAGCTATTGGGGAGTTATCGATGTTATGCTGACGTCTGCTTGTGGCGGTCCAGAGAAACTCTGTCTTTGAAGGGTTCAATTTCAGTCTATTTGATGTCATCCAGAGAGTGATCGCTTCTAGGCACTCAGTCATGCGGATTTTCAGACTGTCTATTTCTGTCGGTGAGCAATAAAAGTAAACTTGCTGGTCGTCGGCGTAGCAATGTGATAAAAGACCAAATGATTTGATTATTTGAGCGACATCATTTATAAAGAGGATGAAGAGCAGTGGGCCCAAAACGGACCCCTGGGGTACTCCAAATGAAAGCGTTGTAAAATTTGATTGCTTTATTCCCACCTTCACGGCTTGTAAACGGTTACTTAAGTACGATATCAGCCAATTCTTAACGCCACAGCTTAAACCAAAAGTTTCTTCTAGTCGTGTAATAAGAAAACCGTGGTCGATCGTGTCGAAAGCTGCGCTCATGTCTAAGACCGAGAGAAGTGCTAACTTTCCTGACTCTATGGCAAGAGTGATGTCCGACAAAACGCGTAGTAACCCAGTTTCCGTCGAGTAGAACCTTCTGTATGCAGATTGATATTTAGTTAACAATTTATTTGAATTTATATGATAGGTTATCTGTGAAGCAGTAATTTTTTCTAGAATCTTGGATATAAATGGAAGATTTGAAACGGGTCGGTAATTTGATAAGTCTTCAGCGTCCAATTGCGGTTTTTTTATTAATGGAGTTACGACAGCTGATTTTAGTGATTTGGGAAAATCACCTGTGCTAAGTGACTTATTAAAAAGATAAACTAGAAAAGGAGCTATTTCGTTGCAACACTTCTTCAGAAGCCACGTCGGAAAAGGATCAAGAATAGACTGTTTGTTTGGTGAGTTGAGTATCCAATTAGTTAATCTTTTAAGGAAATAGAAAAATAAGGAAGTTCAAAATATCATTCGTGCATTTATGATATCTATTGTTTTAATTTTTATCGAAATATGTTTAAAATGGGAAACCTTGATATTAGAAGTAAAGTTTGTCGTAGGCTAAGTAGTATCGCTTTGTTTTCAGCGTTATTTATAGATCGTGTCGAAGTGTCGCATCGGCTGCAGAACGGTCTCAGAATCGACATAACACGTGTCCCACACGTGGAGCCATCCTCTCAAAGCCAAGAGCTAATTACCGCAGAATCCACTTCATCTCAGGGATATAGAGTGGCACTTATTGCATGATGGGGATAAAATACCGAGAAACGATATCCCCAGAGAATTTTGAATATTTTGCTGTAAATCTGTCGGGTAACTTAAGCGTCGGTTTACGAGAGTTGTACATGAAAATACACTTCGCTTCAATAAAAAATCTGTAAATCTTTATTACATTTTTTCAAACCATTTCAGTGTTTACAAAACTAAAAATATTTTATATTCAAATCGAAATAAAGAAAATGTATCTTACTTTTTTCAATTTTTATTTTAAAAATTGTCTTACAAACATCCCTGCTTACTCAAAATATTAATTCTTATTTCTATCTGTGTTTATTTATAGAAATGCCACATGTATAATAAACACACATCTAGTCGAACAAACATAGGACAACTTTCGTGGTATTGACAATTGACTCTGAATTCATTAGTCACAATTTCAAATTCATACGTGGCATGTTTTAAAAAAAATCGCACACTTGATTAAAATTATTATAAGACGGTATTCTTTCACTACCTCTTTTCTGAGTGGAAAATACTTCCAGAATCACCCTGGTGAGAGACCAGCATTTAGAATCGAAACGTACTTGAAATGGTTTATTTGCGTGTAGTCCAGTTCAGAATTACCGGTTATTTTCCAACCTTCGTCTTCCACTTCTCTTCACCCCAACATTTCCTGAATCTTCAAAATAATCCCCAAAAAATGGGAATGTCATAGCTCCACAAACTTTAGGAAAACTGAACTTTTGAAACTCTTGTTTGGTAGGTATAACATGAATATTAAAACGAACCTTTTTATTATTTTAAATATACACTTTTCAAGCATTACAACTGGTATTAGAAAAGTTTTACCCTCGAATCACAAAGATATTCTTTTATTTTACTTAATAACCTGTTATAATATTAAAATTTATATTCCGTTCTTACATTTTACCACGCCACCACTTATTTATAGGTTTGTGCTTTATTAAAGACGTTAAAGTTTTACAATAAATTTTTGGAAAGTCCTTAAGTGCAATGATAATGAACCACTTGAGTTTTTACGTCCTGCCATCTGCTTTGAAATATTTCAAGTGTTTGAACTCCTCTGTTAACTATGCTAGCATCCCTCTAGTAAAACGTAAAACATTCGAAATAGTTATTTAACTGTAATAAAATTACTCAACCGTTGCCAAAAAATCCACACTGATCAATAATATTTTGATAATTTGTATAGCTCCGTTTTTGTAAAAAATCACCTCAAGGGCGCTGTAAGATCAAATATACTAAACCTGGTATTTGATATTTGTTGCCTAGGTCAGGCTGTAAACGATTGTGCCTAGATATAAATATAGTACACGAGTACATGTTTTTTATTTTTCTTAATCAATTAACACTTTAAAAGCTGCCCAAATAATTAAAGTTTTTAAATGATGGGTAATTATACTTTTAAAGAAATTAAAAAAAAACTTTGTATAAGACATTGAGGTATATAAATAAGACCACGAATATTAATTTATTTTTTATGACCGACCGGTTTTGCTTAGTCTAAGCATCATGGTGGTATAAAATTAAACTAAAATATGCTAATAAATTAACTAATTCAACAGTTTAATTTGGTACCCTGAGGATGCTCAGGCTAAGTGAAACCGGTCAGTCATAAAAATTAACATAATATTCGTGGTCTTGAACAAAGCAATTTTTTCTTTTTTTAATAAGTCAAACCACAAAGTGATTGCTTCGTACGAAAATATAAATAACTCTCATCTTTTTAAAGAACAAAAACTATTACTATTATCTTTAATAATAATAATATTTGGACGATTTATATAGCGCCGTTTTTGTGAAAAATCACCTCAAGGGCGCTATACAATATACTGTACTGTATTACTATTCAATGATCATTACATGTTAATTCCTAGTTTAAATAAGAAAATATACAGGAACATACTTACCTGGCAGGTCCCATCAGATAGACACAATTATTAACTTAAAAAAAAAAAATTATAATTTTTTTTTTCAACTTAGGGCATGGGAGCGAAATTAAAAAAATGGACTTTCTGAATTTGTCATACAGTACAGGATTGGGTTAAAATTTGCATATCTAAAGGTGATTCGTCGAGAGACAGATTATGTTGAGATTCTTTCAATGAATACTTAAGAGAGCTTAAAGTAATAATTAAGAACATATACATATAAAAAGTTATATAAAGGTGTAAAATGATTTATAAATTTGATCTAGAGATCAATAAAATACAAACAATATACATAAAATATATAGTAATAAAAACATGTAAAGATAGTTGTGTATTCACTCTTCGTATAGATTAGTTAATTAATTATTAGTTTCGGTTTTTCATAATCTGTCTCATTAGACAAGCCTGTGTTGATCACCCAGCTAGAATATAACATGCTTGCCTAACTTCGGTAAAAAACATTCACTCCAATGTAGCGAAACCACTAATAAATTCCTTTGTCGTCTCACAAATTAATGGACTATTGTAAAAGTGCATATTCTGGCTTCCCCCATGAACAACTAGATAGGATACAGTCTATCTTCAATGCCGTGGCAAGAATAGTACACCTGAATAGTGATGCAAAATGTTGTCTCATAACTCCACTTCTGAATCGCATTTATTGACTTCGATGCCCTGAAAGAATAAAGTTTAAGATTTACTTAACGATCTTCAAAGCACTGAAAAAAATGGCACCAACCTACTATAGGACAATACCTAAGTGATAAACACCTTAATAATATAATATTTGGATAATTTGTATAGCGCCATTTTTGTGAAAAATCACCTCAAGGGCGCACATTGAGGTCAGCAAATTTTGACGCGGCCATTCAATTAGTTGAACTGGCTCGATCAAATAAACCCGTATACTATGATCGCGCTTTTCGTATATCCGGTTCAGTCATATCGAATAAGCTTCCCCCAAATCTTTCCAACATGTAAAATTTAGCGGAATTCAAACGGGTCTTAAAAACCAAATAGTTTAAAAAGTTGAGATATAAAACAATATTCAGAGAATTCATTTTTAAATTTGCTCTCATGCCCTAAAATCGGAAAAAAATGAAATCATAATTATAATTTTAAGTTAATGAGTGTGTTTATTTGAGGGGACGTACCTACTATCTAAGTATGCTCCTGTATGTTTTCTCTTTAAATAAATATTAATATCAACTAGAAAATAAGATCTGTACTGAGGTGATTTTTCACAAAAACGGCGCTACAACAAATTATCCAAACATTATTATTATAAATTCATGTAAGTAGAAATAAAATATAAAGCCATATATCTTATAAACGTCCACATCGTGCTTATTTACAGTTTTCTCTTTAGTCGTATCCTAATTATTCAATGTATTTACCGTCTGCTGAAAACCATATACTTATTAACTTAAATTATTTTCTTGTTATTTTGTCATTTGTTATATTCACACCGCTTGAATTGGTAATGTTAGAATCGTCACCTTATATTACTTTAAATTTGACGTTTTTACGCAGTATACGAACTCACTGAAGTAAGATTTACTGTCCATGGTCCGTTTAAAAAAGCCGATTTTAACGAATTTATTCATAAAACATTTCCAGATTATTATGTACTTATTTTTACAATCAAAATTCTTTAAAATGCAAAAAAAGTATAATAATCCAGCTAATCCACACTAAACAGAAAATGATACACCTATTTAAATAAATTTACGAAAACTGTAAAGAGTTTGAAAATAAACGATCCATAGCAAACGGCTAAGGCCTCGGCTGGGCTCCTCGGGTGACTTTAGTATCTGGGCCCTATGGGAGTGGTAGTTTTGGACGATAAGCTGCTTGAAACTGAAAATAGGTGTCTGTCTGTCTGTTACCTGATGTAGGCAATAAGACTAACAAAAATTTCATCTTGGACCAAAGGATAAAGGTGATCGACACAGTGATCATCTTTGGTTATCATTGTTATCAAGAATACCAAGCGTTAGTCAAATTTCCTCGCAGAGGTAGATTTGCGAAGACCATGACTATGCTATTATTATGTCTATATATAGTACCAAAAAATAGCAATGGCTCTTACTTGTCTTCATTTCATTTAATTTCTGTTTGAATATGAGTAATATTAACAATACTAGAGGTAGTTTTATATTCGTATATCCTTAATAATTGGCTGATGTACTCGTATATAGCGCCGTTTTCGTGACATAAATATCACCCTAAGGGCACTTTGATATGAAACATCTAGGATCAGAGATTTTACAATTTTAATGTCTGCGTCTGATTGCGATATTATTTAGATTTAAATTGAAACCCAGATATCTTTCTCTACATCACTTTTTAGTGTTTTTATTTTATTAAAAAAAGTCTTGTTCAAAAAATTTCTAAAATATGCTTAATTAGATTTGTTCACAGAAACTTCAAATAAAGTAAAACAAGGGAATTCATTAAAATATCAAGTAGTTTTAACAAACTTAATAACTCGCCAATTGAAACATTGTATTTCAGTATTTAATATTAAGATAAAGTAATTTCATTATTTCCTACATCAAGTAGGATAATATAGCATCTACTTATAATTATAATTGAATACCTAAAAATGTTTACGGTTAATTTAAGAATTCATACGAAACCCGTCTCCTGTCATACAAATGACAGAGTGTGTTAAGCGAACCCTAGATAACTAATTTCCAGTTTAATTTCCAGATAGCGTGAATGTTACAGTCGATTTACTTTGCCACTGGAGCATTTCATTACAAGTGTGAGAGATAAGATTTCGTCATTATTATTTACTGCAAGCTGCATTTGAATATGGCTCAACGTTTCACTAAAGACGGAACAAAACGAATAGTGTATGCACGAAATAATAACAATTAAATATAAAAATAATAGAATAATTTGTATTGTACCGTTTTCGTGAAAAATTACCCCGAGGGCGCCTTACAATTTTATATATTTAACTTACAACTTATGACTAGGGCTAATAACTATTGACTTAAAACTAAGACTTTTAATTAGTGACTAACAATAATTAAGGTTAATATAATATCTATTGACTTACAACTAAGGGAGTATTTCACAACCTCTAATTAAACTGTTGAGTAATTACTCGCCAAGTAACTTTAATCATGAGGTGAAAATGACTGTAAAAACAGATATTCACTTGACAGGTAGCGTCAATCAGCAGTGGTAAGACAGATAATATACGCTACTGAACGAGTAGCACTAAAAAAACTTCTTTTTTTATCATTTGTATAGCGCCTTTACTCTGAAAAATCGCTGAAAAATGGCGCTGTTCAAATCTCCTTTTTTAGGCTCCATCTCTGCTCATAACAAATTTACTTAGAGGTTGTGAAATACCTTCTAAAACTTACTTAATAGCTAGTGAATTACAACTAAGACTTAAAGTTATTGACTTTCAACTAAAACGTATAGCTAGTTACTTACAAATAAGATTTATTACTAGTGACTTACAACGAATGACTTAAATACTAATGACACAGATAGGGTTTATCTACGCACACACATTTATGACCAAGCGGGTCTTTTATTAAATAATGATTCTACATTAAAAAATAAACACAACGCAATATAACAACAGTGGGATGAATGTGAGTATAATACCGGTGACATGAACAACACCATGCAGATACGTATCTGAATTAAGCTTTTAAATTTGAGCTTTAGTCTTTGAGCTTTAAGATATCAGCTTTGAGCTTTGAGTGTAAGGCCTTTAGGTTTTAACTTGAAGTTTTTAACATTGAGTTTTGCACTTAAAGCTTTTAACTTTGAGCTTTGAGTCTTTAATCTTTAAACTTTAAGCTTCAAGTTCAAATCTTCAATCCTAGGCTTCATCTCTGCTAATAACTACATTACTTAGAGGTTAAGCTTAAGCTTTGAGCTTCAAGCTCTTTTACTTTGACCTTTGATTTTCAAGCTTTCAGCTTTGATTTTTGAGCTCTAAGCTTTGAGCTTAAAGCTTTGAGCTTAAAGTTTTGAGCTTTTAGCTTTGAATTTTGAGCTTTGAGCTTTAAGATGGAGCTTTAGGCTTTGAGTTTAAAGCTTTTAACTTTGAGCTTTAATGTAAACTTTGAGCTCAAAGTTCAAAGTCAAAAGCTTAAACCTCAAAGCTCAAATTTCAAAAAACGAAGTAAGGTTCAAAGCCCGGAGCTCAAAACTCAAAAGTCAGAACTCGAAGTTCGAAGCTTAAATCTTAAAATCTCATACCTCAAATTTAAAAATCAAAGCTTTGCTTCTTAAGTCCAAAGTTCGATACTCACAGCTCAAAGCTTAATGCTAAATTTATTCCTTGTCTCGTGTTTGTGTTATTCTTTTTCCGATGCCCTCTCCCATTGAAGGTAGGCTATCAACAGGGTGATCTTCTCATTGAGGAATATAGTCCGGAACTCCACTCGTACCATTCACTTAGATATCGAATCCGTGAAGTGCGAAGAATTGTTTTTTTTACACACGTTCAACCCCTCATCCCCCTTAAATTAAAGAAATTAAAAAATAACTTTATAAAAGACCACGAATAATATTTTTATTTTAATGACCACCGGTTTCGCTTAGTCTAAGCATCATCAGGGTACAACATTAAACCAAACAAAAAAGCGGTTATATACAGACATATATAGTATTCATACATAGGGAAAAAAAATCAAATAAAATAACAAAAGAATGAGAAAGCAATAGAATAACATTTAAATTATAACAATGGAACAGAGAGAAATAGACAGATAACATGAATTGAAAGAGACAAAACGTCAACTCAGAAAGTGATTAAAGAATAATGATAAATTTCATGAGTTTACAGGAAATATGCATAATATTGGACTACTGGAAAAATTAACCTGCTTATCAAGAATATGACTATTGATTGGAATGGCTTTCTTTATTTCTAGTGCCTCTAAATTATTTAATCAAATGCCATTATCATTTTTATAAAGAATATGAGCACCGGTGCTTCAATAAAAGTATTTGTCTATTTATTCTGAGATCATTAATCTATACATAAAAAATTATATCATGATACCCATTTATGTTTTTTACGAGATCTGTCGAAGATTTAATATTTCTGTAAATTTATCCTACGATTATTAATTATTTACGCATACAAAGTATATCATGTATTCCGTTCTAAGTTTAAAACATAAATTAAGTTTATCTACACTCTCAAACGCTATCTTCCAAAGTTTTCTTACACCCATGACCTCTATGACACAGGTTCAACAGATAAGCAAAGTGTTTACATTAAAAAATAACTTTCATAATACTTACCTCAACACTTGTGTTAACTATTATCGCTTTAAAAAGTAAGATGGTGAGTTTTAATTGTTTACAAAACTGCATGAAGTTTAACTTCAAATCGGCATTGCTCTTGTGGTTGTGATTCATCGACATCTTGCAAAGCTACCTATAAGAACTTTCCTCCTACCCAGTTATTTTCATGGCTCTATAATATAAGACGGCGAGGAGAGTCCATAAAAGATTAACAGATTTACGAGTGTGGTGAAGAAGCCATTGGTTTATCTAACTTCATAACTCAATGTTTCAAAGGAAGGGTAATGCATTAAGCATTAGACGCTATTAGAACATGATATTACAGACACAATGAACATGTAACACAAAACAGGAGTGTGGCATCTCGGAAGAGAAAAGAGAGTGCACTTTGTCTCAAATTAATGCATGGCACGAACAGAATGAACATGTTCTCTTTTTTATCTCTAAACCTCGTTCAACTTTAATTTATTTCACGGTTACATAATATTTATCTATATGTACTCGTATATATTTATCAATTTGATTATTCTATTGCATTCTACCATTAAACAATTTGTCGTTTGGAAACATTTTTATGATGAACATTAAAAATGACATAATAAAATCCTATTATATGAAGTACTAAGGTAAACAAGGAATGTTAAATGGATTGCTTCTATTGTACCGTTTTCGTGGGAAAATTACCCCAAAGGTGCTAAAAGTAATAAGTAAGCATCGGATTATATGCATTTTCATATTGGCATATGCACATGTGAGTTTTTTTGGACGTTAGTGCATATTTGAGCCTTTTTATTACTTGGGTGATGAATTTAAACTGGTTTTAACTCATTAATAACATCAATTATTGACATGACGGTCTCCGTGTCCCATTTATACTCGGAAGGTTGCGGGATCAATTCCCAGGAAGTGTAAAAAAAAAAAATCTGTGACATGCGCGCTGCCAGACATGAATACAAATATTATATATCTATCATAAGAAACATTTAAAAACACATTTATTGAATCTTAACATTGAAACGCTTATATTACCATATGCCAATAATCGAACTAAATATTTTGAAATTGTATCTCGATATTGAAAGTTTTCTCCAACACCACCGGGGAACTGCTAGCGCAGAATTATATATTTTCATAAACACGTTTGAATAGATTAATTGGTTGTTGTCATCGCTAGATGTTTTTTGTTTTGGGTTATTTATTTATTTTGAATAGATAAATTACGTGCACATAATTTTTTTAACCTGTGGCCTAGATTCAATTTTACTTAATTTTCTAACAAATGTTGCTATAAACCTGATGAAAGAAAAACTATTCATTTCTTGTGGTCATCGAATGCTTACATGTTTATAATATATATTATGTAAATGAATTGATGTAAAATGTAAATTATTTTTGACAGAATTTGTTTTTGATTAAACCAATGTTAGTTTTCCTAAAGATTTTAACGTAATATCATACAAAATAAAATACACTTCTACGAAAGAGTGCGTCACAACATTCTAGAAACATAAACAGTACATAATAATGGAATTTTCTTTTGTCGATTAACGTGGAGAACCTCGCAAAACAGATGTCCGTACTAAATACTTCATAAACATAGTTCATTTTACAACATTTTATTGCTATGATAAGATAAATGAAATTAAATCATATTTCGGCCTAAAAGTTTTCATACTGTTTCCGGCTTAGTGGAATGACATTTTGTGTCCATCCGAATTAACATGAATCGTTCTGGGCAGCTGCGGAAATGTGTTTTTGTTTATCCGACTGACATGATTTAAGCAGCTATTAAAAAGGTTCGTGTCATAAATATGTAGTTCGTATCACAATGAAAAATGGCTGACCGAAGAGTGACGGAAGACAGAACACTGCCCAATCGTGACTTGAGCACATAAATTTATTTCGCCTCCGTGCGCTACCGGATTCTCGGGATATTTCGCGAGATGCTTTTCGACTCTTCTGTTGATGAATAATGGAATAGAACGAAGCCCAGATATTTAATTGAAAGTATAAATGACACAGGAAATGAGAATGTATTTTTAATTACGGTGGTCGTTCCTTGGTGCTGAGATTCTGTGATTTGGTAATTGAGCGTGTTTTTCTGATGGTTTTAAGATGTATGGGGGATTTTATTGCTTTGACAATAATCGAGTTGAGGTTTTGATATGTTATAGAAGTTTTTTTGTATCCATATACCGATTGACTCGACGAATTGAAAAGATCTTATTAAAATGTTACCGGACAACTCGTATACGGTATTCTGATAACTTTCACTGATTACATACTGCTAACAACGTATAACAAGTGCTTATCCATAAGTCTTTTTTTTAAATGCTAAAACGAACATGAACAACAATTTAGTGTCTATGGAATTCAACAATAAAACTGTAAATTTAAAACGCCTTAGCGTTTTTACTTCTCTATTAATTATCATAAATGAAAAACAGTAAAATTGAATGATATTATTGTCGGAAGAATGTCTTTGAAGTGCTATTTGAAAGCAAATGACGTAATCACTATTGAACAAGATGTGAAATGCTATGAGTATCAGTAGTGGTAAAAGCGCATGGTGGCACAATATTTTACCTCGTTCTTCTTATAGAAATGATTTTTGATATTCCCTACAAATCATATTTAATCATAATTGATGCAGCATTTCATTTGAAATTCAATCAGTCGAAGGAACCGACAATTATACCCGTCTTGATTTCGTACTTTCACAGGATTCCGGATGGCTACATCGAAAATTGAATATATTTGCACAAATTTCCGAGAATCGAATAAAACTGAATTGCATCGCAGCAGCGGTTTCAAATAATTATCTTTCATTCATTATTCATGAGAAAAACCGGGCCGCTAGGAACTCACCAAACTGTTCTATTTGCTCTCAACAGATTTTAGCATTTATTATTTCATCGGAGAGGTTTCTATGTACTTTTAGGATTATGTAGTTTGAATGATTTTAAAGATCTACCGGAATAAAAAGATTATTATTAAACACCCAGGAGAGACCAATTTATTTCGTTATTTGAGGAAGACAAAAGCGAATGGGGGGTTTCGTGAATGTTTTCATAGATAAAACTTCTCTATACACGTGTTCCACGTCAATCTTGGTAAAATATTTTAGTTTTTATAAATTCTTTATAGTAATTGTGTTGGAAAATCTTCCAAACGAGAGCGGAAAATATGTAAGTTGACCCATATTATATCTCGGGGTGTTTTTATGGAATGCGTCCTTGCCCACTTAACCCTCCGCAACGTTGCGTGACTTGAATGAAAAAACCTTTGCTTTTTCCACTTTCCCGCCTTCCCCGTCGGCTGCTCTCATATTAAAATACAAATGTTGTCATTTAGCGGAATGTGCAGTCGTTCCGGGAACGTCTGCGTGTTAAGGCCTCGCTCAAGCCGGCAGGGAAGGGTGGCTTTGAGAGGGATGAAATAATGTGGGGCTATTGAAGAATATCAGGAAAACTAACGCCACCACCAAATTTTATTCCAATGGTCAGATGGATTGCGCGTGGGTATGTATTCATTTGGAGAAACGTTCGCACGAATGGGAATTTATAAAAGTGTTTGAAATTATTGTGGAAGTTAATATTCCTACCGAGGTTCATTGTGTTAACTATAATACTCAAATTAATGTAAGGTTAGATTCGGTTTATGGCCATACCTACTGGGATTTTTTTGTTTCGTTGTACTAACTCTACATTACAATAATTTCGTGTCTCTCTTCTGTTACCGCCCTAAATTAAGTCTGTCTTGCCATCTAAATAGATTAAATTCAATCCAAATCATTTATCACTTTTTTTAACTTCTCACTCTGTCACCAAAAATTCGAAACTGAAAATAAAAATAAAGAATGGTTATTTGAAACTTATAGTTATAACTTTTTCTCCGTTATAATATTATCGCATTAACACCAATTTAACACTCTGTCAAATTTATATGGCATCGATTTTAGTTTTATTAAAAACTATCCATTAGTGTGAAAGCTGACCTAATCCAAAGGCAACCCTTTCACAAAATATATTTGAATAGAGTAGTGAATTCAGTGGCAAAAATCCTGTATTTTTGACCCAACCAAATCTGTACAAGCGGAAGGTAAAAAATCTCCCTTTGTAACTTGTAACCCTCAATTCTGGAGTCCCACAGGGTACGTGCTGGGACTTCTTCTTTATATTCTGTTCATCAATAATCTATCCACATCACTACAATCCTATGGATATCTTTACCATTACTATACTGACAATCAAGCAAATCTGCTTTTACTATACCCTGTAATATGGGAAATCATAACAAATCATAATAAAATAAATACACCAAATGAGTAAGATAATTTGATGGATATAACAAGTAAATTCATCTCTTCCGTCACGGACTAGATGTTTTTTTTAAACAACAGCATTTCTTCGTTATAATATAAAGGTTTTATGTTTCTTCGACTACTTCGAAGATTGTAACGCGCCCTCGGGGTTTTTTTCAGGAGACCTGCGTGGCTGTGTGTAGAAGTTAAAAAATCAATATGTAATTTTTTAAACCTTTCATTAGTCTAACTTGAAAGAAAAAACTAACCAAGAAAAAACACTAAATCACCAATATTTGGTATGTGTATTCCAATACTTTTTTTTAAATACAAAATCATTTTGAAAAGGTTTGTAGTCCGTTAAAAGCTTTGAATATAAAATATTTCTTATGAATTCCCTCGTCTGCCTAAGAAGCCAATCACAAGTCTATCAGAAAGCTTTTATATCTATATAAGGTTTAAGATAAGGGTGTATCCTTTGGCTTCGGTAAATCATTAAGAGAGAGTCTGAGAGATTGATTCCGAGAACGAAAAACCTCGATGCATTATTAGTAATGGACAAAATACTCCAGCGCTTTCATTTACTAATGGATGCTGATGGTTGATGCTGTACTCCACTCCAAGTAGATGTATTCATATTTTAGGGATATGTGCTCGCAAGTAGGTACTATACGTTTATGGATTATATCACAATATCATATCAAAATGTGTGGATTCCACAAGATAATAATAATATTTGATAATTTGGACGGCACCGTTTTTGTCAAAAATCACCACAAGGGCGCTGTACAAATCTTAATTCCTAGGCTCTAACGTATTACTAACTACGTATAATCAATGACATATTAATATTTATTTGTATTATATACAGAAGCACACTCACCTGGTGGTCACTTCAGATAAACACAATTTAATACTTGTAATTTGTATGTAGTTGGCTAATTTTGTCTCAAATAAAATAATAAAAGGTCAATTTAATCAACCATAGCGTTATTTTAGCGCTTATATATTGAAAAAAATGGATCTCTTTGTATATCAAAAGTTACATTCATATTTAAAAGATCCATAGCTCATAATGGAAAACACGCAGGAAGCTTAAAATAGTTACGTTTATAGTAATTCCACGTGGAAAATTATGCATGACGCAAGAGCTCACCGTTTTTCACCAAAATCTTTGAAATAAATAGATCTTCCGGTTAATTATGGATGAATATCGAATGAGGATAGTCATTTGATTTCCATCGTTGCCGATGTTTGAATAAACTAAAAGACACAATTCTCCCAGAAAACACGAAAGAATTCCTTAAGCAACTCATTGGATTTGGTATTTGCTAAATAGTTTATCCAAGTTAACCATAACGAGAGTCGTCTTTTACCGTAACTGTCGATTAGATTAAAACACGTGTCCAAGTCGGTCAGATATGAAATATCGTCCGTGTGCTGCTTAACATGGTAATTGAAGTCACCTTGCGATTCCACAGGGGAGAGATGAAAACCCTTCCGACCCTATCATTTATCTTTCGTTTGCTTCATTAATTATGTAAAATATCATCCTACCCCTCCGAGCGGCGCAGCGGTGTCGCCTGGCTCCACCTACACCCCCAGCTTCACCCAGTCAACTCCGCCCGGCTAGCTCTAGCCACACTAGCAAGTAGCCAACACTAGTGATCCAACTCCAATCCTCATAAGTGCTACCAGTCTTCTAGTTTCGTCCTTGGGTTTGCGGTCCGAAGCATACAGAATTCTAATGGATCCAGAACGGTTCTTGTCTTACAAAATTTAAGCGGTAATTTCATTACGAATATTCAAGGACTTTTTCCGACCGTAATAAAAATGTGCGTCCGTAAGTCGTAACATTTTCAAGCAGATACCTGAGTATTTTTTTCTAGTGCGTTAGGTTATTCATTCAACCCAGTTGAGAAAAAAGGCGAGAACTCGGCAGTAGCAAATAGCAATCCACCAACTAGGTACCAAACTACGTATAAATAATATGTCAGCGAAGATTTTCGTAAGTAAACCCAAACATTAAGAGGCAGCACACGAAGATACACACTCTTTGGCTTTTTAGTGCAAGCAAAACTACAAATTATTTATATGTCAATACTACATGGGTAGTTAGAAAAATGTGTAAGGTTTCCAGTGAATACTATTCCTTAACACTAATCTTTTAAATTCATTATGAAATGTTTCTGGAATTTGCGGTAAAACATTCAAAAATGCCTTTGCTGATTTTAAAAGTGCACCTTGTACTAAAATTTGAGTATGTTTTTCGTAGAATTTAAAGTATCACAGTTAAATAGTTGTATTAACTGGAAACCTCAGACATTTTTTTAACTACCCATAGAAAATTTGCAGATGAATTTGTAGTATTGCTTGTACTCAAATGCTACAAAGTGACGTTTTACTTCTTGTGTGCTGGCCCTTAATAACACCATGAATATAATTCATATTAATAATTTTTAGGGAAACGTTAGGTTTTTTAAGACAAATAAACCGCCAAAAATTAAGAATTAATGCCATTTCAAATGTTCCATCTATTGAAGTGTTCATTAAGAATACGGATTAAAAAAAACCCTTTTGAAAGCCAAAGGTAGTCAAGTAGTAACTATTAGAAATTGCAACCTTGTAAGTAAAATGTGTTTTCCTTTTCAAGCTCGCAAGCTCCTGATATATCGTTTAGTAAATTTAGAATTTCCGAGAAGACTCGCGTGTTCACGTTCAGTTCACATTGGGAAAAACACTGAGATTAACACTCCAAATGACAGTTCCCAATGGCGGAAAACAATTGCTGGCCCGACCCGGCATGACGAGGGATGACAATTCTTGGACGGACGGGTCCAGAAGCCACTAGGATCACGGCCACCTTAAAGAGACGAGCCAAAATATACAACTAAATGAATTTCACCTTTTCAATTTACGTTTCATTTACTTTGAGGATTGTCTTTTCTGCCTGAGTAATGTTTTTGAGATGGGTGACTTTTATCTCAGTAAATCAGTAATGCACAACCCTCTGCCCGTGGATTCAATTCCTATGGCCAACGTTTTCAAAAAATTGCTATGGTTTTGAGAAAAAAAGTTTAAAAAAGAAAAACTTAACTTTCTTCACAACAGACGGCCTCCGTGGTCCAGTGGTAAGACGCTCGACTACGAATCCAGAGGTCGCGGATTCAAACCTATTTTATTTTATTAACATGTGTCACAACACATTTAATTTATTTTTAAAAATATATAGTATATTTGCGGCACGTTCCAGAGTGGTAGATACTCTAAGTTTCGCCTTGGTGAAAGACCACTATTCAGAATCGAAACGTTACTTGAAATGGCTTTAGCCGTGTTTGGTGACCAGATCTGAATAGCCAGGTATATTCCAACCTTCATCTTCCCAATCTCCTTCCCCTCCCCACTACCTTCAGTCTCACAACATATTTGGAGATGCCATAGTCTCACTGGCTCTAGACGGTTGGTAGCAGTTGAGACTCTTGTGCGGTATTCATATACGAGTATAAAAATAATTTAAAAAACCGTGTTTGGTGACCAGATATAAAGAGCCAGGTACTTCCGAACCTTCCTCTTCCCCATCTCCTCCCCCTCCCCACCACGTTCAGCCTCACAACATATCCCAATTGGGGATGCTATAGTCCCACTGGCTCCAAATGGTTGGGAGCAGTTGGGACTCTTGTGCGGTATTAATTATAAAAAATAAAACAAAAAGTGGACGGTCAAAAACGGATTCGTTAAATAAAATTGGTTTGATATGTGATCAAGTTCTTGGAGGAACAATCTATTATATTTTGAATCGGCACTATCAAATGAAACACAAATAAAATAGATCAAATGTATGGGTAACTTCACAAACAAAATTACAGTTTTAATCGAATCCTTCTCGGCTAAACAAAATATTTTTAGTATGTTGTTCGATGCATCAACATCAGTATCGCAAGTGAGTTTTGACATTTTTCAGTTAATTGGCCATGGATAAAAATTCTGGGTGCTTTGATTAAAATATTCAACGGTTTCCCTTCTGTTTTGTAAAAGAGTATCAAATTTTTGTCCATCTTCAATGCTTTTAATCAGACTCCCAAAAATACAAGCTTTTTAACATGTTTTGACTAATGAAAAAAAAACAGAATTTCGTGGTCTAACCTTAAATGTAGTTAATGAAAATGGCTTATAATGCTTAGCAAAATATGTTTAGTAAGTCGTCCGATCCTCAACGTTAGTGAGTGTTGGTATTACCCAGTTAATATTCATAAATAATACATGATCAGAATATTTAACGATGTTCGTTTTGTTTTCAAACAATTTTTGGTCTGTCTTCAATGTTTTAAATTAGCCGCCCGAAATTCGAGTTTTTTTGCATGTTCTTAAGTTTTCAGAATGATAGAAAGTGACAACATTCATTAATTTGACCTTGGATCAACAAAAAACCTCCTACACCGCTCTCTTTGTGCGTGTGCCTTTCCATTTGTAAAAAGGTTTCGCGACATTTTTCTTAATAGAACGCTGTCTTTCCAATTGTTTAAAAACGACCTTAGTCATTGGTTTGACCTTGATTCTAACAAAATGTTTATTTATTGAGCTTTCTTTGTGCGTGCCCTGATTGGTTTATTCTCGAGTCGTTGTCTCATTGAGGATCGTGGCCCACACTCCAATTGGCCTGCTAAACCAGGTGACTTGACTCCTCGCGCTATTCCTCTGCATGAAGATCTGCGCCTCTTATTCTGCTTCTCCTGCCTTCCACTTCGCCAGCGACCAGGAGACCGCCACACTCCATCATTCACTATTCACCATTCACCATTCACCATTCACCATTCACCATTCACCATTCACCATTCACCATTCTCCATTCTCCAATATCGCGCGCTCAGTTTGACGACCAACATTTTCTAACTATCTTAGGATACGTTGTAGACACGCAGTTGATAGCCTTGTGATTCTGATTGGTTTATTAAAAGTTTACCGTTAAGCAAATTAACAAAAGGTTCCCCCTCAATTTTGTTCTTGATAATCCTGGAATATCAATTATTACTTTGATTATGATATTACGTCTAAACACTTAATAAAGTAGATAAATTGACCCATCTGTTTCAAATTTTGTGTATCACTGCTATAAACGTACCACTGTATCTAGGCACTATATTATAACCCTTAATTAATCCGTGGTTGAGTGGTAATTAGCTATTTTTTTTAATTTTGTCAACGGTGCACAAGTTCGAAATAAAGTTCATATTTGTCGGTGGAATAGAAGACCAAACAGAATTGAGAGCGAGACTCAAAACTCATTTCCACAGAAGCTATGTTAATAAATAGATGGATAGTATTGATAACCTTACTTTGGAGGCCGATAGAACCCTAACGCAATTCAAATACTAAATTAGGAGATCGCGCTTTCGGAGTATGGGGGCCGAAGGCTTGGAATAAACTCCCTCCGGAACTGAAATGTATAACGAGCCCAATAGAATTTTGGTTCAAACTAAAAACTCACCTTTTCAGACTCTCGTATCCTTAAATTCATTAGAAGATTTTCAACATATTCTGTTTCTTACTGAACGACGACTAACCAAATCCTGTACTGTACAAATTCAGAAAGTGAATTTTTAAATTTACTCTCATGCCCTAAGTAGTTATTTGAAGTGACCTGCCAGGTAAGATTTTCCTGTATATTTTCTCTGTACTTAATTTAAATAAATATTATTATAAACTAGGAAATTAGGATTTGTACAGCGCCCTTGAGGTGATTTTTTTTACAAAAAACGACGCTATACAAATTATCTAAATATTATTATTATTTAGGGTCAGTCCCCAAAATACACACTTTTTTGTTATCTAGTACAAGCAAAACTACAAATTCTTTATTTGTTAATACTATACGGTCAATTATAAAAATGACGAGGTTTCCAGTGAATACAATTCTTAACCCGTAGTACTTAAATTTAATAATAGTGTACATTCTGCTAGCACTATTGTGCAGATATGGATCTTCTAGGTCTTTTTTCATTCTGAAAGTATATCTAAACACTTCGAATATCACTGCCCGCGTCATCGGTAAATATTACCTCTTTTCACATAGTCTTAAAAACAAAGTATCTTATGTTTTCATAGAAAGCAATCACTTCGTGGTTAGACATATTTAATGAAAATGAAATAATAACTTTGAATAAGACAACAGATTTTATTTTTATTTTTATAACCGTCCGGCTTCGCTTAGCCTAAGCATCAATAATAAAAAATACAAAGTGTGCGGTTATACATACATACAGAGGGAGAACACAATATAAAATAAAATAAGAGAACAGTGAGAAAACGATAGAATAACATTAAACATTTAATAATACTTATTATTTTTGTTTCGTTTGATTTTGTGCCCTGGCGATAATTAGGCTAAGCGAAACTGGTCCATCATAATTTTTTTTATTAAATCTGTGGTCTTGAACAAAGTTATTATTTGATTTTCATCAAATAATAAATAACAAGTACAGTGCCCTTGAGGTCATTTTTCACAAAAACGGCGCTCTACAAATTATCCCAACATTAAATTATTTTAAACCATAGTTTTAAGGTATTTTAGATTTTTTTAAAGCCTCTTTGAGGTAATATTAAAAAAAAAGAAACTGTACATAAGTATCGGTAACTACGTGAGATTAAAAAAGGGGAGAGACACGAGCCAAACTGAAATACGCACCAAAATCCATTATGTATGGTAATGTTATGATCCCGTGAATTCTCTGTTAAAACACACACGAGACGAGACTCGGTACTTTTTTCAAATTGGATCGATAGTTAATTTTATTTGTTGCTCGCACGAATCCACTAAATGTAGATGAAAGCCCTCGTTCCGTATAATGTTAAACCGGGAGGGAGAGTCGGGCAAGCGAGATAAATACATACAACTTGACACTTGCCCTGGGAACCTTGGCAGATGCTTCGCAGCGGAAACTTTTTACCAACACGTAATTTGTCATTACACTTCTTAAGAGGATTCTACGACAGCGGCTCTCGAACTCCGATATTTCGACAGCTTGTTTTCCTTAAACTCCGGAGCTTAGAAATAGAAAATGTTTTTTCAAGGAGACGCAGGCGGCGCGTACCGGCATCTTTGTTTAGGAAACCTCTCAAGTTTGCTTATCTTATCGTTACAACGAATCAATAACATTTGTGGTATTACATTTTCCCTTAGTTTTACATAATACTCGTACAACATTGCAATCGTGTATAAAACGTATTACGTAAAAACCGCTTATACAACATGTTTTTATATTGCATCCAAAGGAGAATATATGTAAAACTAACATATGAAATTAATACGACATAATATCTTTGCTGGAAAGGCAAAAAGGCTTAGGCGACAGTTTACTCAAAAATCAGTTTTTCTGCATCGAAAGCTCTGACTCACGTTTGATTCTGAAGACTTTAGACATCTAAAATATGATTACTATTTGGGAGAAGGCTTGACTCAAGCGACACAATTTTGAGACTTTTTGTCGCTTCAGGTAGCTCAGTGAGAGCATTGAGTTACCTGAGTTAACTTTTTTTTCAAAACCCAACCAGGAACTGAAAACTATTTTTTTGTTAAATAAATAGAACACATACACTTTGTTTTTAACCACTTTTTTATTTAATATTTTGTCTACCGGTTTCGGAAGTACCCTTCCATCATCAGGACAATATTAAATTAATCTTTAGATAATAACTTCATCTCTTCTGAAAGAAACATATGTGGAGATAAATTCTGTACACGATCAAAAAATGTATGTTTTGAAGTACGAATTTTTTTACGAATATATATTTTTTTGTTGTTCAATTTTTTTGTAAAACAAAAAAAAAATAAAGTGCTCTGGTGTAAACATCCCGAAATGGCGCTTCAGCCCTTTTGCTTTTCCGGCGACGATATGCTCCATTCTCGTACGCATTCTCTGCGGGCTGGAACTCCTACTAAAATAGTCCGGCTGGATTGCATTCGAAATTAAGTATTAAAGGTACGCCATAGTTTTTGTATTAAACACTGAAGCATGAATTACATAAACCCTTAAAAGATTCAATTCTTACACTAGCGCTAAAAAAACACTTTGTGATTTTTAACAGTAGTAATATAATAGATCCTTTCTGTAATGTACCGGCTTACTTGTGTGCTTGGTCTAACCGGGTATTATAAATATATGTTGCTTTTTTAATAATGTTAGCAGTCTAAAAAAGTCTATAAAACGTAACAGGGAATTAATATTAACTAGAAATTAAAATTGGTACAGCGCCCTTGTGGTGATTTTTTTTAGAAAAACGGCGCTATACAAATTATCCAAATATTATTATTACTAACCCGTAGTACTTAAATTCAATAATATTGTACATTCTTCTAGGACTATGGTATATCGATCGGGCCGCCTCTGGTAGCGAATGTTGTGGATATAGGGCTATCAGATCATCGGCTTATTCGCACTGAGGTCGATTTTAACCCACCAAAAATTCCTTTCAGAACTCTCACAACAAAAGAGCTTGGCGTAGTTTTAACTTTAACGACTTCCTGATAGATCTAAAAGCCTCTCCACTATGCACGCCCAGTGTTTGGGAGACAGAATCACCAAACGAACCGGCGGAAGAGTATAACACTCAACTCTCAAATCTATTAAATAAATACTATGCACTAACTTCAACAAAAACCCGGCGAATTCGAAAATCTGACCACTGGTTTGACGAAATATTTCGGAGTCAGAAGAGAACGCGTAAACTAAAAAGGTTTTACAGACACTTGGGCGTTGCCTCACGGTACGATTGGATAAAGGCTCAAAAAGAGTATACAATCCTCATTGAGTCGAAAACCTCTGAATATTGAACTAAAAGGATTGAATTTTAAATAAAAGTAACTTTCTTGTGACACCACTTTATTAGATACATATACCAACCGGTTTCGGCTCTACCAGAACCTTCTTCAGGGTTGAACAAATATGTATTAAATTAAAACAGAATTATAATGCTTGGGGAAAACATAAAATGGGCTCATCAACTTAGGCGGGGGTCAAGTACGGAAGAGGTGGTAGGAGTAGGGGTAGGGGGGTGGAAGGGGAACAAATTTAAAATTGGGCTGCTGGATAAATCTAGTTGCTTATTAAGTAAGTTATTTTTATTTATTTCAAGGGCTTCTAAATTATTTGGGCGTAGACCTATCGCATTTCTATGGAGTACATCTATTCCAGAAGATTTGTGAAAAGAGTGATCCGTATCAATTAGATGCAAAGCTAATTCAGAGTAACCCACTTCATTCAGGCACTTCAGATGTTTAGTCACCCTAGTATTGACATTTCTTGCAGTTTCACCTAAATAAATTGCTGGGCAATCGTTACATTGAAGTTTATAAATTCCTGAATAGCTTAGGTTATCTTCTGTATCCTTTGAGTTAATTAACAGTTTACCCAAATTATTATTATGATAAAAAATTTACACATACCCAAAGAGGAAAATTTATTAACATATAAAATTCTACGCCAACCATTGTTTTGATTACTTTGAATGTGTTGAATACTAGGTACACTGTTAAAAAGGATTGTTTTGTAGATATAAGCCGTATTTTTTGCAAGGATTCTTTCAATTAAGGTATTGTCATTTCCATTGTTTGTTGCAGTTGAATGTCAGATTCTAAAGCCTGGAATGGACTACCACATGATCCGAGAGTAATAAAAGACTCGACAGAGTTCAGAGCCAAACTCAAAATCCATTTTTTTCAGAAAATCATATCCATAATCAAAATGTAACAAGCCCAATAGAATTTCTGTTCAAACCAAGAAAACTTTTCAGACTCTCACTCTTTAAATTCATTAGAAGATTTTCACCACTATCTGTTCTTTACTACGAAAAATTAAAAAAATACCTCCGCAATATTATATTTTAAATTTGCTCTCATGCCCTAAAAATGTTTTTTTTTTTTTTTTTTTTTTTAAATATATATATGTAAGAATCAGCTAAATTTTAAGTTATTATGATATGGTGATTGTGTCCTACCAGAAGTGACCTACCAGGTAAGTATGTTGCTGTATATTTATATAAACTAAGAATTAATATTAAGTAGAAATTAATATTTGTACAGCGCCCTTGAGGTGATTTTTCACAAAAACGGCGCTGTACAAATTATCAAAATGTTATTATTAATATTATTGTGCAGATATGCTGCATCTTCTAGGTGTTTTTTTCATTCCGAAAGTATATTTAACAACTTCGAATATTACTGCCTGCGACATCGGTAAATATAAGCTCTTTTCTAGTTCACATAGTTTTAAAAACAAAGTATTTTACATACGTATTTAATGAAAATGAAGTAATAACGTATAAGACGACAGATTTTATTTTTTTTAAATTGACCGACTGGTTTCGCTTAGCCTAAGCATCAACAACAAAAATACAAAGTGTGCGGTTATATATACCAATACAGAGGGAGAACACAATATAAAATAAAATAAGAGAACAGTGAGAAAATAATAGAACAACATTCAACATTTAATAAAGAAAAAAATTGTTTACTTTAATTTTGTACCCTGATGATACTTAGGCTAAGCGAAACCGGTCGGTCATAAAAATTAAAATAAACTCTGTGGTCTTTTACAAAAATATTATTTCATGTTCATTAAATATGTCAAACCCCAAAGTGATTGCTTTCTACGAAAATATTATTATTATTAATCATCAAGACAACATTCAGAACACCAAAATAATAAAAAAGTCGTCTACAGGATCTAGCGGTCAGACTCTGCCGCTGCGAGATTTAAGCTGCCAGTACTGATATAATAATTTCTAGAAGAACCTTTCGTAATACGGATTTAAACACTCGTCTTCCCATAACACAGGCGTACAGGTGTCTCGTCCCATCACGGGGCGGGGGCGCTGGGAGCGTGAGCAGGTAGACGGTAGAGGGTAGTGGTGATGTAAAACAGAATATTTCAAGTGGAAACTACGGGCACCTGCTGTGTCAGCAGGGGATGATTTAATATGAACGCTCCGTAGGCAGCTTTACTTTACTTCTCGTGGACGTTTTTAAATATGAATCTACTAACCCTCTAGATGCCGTCAAAAGATAACCTGTCGTTCTTGTAATAGGTGAGAACTGCTAACAACAATCGTTGTTCCAGCAAACATTGAGCAGGAAAATATGTTGTATTTAGTTCATTATTAATCGTTCTAAATGTATTGTTATTAATAATTTGTTAAAACTTTTTGATGGAGCTTTTGTTTTTTTCCTTGGGTGGTAATAAAGTTAAGAATTCTTAATAATTTATTTATAAAGAATGTAGAGACGATGAATTTCTGTTCCTCAATCATCACTCTACTAATTATGGGTATCATTCTCCACTGTCCAGAATGTCAAGACTTGTTAACTCAAGCCATGGTCTTGAAATTTTGGTTGCAGTCCAAATGATTTTTGACATTCTTTACGATTCTACCAAAACTTTGACTTAACCTTTGCTTCGATTTAAATGTTCTTTCTTATGTATATTTTGTCTTATTTTTGTCGTTGCTTCATTTAATATTATTTATATGCTGTTCTTTCTCTGTAGCTCTTTTTTCCCATTTCGTGTTATGTATTTTTTTTTTGTACCTAAATTGGACCCTAGTCCGTTAGTTAATAAATAAATATATCAAATGATTTTTTTACGTGCAGTTGTCATTTGTAAAAAATATATTTTTTACGGTATGTTTTTTTCGTACTCACCAATATTGCGTAATAGTAAAGAACGCATTTATTTGAGAGATGAGCTTTCATTGGATTCGTTTTAATTTAAAAACTTCGAAAAATCCTCTTTCATTGATACTCATATCGAAGGGACTTAAAAATAATTTTGATAAATAATAAAAACCGATGGATTTATTGCTCCAATATAAACAAAACACCTGGATCAGAGTTCTACATTTTACGTAATAAAATCCAAGTAGTGAGCTTTTTTCCTGCAAACCAACACAGAGATATATCGTCACCGGAAAGGCAAAAGGGCTGAGGCGCCATTATTATTTTAGACGGCTGGAGCGCCACAAAAGTCTTCAAAATCAAACGATAGTTCAGAAAAAAAACTGGTCAAAACTGCATGTTAAACTCATTTTTGACCAAAGTGTCGCTTAAGCCCTTTTGCCTTTACAGCAACGATATATATTAATTGGCTTATATTTATAGCCCGATTTTTGTGAACTCATAACTATAGACCTACAGCATGTTGTATGTGGTCCTATACAAAGTTATTATTTCATTTTCATTTAATATATTTACATTTGCAAAATATGTGCGATGATTATTGCCCGTGCTGTCAGTGAAAAAAAAAGATTAAAAAAAGAATGGTAAAAATTAAAAATAAGTAGGGCCCTCGGATAAAAAAGCTAGGCACCCAAAGGGTTAAGGGCCCATTGCTAGAGTTCCCGCTCGCTGGAGTCCCGGCGGTCGAGTAGTCCGTATTAAAATGCTTCATTCATTAAACAAGAAATTTGATATTTATAGGAGCTACATACGAGTAAGTAAGTTCGTCGGTTTAACGGCAGCCCAGAGTCGTAGGGGACTTCAATGAACATAATACTCTAAACTTAAATGCGTGAGGGTATATGGCTTGGGGTTATAATTATTTATTATTAATTTGCCCTCCTGTGTTTGCATACTATTAATCTGCGTGCTCACATTTTCAGCGCGCAACTTCATTTCTACCAGAAGCTTTGAAGCTTTGAAATATCAATTATCTGTCGACAAATAATCTAGAGCATTCTGGCCAATATTAGCAACATATTTTTTCAATTGTTTAAAAAGTGAAACATGTTACAATATTGGGTGCAGCTGGTTAGAAACTAGTTTACTTTCTATTTGTTTTAAAAAATAGTTATTACCCGTGAAAAATCACGTGATGTAACTTGACTCTCCAAGATGAAAACAAAGAGATCTTTTTCGCATTAAATTAAAAACATATATGTAGAATAAATATAATGTGCTTTTAAATTATATTATAGGTAGGTAGGTACTCTATTCTCAAGCAAAATGCTTGTAATTAATTGAAAAAAAAAAAAATATGCCCTGATAATTTTCTTTTATGGTGCCTGTTTTACCTTCTTTGAGTAGGAAATAATAATAATAACAATAATATTTGGATAATTTGAGTAGCGTCGTTTTTGCGAAAAAATCACCTCAAGGACGCTGTATATATCAACATAAAGATTTCATGTAGGCTGTTTATCAACGTCAAGATAAATTTCGCATTTCAATTTTCAAATGAGTCGTGTTCCCATCAATGGATATTAATTTTGCAAGAAAAATAATTTTCCCGAAAAAATACTGAATAACATCCTTTCATCCGCTTTCAATGAATTTGTGAAGAGCAAAATACACCACAATTTCGACAAGATGAAGGTAGCTTAGAGCCTGATTGTACTACGCCGTCCATTAAATGCCGCCAGTTATTTGCATAATCATTCAGCCACCCTCCCTCGCCGGGGACACAATCCAAGGGGAGGATTTCTCGCCTAAAGCGTCTCCTCAAATAATGAAGCAAACATGTCGGGAGAAGCTCGCGACAGAAACAATCGATATTCAATAGCTCCTCCAGAGCTCGCCCTAAACTCCTACTTAGCAAAGCCTTCGCTTTACAGGCACAGAGCGTAAGCAAACCCTTAACGGCTTTTGTATCGGAAGCCTTCGCTCCTTTTAAATTATTTATTAAAGTTAAATAACTTCATCAAAAATATAATCATTTTGAAGGTGATTTCATGAAGTGAAAATGACGTTGTTTGATTTATACTGTAAAGAATTTAAGAAAGATTTTATTTTTCTTACATTTAGTTATTAAATATAAACCAGAAACATTACTTATATGGAATGCGTAGTTTTACTTTCTTTTTTGATATTTTTTTTTAAAGAAAACTAACTTTGTGTAGTTACAAATAACCTGACAATATTTGAAAAACTCCTATTACCATCATAAGCGTAAGTTTGTTGCTTGTGCATTGATAGAGGACTTAGTCAGCAGAGGAATTAAATCCACGACGCCCGGGTGCAAATCTGACGCTTTTGTCCACTCAGCTACTTACTGATCTACTGTGTACTGTTTTATTAAAAACCTTATCGTCTTGAGGTGGGAAGATATATTTATTTTCTTAACTATCAAAATTCACTGTTTTTATCATATTACCCAATATTATGCACATTTTTATTAGAGTACATACAAACAAAAACTAATTTAGGACATTAAAATGCTTTGCAATATTATAGTTCTTTAAAACAAACCACAGCTACGGTTATCAAAATGAATATTAAAGTTTTTACGATAAAGTAAATTTCGTTGTAGATGTTTTAGTGTTATCTTAATAACTTAAAGGAAGACATGATTATTTGTCATTGAGTTTTCAAATTTATTCAATCCTTCTGCTACCAAAAAACTTACTGCGGATCGTTTCAAACATTCGTCAACTTTGAACCTTTGAAAAATCTTTACAATTCAAATTTTAGGCATATAAAAAGATATTTAAAAAATATGGTTTTTGTTTAACGTCAATTATCGGTCTATTTCAGTTTTCAACCAAATTGCGATCAGTTGAAAAGCATAACGGTGATGTTGTTATGCTTGTCAGCTGATTACAATTTGTTTAAAAGCTGACCATTATAATGCTGACCATTAATTGTAACGATGTCAATTGCGACAAAAGTGTAGAACACCCCAACCTTATTTAAAAGAAAATATTTCAATCATAAATAAACGAATCAAACAAAAAATCAAGAAATAAAATAGTTCTTAGAAACTTAAAACTAATCTTTTGCAATGAAAAAAAGAAGAGTTTATGAACTATGTATTAAGTTTTGTTCGGGGCTCCACTAGTATTAAAGCTTTTATTTTTTTCTGATAAACATATCCAATCCATTATTATTAAACGCACAATGATATTTCCGTATATGAGAAAAAACTCGAAAAAAATGAATCTTTACCGAAATCAATAAATTTATGTTGTTAGAAAATAAAGGGATTGACAATGCGGAACGATATTGGTAAAAGGTTATTGCGGGGTGAGCCAGCTGGGGCGGGGGAGGGGGAGGGAAAGGTTTAGCGAAAATCGTTTTCAGAGGTTAATGGGAAAATGTCAACTGTTGATATTTTGACACGTGATTTAATCCGTGGCCGACAACGGAAATACCCCGTCGCGTAGATTGAGCTAAATTACTACGCTTACATACTTTGCGAGTTTAATTTGTCCGTGTTTTTCACTGCTAATAAACTTGTTTTCGTAACATCAAGGTATCCCTTTTAATTTTCGTCGGTTTTTATAACCACCGGGAGAGATGCAGAAATGTTATTGTTTACATACTGAAATACTGCAGAAATGAATTGAGCCATAGTTCTAGGTATTAAAAAAAACAGTAATTAAGGAAAACCTATGCTACATTCGAGATTTTGTGTTATTGGTTAGTTTTTAAGTTGCCCTTATAAGAGGACGTTTATTCTACTCATCGTTGATGGTCTGAAACTCAACTTTCGTACAACCTAAGAATATTATGAAAAAATCCGTTTCAGGAAAACAACAGAATTTCAGTTAGCCAAGTGCGCGAAATGAATTTTATCCCAAATTTATATATAAATTCTATTTCCACGGATCAAAAATATTTTTTGATTTAAAATGTGGATTACAGATTTATACAAATACAGTTTTTCTCAACAAACTGAGAAGTTTAATACAAATTCTAAGAACAAGCAGTCAAATAATGTTTAGTTTTGTAAATTATTATACTAAATGATCAATTTTCTGATGATACATATTGTCTGATTAGAAAGTTTAAATGGTATCTATTACAAATACTTAAATAATGCTGTACTACAAATCATTATTTGATTCATTTTATAAACAAATCAAAATTTCCGATAAATAAAATCGTTTTCTGCTTTATATAGTTTATTTTATTTTTGTGTACAAAAAAATCTTTTACTGTACCAATCAAGAAATTATTGAAGAATTTACCAGCAAACGGTCACAGTGAGTGTAAATATTTGAACTCTGTATGAGACGACGGATATATATTTTTTTTTGACCGACCGGTTTCGCTTAGCCTAAGCATCATTAGGGTACAAAATTATCATGACAAATTTATCTGATTATTCAGATTACGACTATTAATTTTATTGTATTTTTATTTCTAGTGCTTCTTAATTATGTATTCTTTTGCCATGATCAATTTAATCACCTTCTCAGTTAACGTTTTATCTCTTTCAATTCATATTATTTGTCTTTTTATCTATGTTCTTTGTTATAATTTAAATGTTATTTTGTTTTCTCATTGTTAGCTTATTTTATTTTACGTTTTTTTTTCTTCTGTATGTACAAATAAACGCACACTTTGTGTTTTGTTTAAATTTAATTTTTTACCCTGATTATGCTTAGGCTAAGCGAAACCGGTTTAAAAATTAAAATAATATCCGTGGTCCTATTCAAAGATATTTTTTCATTTCTATGCTGATCATTTGGCGTAACCATAAACTGACGTGACCTGCAGGAAAATTAATCAAATCTAAACCCTTTAGGTGTCTTATTTTTTAATATGATTTACAAAGTATAATATGTAACGTACCACACATGACGAAATATAAGCAAAAAGGAAAACGTGGGTCGCGGTGCAGATCAGATATTTAATAACATGGCATATTTCAAATAAGCTGTCACAGAGTGCTAACGGGAAGCGGGTAAATCCGTAATAACGACACCAAACCTTACCCTCCTCCTACCTCCAACCTCCCACCCTAGCTCTGTCATCCCTCCCTCCCTTTCCCGCCCACTCCAAGGTTGGTGCTTTTAAGCTCAATCTGGAGCAACTGCGAATTCGAAGGAAAATGACCGAAATATCATCATTAAACTAACACGCGTCATCCCATTAGAATTATGGGGTAGGACAGATGTAAGTATTTAAAATAATTGGGTATAATTTGATCGTCATCGTTAAAATTACGAAAGCTGTCAATTTAGGCCTTTTTGGAATTTTCACACGTCGTGTAGAGGAAATAACGTTAAGTTGAAAACTCAAAATGATTTTCCACGCTAATTTATGTCGCGCCGTTTTAGTTAAATATCATTAATTAAATTATCATAAAAACAATTAATCCCCCATATAAATTTAAATATCCTTTTTGGAACGATGGAAGTTGGTATTTACATACATACGTAATTATTGATACATGACGCGGGTTTTAAAGGTTTCAAATTTGTGGCACTACGGTAAATGTAAAATTTGGGCACAGGTGCAAAAAATAATCATATTATTAAAAACAAGTTTGCAATTCAAGTATTATTAATTTATGGATAAATTATTATCTACCAAACTCTTCTTGTTTATTTTTATTCGTATTCACGGACAATTTTCCATTAACAACATAACATCACACGAAATAAAAAATAAATAAAAAAACAGAAATTACAGACAGCACACACACATGAATAAAACAAACAAATATAACAGCAAATAGGAAAAAATATGCGTTGGGAAGGTAATGTAATGTCAAAGCCTGAACAAAGTTTTGATAGCATCCATGATGTAAGTTACATAGAAAATGTTACTAGGTTCGTACCGTTTAGACTTGCACCAAAAAATCAAAGGCCTTGACTTAAGTTGACAAATCTCGACAAATAATGCAGAACTTTTCCTAGTTTTCCAAAAAAGAAAATTTTGAAATAGTATTTTAAAGCTGAAAGTATAAGGATATAATATTACTTTAAAAATCTAATGTTTCGGTACCGTTTATAATGTTTTAGTACAGTCTAGTCAATGAAAACTGTTAGTAGAAATATATTTTAACAAAATAAAAACGAAATTTTTCAATGGAAAATATTGTTTCAAAGGCAAAAATAATATTTTTTCTCGTGTAGCAATTAATTTGATCAAAAAATAATAATTTTTAATATTTACAAATAATATTCACAAAAGCCTTTTTGTTCCACGAAGCACAAATGGTTAGCACACACAAAGGTAATAGCTGAAATACCCTTAGCAAGTTTTCTCGCAATGCTGAATAATTCCACTAAATCTATTGTGATTCCAATCCGGGAGCAAGTCGTGTTTATAAATTTACTCAGATCTCGAAACTAATCGAAAGCAAACAGCCACAGTTAGGTCCTAGCTCCTAGCTCCTAGCTCCTAGCTTCGGCGGCAGGAGCCGAGTAGTGAGTGGAAAGTGGAACCACTGCTCGGCTGAATAAATGATAATCTCCTTTAGCATTTCTAATTGAAGTAATTGTTTGTAACTGTCAACACGCTTAAATAGTAATAAAGTTGCAGCTCCCTTGCGGCAGTGGCGGCCCGTGCGGCCGTGCCTGCAGGCTGATTGGACTAATTTATATCAAATTGCCGACAAAATAATATGCCAGGACACACTAGGTACGGCACTCGTTTATTATTTAGGTACTACTCATCGACCCTAGGGGCTCATTTCAATTTTAAATGCCTGTTCAACATTAATTTATTATGCTTTCGAATCGTATGCCAAAATCTATTGTCGGATTCCATGTATTGAAAAAAGCAGATCTTCTACACAACGCGAGCTTCAGTTAAAATAAAGGCACGGAAATTTCCAAAAATACAAATAAATATGGGAAACGAAAGTTCACTTATCTTGTACCTACAATATTAAGCACGATGCCAATTAATATAAAAACCTAATCAAAATGCACCACAAAACACAAAACATTCTGTGGTTAATAGATCTAGATTTTTTATATTAACTTTCTTATGTACACACGACTACACTATTGGGTACAATATAATAGTTCAGGCATGTAGAGCGAATGGACGAAGAATGGTGTGTGAAAATAATATATGATGCGAAAGTGAGTGGAAGAAGAAGTCGAGGACGCCCAAGGAAAAAATGGCACCATCTGGTAAATCAAATACTTGAATCGGGTCACGTGAAGAGTCAGAATAACAGAAGAGTATGTATGAGACGATGTATGAATGTGAATGAAGCAAGGAGTGTGTGCCAAGACAGAGTTATATGGCGGTCCGTCCTCTCTGCCTACCCCTGCGGTGAAATGGCGTAATGGTTAGTTAGTTAGTAATTGTTGTATATTTTTTGTTTATATTTCGAGTATTTTTGCTTTCTTTGAGTATCATTGTTTATTGAAACTTGACATATTATTCTAACACTATTTAATACTTGGTTAATATTTATGTAATGTTAAATAAACCTATGTAATACCTACCCATTATTATTTATTTTATATGAGTATTATTGTTTATCCGTATTTTAAGTATTATTATTATTCTACTTTTATTTACTATGTATGCAATATTATGCTAAATATACCTAAGTAATGCCTATGTTAAATGAACCTGCTGACAAACTGTTTTGGTAGTTTACCGGGTTCTTTTTATTTAAAAAAATAAAATGGCTTTAAATAACAAAATTCTAAATATTAATGTTGTTAGTAGTTTCTATTGAGTCTCTCCATTTTTTTCCAACTGAACAGTTTTTAAACATGGAACTAACAACGTGGCGTGTTTTTTATAGACTGACAAGATTTTTCAAAGATCCAAAGTGTATGATCGAAATGACGTGAGAATTAAAATAGTTGTACTCACCTAGAAATTTCACACGGGAAAAGCGTGCTGATTTTATGAAGCCGTTTGGAATTAGCTTTACCATATTTTTTTTTTATATTAGTAGCTCCCTGCAGTATTGGTACGATCATTATTTTGAAATTCTTATTTTTCAGGGTTTGCCTTAAGCCGAGGACTGAGGATCGTGAGTCCCATGCCAAATACCCTGCGAAAGCAAACGCCCTCGGCCTTGCGTTGCATGCAAGCTCTGTTAAACGCCCATGATACTTGATCAAGCCAGTGCTTCAGTGATCTTCCTCACCTTTTCCTGATCTTCAGGTAAATATGTTTTGAATACCTATTTTAAATATTAACTTCACGCAGATAGCTGGCTATTCATGTTATCTTGAGCACTATTCATCAAAACCGTCTATGCTTTTCTTTTGAAGTATGTGGTCCCATACATCCGATTATTTGATATAGTTATTAGCCAAATATCCATCAACTTGGAATTATTCAAAATATAATATATCTTGAATCTTTGAACTAGTTGTTATCCGTGAAAAATGCCGGGGTGTAACTTGACTTGCCTAAAAAAATATTTGTTGTTCTGCCACCCTTTTCAAATATACAGAATAATGTACTAAATATCAAAGGTAGCTAAGTACTTCATTAGGTAGTATAAGTATTTAAAGAAATCATTTTTCAAATTCGACAATTTTCTGAGCTGATCTGTCAGTTCCAAATTTAAAAAGTTTACACTAGTACTTATGTATGTACGTACGTACTCACAAAGGAACAGGAAGGAAAGTCCTAAGCATATATTTTTTATGTATGAGTTACACAAAAATTTGAGGGAGGTCAGCGCTCGGACGAGATTCTTCCATAGATTTTTTTTCTTTGTTGTATGTTTGGTTTCAAGAAAATTCTCCTGTTCTCATTTTTTCGTTAGCCTCCATTTTCACCAAAAGCGAACCTAAGTACACCAAGTTTCTAACCTTTCTAAGGCTACGAAGTACTTGCCATGCCGGTCACTGTTAGTTTTTTCATTGCTTTGTTGATCAGACTAACCAAATTGCTGCTTTTTTTCATCCACTTTGGCGAGAACTTTATTTTTTCTTCAGAAGTATCTTCACAGTGGACCAGGGCGATACTTAGACTATCTACCACACGTACCGCAAATAAACTATACATTATTTTATATTACTTAAATATGAAAAAACACATATTAATTAAATAAACTTATTAGCGCATGCCGGGATTTTACCCCGCGACTTCTGGATTCATAGTCAAGCGTCTTAACTACTCGATCACTTCATTCTTCGAATACAAAGTTTTTAATTTTATTTATCACATTATTATTTTATTGATCATTGCCCGAATTGGATTTTGGCTGTATTGTTTGAACAGCGAACAGTGCAGTAGTGTTTCGCAGATAGGGTAGACTTAGTTAAATATTTAACCAGCCCTAGAGCTCCCTACTCGGCGCGCAAGGAAGGGAAGTACCCCCAGTAGTAAGAAGTGGGAAGTAGGAAGAATGGGGTGCAAACTGTATCAGTACGCGTTTTCGTAACTCGGTTGATCGGGCTAATTCGGGAAGTGCAAATGAAAGCCTATTATTGGTTGCAATTGTTGATCTTCTAGCAGTAACTTACGTAATACGAGACACCAGGATTAATACACAGATTTAGGATAATCGCAGAATAGGAAATTGTAAGATTTTAGAAACCTGGTATCTGCGTCTGTAGGAAGAGTCTTCACTCCTGCCAGTCTTCTGATGTCTTCCTTTAGTTCCTTTTTTTCTAATGACGTACCTGTATTTATTGTCTTGCCACCAGTTTCGGGAATCCGGGTTTAATATGTATTTATTATGCTACAAATACGAAAGGAAACTTAGCACTACTAGTTCTCACATTAGGTTTGTATCCAGCATATTACGTATGTATTTTTTTGATAGCATGTTTACGCGCCCTTGAAGTGATTTTACTACGAAAATGGCGCTATAAAAGTTATTCATTTATTATTTTTATTGTAAGCGGAAACTAAAAAATCAATCAACGTTTGACATTTATTTTCTTCGATATTTTATACCAAACGTAATTACAATTACAAACATGTTACGTTTCATTTCTTACAGCAATCCCTAAACAACTCTAATAAATTTCACAGAAATTAATATATGTACTCCAAATACTTTAACATCGAGCAATACACCTCCCTCAAAGTGGCTGTGAGTAATTTATTAAGAACGTTAGATTGCCTTTATCCTTCCGGTATACTTGAAACAGCCAGGCACTATTCAAGAAACAGCTAGCGGGTAACAGGTAGCAGGTAGATGGTAGCACGCCCACTGTGCCAATCCTATCCCTTTTAATTTGGCACCACCTTGATGTCGCGTCAGTACCAGGTGACAGACTATATTACCTGCTCTTTACTAATTAATATTCCAGCACATGAACCATTAATTACCCGAATAGTACTATTAAATTCGTTTTATTCAGGAGGGATTATTAAAATTATAACATCTTTTTTTTTTAATTCGCTCAAAAAGTTATAAAATATGAAAGTACCGGTATCAAGTAGAAAGTGGAAGCTTACGTGCTATGTTATTCAAAAAAGTATATACCGTGTTTCATGCTCATACCGTGAAAGTTGGGGTTTTTAAATTATCTTTTGTGGAAGTAATGTAGTGTGCTCTTAACTTTACTTTTAAGTTTCTAGGGATACGCGGGTCGTCTAGCCAATAATCTAGTCAATCGTACTAGCATGACTTCGAAAATCATGGCAAAAGTTTGTACGAGTTTTTTGTCAATCAGACGCTAGTAAAGAAGTTATCGAATTTCTTATATATTTGGGCCCGACTGAACAAAAAATGATTATTTTCTTCAAACTTTTCATGATGCTTTCCATGTTCCTTGAGATATCGCGGTATACGCACAATACATGGTGCAGGAGGTACATTTTTTTGTAGATCATTGCTTTTGCTACATTCACAGCTCCAAAGCATTATGTTATGGTTGTCTGTAATATAAGAGAGATCAACTGGTCGAGGTGTTTAAAAAATACAATGGCACCTACTGATATATCAACAGGTGTATGACGAGATTAACATGTTATGAATATTCGTCAGGTGGCAAAGGTCGTAGTATGTTGCATTGTATGATAGGCCAAAGGCTCTGCTAGTTCTAAATCGTGAGTTAAAAAACAACAGATTGAACAACAAAGAAAACAAGTTGTGGTTATTTGCAACATATATCCCTACGAATTTGGCATCATATTAATATTAGTAATGGATACAATTTTGTTTTCTATTTGGTTAATGTTTTAATTATTATTGTGCTCATTTAATATTCTAGTCCTACATTGAGTTCAATTATTTGGTCCATGGAATGATTTGTTTTGAACAGCTAACAAATAGATCTTTGCCTTCCGTGTCAAAGTTTAATATGTTGACGCGAGTTTTTTATAGCATGTCTATTGGGCATCGTAATATGTTTAATTGAAATGAATGGTATTATTATGGTTGTATGAGGAATTACACACTTGTTGGAACAATAACAAGCTTCTGTACCAGAAAATAAATGAAGCCTTTCATTTTGGTCGTATTTATAGACTACATTCATATTTTTTTCATAAACTGTAATGGAATATGGTAGAAATAGCTTTAATTACCAGCTCGTGTGAGTAGTGTTCACTAACTTGCGTGAGAAAGTTCATTAACACACGTTATGTTATAGGTATTATATACTGGTGTACGATTGAATGTGGATCAATTCAATATGTGTTTCTTTACATGATAGTGTGTGGGTCAATTCTAAAGAAAATGAATACCTACGAATAGATCAATAGACATTGGTTTTTGAATTCCTTTGTTTACTTCATTTGGTCGATAAATTAATAACTTCCTTAATTGATATTAAACTACATCTTTAAAAAACTAACCCACTAATCGAAATACAATTTATCGATTTTCTACTCTTGTGAGTCTCTTTTTAATGTATTTACTCGCTCGTTCCCTTTTTTGGTATTTGTAATAATATTATTGCTTTTTGTTTTATAATTTTGTCTTCCACATAATAAGTTTTTTTTTAAATTCCTTGGGAATAATATATCAAAAAAAGTATTTTTTCATTAAATTATCATTTTAATAAATAAAGAATGTGACACCATACAAGTCCCCTATTGCCTAAAACTATTGAAACTAAGCCACACCCTATTTAAATTAAGGAAATGGGGAGTAAGATAGGGAAGAGGGAGATTTGGATTTAAAACAATTAATCAGCTCTTAAAATTATTACAAGAAACGTTCCTTTTCTAAGAGGGAAAAAATATCCAACGAACCTAGCAGTCCACGTTGAAGTGCTGATACCAACCCCGATATATAGCAGTGAGGCATGGAACTAGCAGAAGAAGGATGAACGTAGACTGAATGCTATAGAAACGAGATCCCTAAGTCGTATGTGTGATAAAACTATGTTAAAATGGGGAAATCCAGAAAGAATGTAAAGGTTGATGTAAACGTAATCCATAAGATTAAGAAAGGGACATTTAAATTGTTTGGACACTTAGAACGGATGAACGAAAAAAGGAGTGTAAGGAAAATATATGACGCGAGAGTGAATGGAAGGAGAAGTTGGTAACACTCAGGGTAGACATGGCATGATCAAGTGAATCAGATACTTGAGTCAGGTCCCTTGTCGGGAGTCAGAATAATAGAAGAGTATGTATGATACAGTGTATGCATATGAATGGAAAAAGGAGTGTATGCCAAAACAGGGTTCTGTGGCGGTCCATCCTCGGAGTAACGGTATGGTGGTTAATTAGTTGGTATCTCACCAGCGCTGTATTGAGAATAACTTCCGCTTTAAAACAAAATGCGAAATTATTTTTTTATGTTGTACCTACATATTATACATAAATAAAAAATAACGCTTTACGGTTAAATACATTTTATTTGCGCAAGTTATGTGCATTACGCTCAAAACTTGTAATGAAAAGTGTGGTCTTGACTCGCTTCTCCGCCCCCTTACTCTCCCTCTGCCTTCGGTCACTTCGATTGACTTTTTCAATCATAAGTTGTGACAGTTCCGCTTGTGTACAAACCAGCATAGCTTTTTGTTACTAAATCCGATTTCCTGCCCGCAGAAAACGCAAAAGCATTATTGTATTAGCTTTTTACGCTGCGGACTAAATATTAAATATTACATTTTTCTTTCTTCGAAGGCAACCCACGTTGACAGGAGTCATATTTTCTTGAATTTGTATTCAAGTTGTCTTCGCGCCTTACTCGTATTCTGAATTTATGAAAATGCTGGTGCTATTAAATCTCAGATTTTTTACGAGGATGTGTGTAAACACAAATTCCCTGTATGTTTTATTCAATAATATGTTGGAATCAAAGAAGATTATCAGAATACCACCATATATTTTGAATAACCTCTAGTTATTTTACAACATTTTGAAACACATAAATCTAACCCTTATTAGAATGCTGTGATAGATTTATTTAATAATCTCCATTAATTTTACTTTCTTTCTGAATAACTCTATAGGTCGCCCTCAAAGATATTATAAACAAAGGAATACATGTAATGATTAAAGCGAATTTTATCATGAATTAACAGTCTCAACCTTATAAATAATGACTAAAGCACCCTTCAGGAGATTTTTCGCAAATATGGTCTTATAAAATTTTGACAAGTAATTTGTGATATAATTCTGAAACAGTACTTGTAAGATTACTTTTTTAAAACTATTTTTCAACGCATCTCTTCTTCACGCTAAAGTTAATACAATATTCTCTGGAAATCTCCATATTTTCTAAAATGTTTTAATACGCGATAATTCTGTTTTCTCGTAGGATGAACTTTAGATTTTTTTTATGAATATATATATATATATATATTAATGGTAGGTACTTTATTTTAAGCAATTGAAACGTATTTCTATCATCATTTTCAATTAGAGATTTCCAGATAATCGACTAGGCACTCTAAACAGCACGACCTTCGTTTAAATATATTACATATTTTTTCTCTTGTTTCGTTTATTTATCATTTTTTTTAACATTATAATTTTATCATTATTTTAAACATTACCCTTTCATAAAAATCATATTATTTAAAGTGGAATTCTATTTAGTTGTATTAGTATGTATGAGACGATGTATGGATGTGAATGAAGCACGGAGTGTGTGCCAAGACAGAGTTATATGGCGGTTCGTCCCCTCTGCCTTCCCCTGCGGGGAAACGGCGTGATGGTTTGTTAGTTAGAATTCTATTTTGTTCAGAAATTGACAATTATTTTAATTTTATGTACAGTCACACATTTTAATATTATTATGAAAACAAATGTTATCAATCTAAATATCTTTTGATATTTATGAAAACGTTGTTATCTCATATCATATGCATGTATGAATTGTATATTATATATATAGGTCCATAAATAGGTTTCCAGAAATACGGTCAAATTTGCTCGGTATATGAAAAACAATATTTGGGTAGTTTGAAAATGCATTGTAAATTCACCAAACACTATTTTCATTGGAATAAAATGTAGTACATAAGTAAACAGGCCATTTAAACGTTAAATCTCCGTCAAAGATCTATGGCTTCACCTTTTGTAACTACCTTTGTACGTGTCTCCTGTATTTGTTTAACCATCCAATAGGTTGAGTACTTTTGTTCTTTAATTAAATACAAAACAGAGAAAATTCGGGAGATCGTGGGAGACCACGGCTTATCCCAAAGTGTCGGACCTTTCAGTGGATTAGCATGGGCAGGAGCAGCCTCCGCGGGACGGATGGACCAACAATGGGCCGGAAGCTGCTCGCCTAATCCGGCTCATTCGATTAATGTCGGTCACAGGAATAGTGGCCCATCCTGTAACCCTGGGCCCACACTCCTCATTGCCAATTTATTCCATTACTCTAAGTAAATGCAAATATATTATGTAGAGCTCGGCTTAATGGTACTTCAGTTTGGAATTAGGAATTACCTTTGGTTCGAATATGACTATATTTCGAAAAAATGTATTGACTTTAATGTTGTTTTTGTACCTTTTCCTTCTTCAGCGGTGCTGCTTACTACAGCGACTTGTTGGTAGAGTGTTAGTCATCTCTTTTTGAAGATTGAACGGTTGTATTGCCAAAAGAACTGAGAAATTGCAATAATTTGTGAGCTATTGCGCGAATTTCTCCATACCAAGCCCTGTTTATAAAATAAGCATGTTGTTACATGAGATAGATGTTTATTGTTAAAATTTCTCTTCACTAAACGCAGCAAGTTAAGGCTAAAAATTGTTGAATATTTTTTGGAATCATTATTTAGAATAAAACGAAATTATTTAGAAACGCTTAAAATAAAAATAAAAAAACATTTAAAATTCATTTAGGTACCAAACAGGTGATTAAACTTATCGCGTAGCCGAATTTTATACATCTTCCCCTCTACTTCCCTACCCCCCCTTTCCTATCTACCACCTATCAAACCTGATGTTCTATCTCTCTTTATTAAATTTGTCATTCCCTGTTTAATACTGTTATTCAACTAGTATATATTCATACAGTCCTGATGAAGGTACAGGCTGAACTAAAACTAGTTAACGATAGTATATTCAAGAAAGTGGTGTTATACAAAACATTTTTTTATTTTAAATTCACTATGTCTAACCACAAAGTGTTTCTGTGAAAAATATTTTTATTCCATCAATTGAAAAAAATATATTATAGGAAAACTTTGTAATTTTGTTATCCTCACATATCATATTACCATCGATTTGGGAATCTATGTGCCATATAAGAGGAATAAACTCCTTCACTTTGTGGTTAGTTACAGTGACGTGGTAGACACTGTACCTAATATCTTATTTAAGCTTCTCTCACACATTTTAACGAAATAATATTAACCAAAACCTTTGAAATCATATCCAAGTAGAGATCAACCCAAATGCTTTGAGGATTGTCAGGCGTACAATTTAATTTCAGAGCCAACGAAACGTTCTAAAAATGTGAAATTGATGTCATTACATTACGGTAAACGCTCGAATTTACCGCAGTACGACATTATTCTAAGCTGCGCTTCATATCGCGTGTGGTCCCAGTATCTCAGTACCGAGCATAAGAACTCCATAATAAATTACATGTCATAATATTTCGCTACACTCTCAAGGAAATGTGAATAATAATTCTCTATGAATTGACGTCAAAGATTTATTTCAGTAATCATCGTGGGCTCCGAGGAACCCCGCCCTTAATGTTAATACCCGAGTTAAAAGCACTCCAGTTCGAAAGGTTTTTAAACCTCGCTTCAGGACGAAAGGTTTTGCATACCATTTCCCTGATCCTAGGTAAAGCTTCACAATACTAACAGCTAACAGTACAGCGACAAAGCTACATAATTCAGGTAATTTAAATTGGAATTGATTGTTTCGCAAGAAAGAGCAACTTTAGTTTAAACGGTTAAATTCAAACTATCACAGTAACTACGCAGAAACCAACCAACTGTTCAGTAGGTAGATAGTACATCCAGAAGGACCCTTTAATCTTTAGTGATTTTTCATTCAGGCACTTTTGTAGGGGTAGCCGCAAACTCTGACAAACAAATAAATGCTTACTTCTCTCGACTTTCGTGAATCTGGTGATGCGGTTTGGTTTCTAGGAATTAATCCCTTCCCGGAACTATTCAATTCTCGTTCAATTATTTGATGTTCTCTTATTTTCTCCTCCGAGCAGAGAAAGCCCAAGTCCTTTTTGGCAGGAATGATAAAAGAAGCCGAGAGAGAACTCCCCAGAGAAATTCATTAAGCCAATTCGATTTGTGTAGGCATTCAGCCTTAATAGAACAATTATTTCTTCGGTTATCTGGGAGCAAGTTAATTATAGATTGAACCGTCACGCTTGTAATGGCTCACGAGAAGTATTTAATACATGGATAAATGAAGATACTTCTTACAATATTCTCACTCTCAGAATCTTTGGTCCAGCTCATCTAGCTCTGTTAGAAGAGTGTAGTGTGTGTTTTGTCTACCTATGAAAAGATCTTTGTGATTTTTGGACCACCATGCAAGGCCTGTAGAACATTTAACATTATGACAGACGTCTTGCATGTTTGCATAAATTATATTTACATTTCGAAACAAAATTAATTATCTCACAGAAAACAAACTACAAAGTTTTTTAAACTCTTTTCATTCAAACACATAAGTTGGATTGGGTACAATAAAAATGTTTTAAATTACAATCAATTTTGTTTATTCATTGCTACATGTAACAGTTATGTTTATATATCACAGATAAAACATTAATAGTACATATGTTTTTAATAAATTAGATAACTCTATTTTCTACACACGTAAGCTAATAAGAATATAAAAAGTAAAAAGTTTTTTTTATTTACATAAATAGCTATTGAATAATATAATGTTATAAAAGCATAATAATTGAACGCATTGAGAATTTAGCTTCCACCTTCGTTTATCAAGTTCAGTCAAGTAGGTTAGTCTAATTTATTATTTCGATGGTGAAACATAAAAATATTATATGGGGTTGGAAAGGTTGTGGAAATCCATCAAACCAACTCATATAAACCAAACCTATTGTTGCATCATAATAATTATTAGTAATTATGTACATCTTATTACTATTTCTTTTTTTCCTATATTTAATTGCGACAACTACTACCATGTTCTGCAAAGTAATACAATAAATTGTATTTAACGCTTGAAAATATTGTACGTAATTGACACAGCAGGTATTTAAACAAACAGTTTTCTCGGCATAAAATAAATCTACAATACGTATAGCATCGCAAAAATATTTGCGGTAAACATTTAAAAGTCCTTAACGCTTTTGAGATATTCAATTAAATTTTCCATAGTTATTCTGCGTCACCAAGTTTCATTTTTGATAAAAAGAAATGGTATTTACAGCCAGCTAGGCCCTAGGCAAGATTCAACAATTCGGACCGCGTCATGCCGCCCCATATTTCTGAAGATATTCGCTAAGTCAGCAACAGCGCTGGTGTTTCTGTGGCGACATTCCCAAAGATCCAGAATGTGCTCCGTCGGCGAACTTTTCGTTGCGAAGAAGTTAATGTATCTGTCGACGTTTAGCTTTTGTGCCAGCAGTCGCCAATCATTGCCCCGGGCGTTGGGAGGGTCCAGACAACCACATAATTGTTTTTTGACCGACTTCGTTAGTCTGAAAGGGGTGACGTTGTCTACGACGCAAGTGTTTATTCCCTTGTCGCTAACGGTCATGCACTTTTGTTTTGCAGACGATTGGATGTCTTCGTCGATAACGGTTAGCGATCTTTCGGGTAAAGTTTTACTGTCAACGGCGTGCTCCGAGAATGCATTGTTATTTTGGGCAAAACTCATATTGATTGGGTTCAAAGAAGTATTACCGTTTCTAAACTCGTCATTTGATCTCATTATGAAAACTTGTTTATGGGAAGGATTAACCTTTTGGTTTGCGACTATTTTGAATTCCAATTCATTTATCGAATCTGTTTGTTCCAAAGTAAAACTACAATGCAACGAGTTAGATGTCGAACTCCAAATATGAGAGAAGGGAATTTCTTGGTAGCTTGAATTAGGTTTCGCTCTCCACCCGACTCCGATATCTTCCAAGCTTAAACACAAATTGGATCCTCCGTCTTGAAACCACAAAGATTTCGGGGAATCGAGCAAAACACCCCCGAGTCTCCGTTCTTGGTCTGAACAGTAGTGCAAGGCACAAGGGGTATCTTCGAAGACGTAAACTCGGATCGAAAAATCAGTGACGATAGTGTCTGATAGAAGTGGCGCATAGACAGCTAGTTTCAAGTTCTTCACAGCTTTCCCGTTGAAGCTTTCTCCGGCCAAGACGAAAGTCGACAAGAAGTCGGTGACAAGGTAAACCTTATCAGAATCTAGCTGTGTGAATATCGGCGTGTTGATAGTTTCTTGGCCGAGGCTGACGATCTTCCGCCACTCCGTGTGAGAGTTGTCTGGGTTTTGATTGGTAGCAGGCCCGAGTGCATAGACGGACAGGTTCCAGAAGCCGTGCTTGAGACTGGCACAGTGGGGGATCTGTACTATCGCCGCTTTGCATAATTGTATCCCTGGGGGGCCTATTTTGATGACGGGGCCCAATTGCGTTGTTCCTGATAAAAAAAATCAAAATATGCTATGAAAAACGATAATTAAATACTAAGAATTCGTTTCTCAATTGACACGGATGCATACCAAACGAATTAAAATGTCAGTAAATAAAATGTTATTCTCGTAAAACTGGTTTTTTTAACTAGCGGCAACTGGACATTATTAATATGTTGTATGTTATTTTATTTCACATTAATACTTCAAACACACATCTAGGTTGGGTAAGGCTAGGTTAGGCTAAAGTTAAATAGATTGATTTTAGGCTGTCGCAGACTTTTCTAGTTTATGTGCACTTTTATATGTATTGTCAGCACACAGAAATTGACACAGCCAAACTAATCAACACCTACCGGAAAGTACAATAATCTATCCTGGTGTAAATAAGAGTATCTCACCTTCCGGGAAGCAGGGCCGGCAGCGGTCCTCGCGCACCAGCGACAGGTAGAGCGTCTCCTTGCGGCCGCGGGGCAGCGCCCCCTCGGGCAGGGACGCCGCTGCGCCCACCTGCGGCAGCGCGAGGCGAAGCGCCCCCGGGCCCGCCGCCACCGCCACGCTCGTACTCGTGTTGCCCACAAACTCGGCGAACAGCGCTGACACGGCAGCCAGCGAGGGCAGCGTCACGGTGTCGCTGGCCACGTCGAAGGTACACTCAGCTAAGGGAACAAAATAATAATCATCGATTAAATTTGGTAATAGATCCCTGCTACCTGTATCCATTGGTATTTCCAAGGTTCTGCCTCGCCATCCATTCTTCCGCGACAGTTTTGTTATGTCATGACCTAAGAAGGGTAATAGGGTCACCTCAAGGGCGTTTTACAACATAAATAACATAATCTACAGCTTAATTACTAAGACTTATAACTAGTGACGTATAAATTATAACTTATAACTATGTACTCACATCTAAAACCTATGATTAGTGACTTAAAATTTAGACTTATAACTAAAACGTGTAGGTAATAATGTAGAGGAGGTCTTACCGATAACAGTGAAGAGGTAGTACAGAATCAAGAGCAGGAATTTTGTCCAGATATGAGAAAATTTTAGAGGCATTGCAATACAAGAAACCTTCATGGTATTGGTTTTCTGTTTTCTACTCTGCAAAACTTCAGTAGCAAAGCGGTAAAACAGATGGAAAGCGAAGAAGAATTTTTTTCATGGACGGAGTCATTTTTTATGCTGATTGTCGGTCGGGAAGCAGAAGTAAATGTAGACAAAAGTAGGTACGCCAAAACCAGCTTGATCAAGTTAAAAAAATAACGATTCTTTTTATGAAAAATATGTGGATGGAGAAGAGCAAACACACAAATTATTTGTTTCATAAGATAAATTATTTATTGTTACCCACTCATTGACATTATGTTATATTCATAACATTGTCATTATTGGATTTGGTATGATATTTTAAATTTATGCCGTAAAAATTTGCCCACGTATCCCAGGAAATCAAGTTCTTAATGTTAGATTTTCTATTTTTGGGTGGGATCAATAACATCGTGTGAAACAAGCAATGTTCGTGTCAAAACTATCTGTATAGGAAATGTCTACATAAGTGAATATATATTAAACGTTTACTTTGGGGATTTCAAAAAACTTCTCCTAGCTCACGTTCAGGGCCGGTCCTATGCAGGCGCAATTGAAGCAGTCCGTTCTAGGCTGCGGATTGCTAAGGGCTAATAGTACGTAATTCATCACATACCCAGCGCCTATATGTTAAATAAAATGAAGAAAAAAAAATACTATTAACGAACGGCAATTAATTCCGTAATTTCCTGGTACGACGGCGCGAAATAAAAACCTGCGCCCCTTGTTTTATACTTGATACAAGTTGATAACAATCTTCTGTTCGAAAGAGAAATCCACGCTGGGTGTTAAAAAGAGACAATATTATTCAGAAATAAGCAGTGCAAATGAGAGAGATATTGTCGTGGATTTAATTTCATGAAAGAATGAGACAACGCTATATGAATGAATATTGCTGTCGCATTCTAACAGCAATGCCACCCATTCACCTTTCTTCTTCAATTTGAAACGTATTCCAAGCTGCGTAAAGATTATTTTTGCATATTAATATGAATATTATGTTGGGATATAGAAAAAATATAGTACAAAACCTCTGGCTACTTTCAAACATTTTAAAATTTGCGAAGTACGTTGACTAGGGATGGTTAATATCTGTCACTGGGGTTCTAGTTACTACACACCTCCGAGGAACCGGTTATTTATCCAGTTATTTTTAGAGCCGATTCTCGGTGGCGGAAAGATTTTTCGAAAACTATTTTTTCTAGAAAGAAGGGAATCGGTTTCCAGAAACATTTTTATTTCTTGGGGGAGGGGGGTTGAAAATGATTTAGGATAAAAAGAACTGGAACCGGTTCAACAGTTCCAAGACCGTCTAGTCACCGGGAAAAAAAAGTATTCGGGACAGGGATATCGAAAATCTCTAATGTTGACGTTCTTGTTTTGTTTAGTTATTGTTTTTCTTACACTACATTGTATTTATCTTCTAACTAAGCAGACCAAAACATTTATATTTTCAAAATTTATTTATTTTTTGGATCTCTTTATATTTAGATAATTTAAGACCGGAACCTGCCAAAACAAATAATGATTAACAACGATGACATTTTGTATGAAAGTGATGCGTTTTGTTTATACTAATATAACACTCAGATCCACGTGGAAAACAGCAAAAGTACATATTTTTAGAATTATACAATAAGCTTTTTTATTAGACATAATTAGTTTTTTTTTTAAATTTAGGTTTTGACAAGGGGCGCCAAAAAATAGCCCGCGCCAGACGCCGCGCCGTTTGGGCGGACCTACTCACGTGTTACATACTCGTATTAATAACCACCTTCAAACGGAGTTATCTGTGTTACCGAGACTACTGGCTATTGCGGGGTACACATTACACTACTTCAATTGCCTTTCTCCTGGATATAAAACAGATAATACCTTTCATGCGCCTGTTTTAAATTACACATTTGAATAATTGCCCCCTCTATTCTGACTACTAAATATAGCGTCACTGTTTAATCGTAAACATGTTTGAAAGACGCACGAGCAACAGGTAAGTAAATGCGTCAATGGTGGAGTTAGTACTTACAACTTGAGAAGCAACTGCTGGAAGAGTGGTCGGATTCACTGTAAGGCTTTTTTTCGTAGTTGTCGCTCTCATTAGAGGGGCTTACTTGGTGGTCCAGGGGCAGAACGTAACTGTAACAAATGTATAATTCTATATCGGAAGAAAACCAGTGTCGTTTCAGAAGCTTTCATCTCTGAAGACGTTTTTACTGCATTAACTTCACACAGGAGACCCTCAGGGCCTATGTCACATTTGGGGATGCTGTTTGGAGGGACATGTTACAAATAGATGCATTTATATTAACTTGTCTACTTCCTTTAGAAAACTATTCCATTCTCGGGGTTGAATAATATATTTATATTGCACCTTTCTTTCTTGTGAAAATAAGTCAACAGCTTTTAGCAGTTGTTGAAACCGCCAGTTAGATGTTGATATCTTTCTCATAGACATTCTTTTCTGAATAGATGAATTCAATGATTCACTCTTATTTATATGAAAACATATCGTACATCATCTTAAAAATAATGTAAGTGCATTAACTTTTTTAAGGATTTAATCCCGGGCTTAAACCTTTCGATAGCTGATAAATTGGTATTTTTAGTAACACATATTCAGTTCAGATATATGTGCAGAATATAACCTTCAGTGTATCTAATAACGCAGATACTCATCTATAAGTAAATGTTTCACCTGTTTTAAGAAACCAAAAGATTATTTGCGATCAGACGAGCTTTTTTAATATTAGTAAATTCAATATATGCACATACTCGCAATACCAGCAACCAATCATAAAGTAATAATAAGCATTTTAACACATTTTGACATTCGTTTTCAGAGATTTATTATTAGAGACATCATTAAAGCCGTGATCACCCTTCAAAGTTTTTGCGACGACCTTATATTGTATGAAAACACGTAAGCAAACACTTGTTTACGCTTTACCAATTTCTACAAAAAAAATGCAACAGCAGCCCATTAGCTCCTAATTACCTGTTGCCGAGATGTGGCACGTCGTAGTGGTGCTCGCTGAAGCGGCGCGGGGGGCGGGGCGGCTCCCCCCACCCACTCAACGCCCCCCCGCCGCCTCCGCCCGCCGCCACACCACTCCCGCCCCCGGCGCCCCCATGACGCGTCAGGTCGGGCTGCAGGGAGAGAGTCTTCTTCTCCGGGTCAGGGTAGAATTCGGGACGGAACTCCGCTGTTGAAAAGAAATGTTTGATTTTTTAAGTATACAAAGCGCCCTTGAGGTGATCTTCCCACAAAAATGGCGCTATAAAAGTAATCCATTTATTATTATTATTACAGTGCAAGCTCGATATTCCAAGAAACACAATCAAAAAATCCACGCTGATGTCCGATTATTGAAATTATGTCCATAAGATAAAGAGGGTAGGTGCTTACATTAAATCTTTATTTAGAATTTTTGAATAAAATCGATTCAGTATACATTTACGAGTACATTGGGATTTTCATAGAGTCGACGCCAATACCGAGTACCCGAGTACCTAAGTCATATTCTTTTGGTGGGGAACTTCTTAATTATCGAAGAACGCTTCTTGGACGTAACATTTTACAACCTATTTACTTATTTATTGAACCTAATTCAAGTTATAATGTCGGATGGAATAAAATAATAAACGTGTCGAATTATCGAACGTTGAATTACCGAGCATGTACCTACCGTATTATGTAAACTATATATCGTACAGGTATTAACTCCCTACTAAATCTCCGTTTCAAACCGAGTATTTTCACTGTTTTTTTTAACTATTAATATAATGGTAGTTATTTATATTTTATTTTTACGTTGACAAATAAATTTATGAGAACGATTTTAGTTACGCGTATTTGCCGCCAAAACGATATATTCGTACGAAAAGTTTATGTATTGTGACGTCACACCGACAAACGTTTGTAGGCAGTTCCGGGTCCCGATTACAGTTGTGTTAGCAACCAGTTGCAGTACCCACGTGACACTCAAATCCAGACCGTTTAGTAATAAGAAATTTTTAGTCGTTCTAATGTCAATTTTAGGAGCGTTTATAATTATTTTTAAAAACATTTAAATCTCACATTTTTAGTGAGACGACCAGAATCATAAAAATAATCTTCAAATATTTCGCACGTTTTTAACATTATCAAAGACATTAAAATTAATAGTCATAAAGATTCATATTCTTAATATACAGTTAAACTTGTCCAATAGTCCAATATTAGGTACGAGTATATTTCGCGTAATCTCATAAAATTTCTAATTATTCTTTTATCACCTTTTCATTTAACGTTTTGCCTCTTTCATTTCATATTATCTGTCTCTTTCTCTTTGTTCCATTTTTTATAGTTTAAATGTATTTTTTTGTTTTCTTACTGTTCTCTTATTTTTAATATGATGTTCTCTCTCTGTATATATGAGTATATATTAGAAACCACACCATATGTATTTAAAAAAAATAATGTTGTACCTTGATTATGCTTAGACCAAGCGAAACCGGTCGGTCATAAAAATTTAAATAAAATATGTTGCCTTATACAAATTTATTATTTCACTTTCACCAAATTATTTTTAATTTCTGAAATATTACAGGTGTAAAAAATGCAGGCCACATTAATATACCTTATGTGAATTAAAATTGAAGGGAAAAATACACCCCTTGAATGAAATTATAATTGCAAAATATAATGTGTAAAACGGTACGATTTATTTACCAGATCTCGCCATGTTGTACAGAGAGTGATCTCTCTCCTTCCTTCTGAAGACGTGATATGCCACTCCTCCCAAAGCTCCAAGTATCAGCAGAGCTATCGCCAGCCCGATGTAAAGGAATGAGTTGCTCGACGCTGCTGAGGACAGAGGAAAATAACATTTTTACATTAAAAAATCAAATAGTTTATTTTAAATGTTCATTGAAATGGTTTCATATTTCCCCGAAGCACCAATGGAGCATTCCCTAACATAAATGATGCGTGAAAACCACTAGCTTACGCATGACTGATGCTTTTATAGTGAATTCAAATGTTACGGAAATATTAATTTATTCAAAGTTAGCTACTTACCGGTTTCGCCTGGCTCTCAGATATATTTTTTTTAAATAATGAATAATTAAAAATAATTAAATAAACAATAATGTGATGTCATGTCTTACTTTTTCTACAGTTCAATTTATATTTCAAAACTCAATTTCCTGCTAAAAATAGTTGCGTTGACTTAGATATTCAGAAAAACTTTTGCAAATTTTTTCACCGTTATAGAGTTGTTAATGGAACTCATCAAGAGATTTTCAATGTTGTTGTTTCGATTAGAAAACGGAGAAAAATGGTGCATTGTCCTATTAAGTAGATACTGAATTACAATTAGGTTAAATGGATATTTATTTTTATCAATTAGAAGAGTCAGTCAAAGATCAGTATAATTAATTTAAATAATTTTTAATCTATAGCACATTAATAGCTACCTTTAAAAGCAATTGTTTGCCACCGCTAGTGTTAACAGCTCGGAATTGAAAAGATCGTTATAAGTTAATTGGCACTTAAATTACTTTGCACATTATAATGATTCCTCTAAGAATACAATTTTCCCAGAGAACCTAGTTAAAGGAAATTTAATAATAATAATTTAAGATAATCTTTCAATGAACACCCCTTCCACTTAATGAACACAACAACCGAGCGAAAAAGAAATAAAATGAAATTTCCGGTTTATTTTTCTATAAAGAAGATATTCTCATTAAGAGGAAAGTTATTAATGAAGTTTGTTTCTTAGAAAAATAGGAGATAGGACGTCGAAGAATGCGCGAAGTAATTTTAAACTTGTTCTTGTAAGAACATAATTTTAAATTGGTCCTATCCAAGTCTAACAAGACGGAAGGCGACACGACGAGATTGAGACTAACTTTTGGACGAGCTTAGAGCTTTCTTCAGCACATTTGTATGTAAATTGGTCTGGTTATGTCTACCAATACGATTGTTTACTGTTCTGCGTACCAGTCTTGCATATGAACTATGCAATTGCAGCTCTAATGTTTAATTATTTACCGACACCCGCATTCCAAAGTTTATTTGTTATTAGTTATTATATTTGTTGCTGTCGTGAATATAATGACTTTTATATAATCTTTGATAGGACGGAGCTACGCATGTACAGAAATACTGATGCGACGGTGAGTATAAGACAGGGTACATTTGTGCAATCTTTAAAAGGGGTTATATTACATGTTACCATCATTTTTCGTAAATAAGATAAAAGTCTGCCCGAAAATATATTTTAATGACCTTTCGTAGAAATGTTTAACATATTATTATCATCTACCAAGTATGTCAACTCTAGATCAAGTATTAAAAGCAACCGTTATCATATTCACTTATACTTTTAATGCGATTTATTTTCAAAATAACGCAAAGCTTTCCTAAACTCTTTAATTATTTATATTTATTACAGTTAATTAAAATAAGGACTTACTGCCAGTTAAATTGAGTTTTGAAGAGACCCATGTTGCAGGAGGGAGAAAACACAGACTGGCAAACACTAGAACAAGCTGCTTATGCGACCCGTTCTCATGGGGCGAAAGTCAACCATTTACAATTGTTGGGCGTGCGTTCAACGTGTTTCTCGGCTCTGTACTGGTGCCAAAAAGATAAGTTCCTCGGAGCAACTTCCATTGAAATACCGGTATAACGAGGACATCATTCCCACCTGACGTCTTTACTTTAAAGATTATAAATACTAATCCGTTTGTTAAGATAGGGGAATCTATCAAACGGACTGCCCATTTCTCATAAGTCAAGTGTTTTTTCAAGTATTTTGGGACTCCATACCAGAGGTGACTACCAAATTCAACAGCGGAGCGTACTTGTGATTTGCACAATATCAGTCGTGTCCTAAGTGTACTGTAACAGTACCTGCGAGCCCTATACAGTACGCCTAGCTTCTGAGAGGCTAATTTTACCCTGGCGATGGAGCCCCGATGTCTAAGCTGGTCGTTTAAGGTTAGACCGAGCATGTAAATGCAAGGCTTGTTAGGAAGATTGCTTCCGTTGAAAGAGACTAAGTTGTCATTTTAATCCCTTTTAGTCGTAATCAGACACGATTAGGTCTTTGAGACCTTAATTTCGACGAGATTATTTTTACCCCAAGAGGAAACTCTCAAGAGTACCTAGAACCTGACCCAATACAGGCGATGCAAACCTCTCTGAGAAATTGAACAATTCTACTCGTGCGTGTGTGAATTATGGTCCAATTTTTTAGTGATTTCTGGAACTAGTTATGCTGCACATATTACCCGATGTTAACAAGAGTATCTTAATCACAAGTTTTCTAGAATGTCGACCCATGGCATGGGTCAAGTGCCGTATCTATCATCGTAACACATTACCATATAATACAATGATAGCGCTCCGATCATAATTCAGTAATCAAACACTGTTTTGACACCATTCTGAGTTATTGTTTCGTGTGATAATGGCCAAACGGCTTAGAAAAGAATTCACGGGACACCTCCCGCCCAACAATGGAACAATGGCCAATAGAATAATTCGGTGCGGTGGCTGTGCGTGAATGGATAGGTACTTCATTCTTCCTTTGCCCGCTCAGAGCTCACGAAGGCTCGTGTGTCCCTTGTAGACCGGCAGCTCACAACACATATAGAACCTGATGGAAGTGCGTTGTGGGCGTGTCTGATGTACCCAAAATAAAGTCAATTTTTTCTTACTTCGGTTGAAATTTAATAAACTTTTTAAAACATCGATATTCTTTCTCGAATCGGAATCATTGTTGTATCATAATGTAAATATCTTGCCGGTGCAGGCCTTATAAAATATTGATTCAGCATATATCGGACTCTGAATATAAGAGAAAAGTGAAACATAAGCACAATATGAGGTTGACCAGAAATGATGGCATGATGGTACCAAAATATAATAATAAATACACACAAAGAACCCTGGGGTATAACGTACCTAAAATGTTCAATATGTTACCAAACAATATCAAAAATTGTGAATTGTTAACAAGAATCAGATATATCCTGAAAAAATAGTTCCAAAGTAGAAATTCCTAATATTAGACGCTTATTTATTTATAAATTAACGGACTAAAGTCCAATTACAAAAAAGACATATAAAACACGAAATGGAAAAAAGAGCAACAGGGAAGGAATAGCACATACATAATAATAAATGAAGCGATAATATGTATTATTTATTGTGTGTACTAAAGATATTGATGTATTGTTGTGCTATATTATATTGCACAGTGCATGGTATGGTGTAATAGTCTATCAGTTTCTTAAGATGTGTGAATTTTAATAACTTGTATTTTTTTAAATAATATGATAATCTGTATTTCCATTGTATTTCTATTATATCATATTTTATTTTGTATTTCTATATTTAAAAAAATAAATAAACAAAATAGATAATCGATTGCATTGGCCTGTCTGAGGTCTTGGAGTCGAAAGGTCTTCTATTAACTGGCGATACCAGTTTTCTTTCAAGTCGGTATAGATCACACTTCAAGGAATTTTCTGTTTGGTTGCCGTTGGATACACAAGTGAAACCACATTTCGTTCGCGTATCCCATTACGTAATTGGTCAAAAAAATAAGTCGCAACTGAACGGAACCTCAGGGCTGCACATCGGCAGACCAGTTTTAAAAGCTTACTAAACGTCTATTCTCCCCACAAAGTTGTTTCGATGACTGTTCTGGGCTTCCAGTCTATAGTCCCTGCGCACGGCTTAATAGCTTAGGAAGGTACGCGTGTACCATTTACACGCATTCTTTAAAGCGACGCGATACAAAGCGAGTGGAAGTCGTAAATTAAACAAGGATATTCCAATGAATGCAGCCATATATCGTTATTATATTAAATTAATGAACTCTCTAGTCACCTAAACTCTCTGCTTCATTAAAATGCCGCTCCGTGGCGCATGACGCTTTACTATTATTTATTTCGATTATTCCTGACTTTTGAATGGAAGAGCTTTTCATTTAAGAATATCCCTCATATGGTAATTTTTACTGTTAAGTTTGTTAACAAATGATATCGGGTGTTTACGGCTTTCCTCGGATGAAAATTATCGTAAGGCCTGTTAATGAATACAAGATGTTAAATCCTTTAGTAAATGATTAGTTATAATATATCTGAGGGTTTTAAGCATCCGTTGTTTTTAATAAAAAAATGAGGTAGGTATATTCGATTCCCTTAGGAACTTTACAGCAAAAATATTATTATTTCCGATGTTCTCGTAACATTTATTTGATTTATTTATTTTAAAATAGTACATACATAATTAATAAATCATATCTTCCAATACAACCCTTAAATAAATATTTCTCGTCACAAATTCATACCTCAATGAATTTGGACTTATTGTATTTTTTTCTGAACTGTTTTATTTGATTCCTATTAATTATGATGTAAACATGTAGGTATATCAATTTCCTAATTTCGCTCATGTTTTGTATATAATATTTATGAAGAGACGGAGCTTTTAAAAACAATTGAATATTACTAGCATTTCAATTGTGCATTTTTTTTCTATTTGTGATGATACATACAAATCAGTTACCAGACCCCAAACGGCTTGGGGTTTCATGACTGATTTTTATCAATATTCAATGGAATACTGTGTTATTTTTACTGACCCTTGTTGTATGACCCACATTGTATCAAAATTCGTTAAAAATATATTATAATTAAATTTATCGGTACAAACTAGTTAGACAAACGCTATTTTCTGGATGGAATTTAAATAAGTAGATCGAACATACATAAAGTTACCTGAATTTACATAACAATCAGGTACTGATGCAATTTAATAACGATTTTTGGACAGTCCATGACACGCGTTTTTGCGAGATGTTCTAATGCCGATTTCTTAATTTTATTGAGTGTGCTTCAGCCACAATATAATCAGTTTGCCTTTTTGCCTTCAGTGATAACATTGTTATTATTATTACGTCAGTGGTGTGGTAAAGTGTGTATCATTTTGACCCCAATTGTACCATAAACAATGTGACGATGACCCACTATTATACAATTCATGTCTTCAATCGAAATTATAATTAAAAATGACATCATTGAGTGACCCGACTTCGAACTTTACTGACCTTTATAGATAATAAGATATTGTGTACGTTTATATTAGATTACTAAAGTACGGTTGTCAATAAAATAAGGCTAGAGAAACGCTCTCCCTTTTGCTCTCTAAGAAATAATTGGCGTGGGACATTTTTGAAATTTTAATATTTTTTAACCTAAATTTACTCGTAGGTATTTTCCAAAAATAGTCTTTATGAAAAACGATACACATAGTGAACATACAGCCCCTTACTAAACCGCCTGACAACGCCACCCAACCTGTGGTGATTTAATTGTTTTCAGATAAAACGGAACAGACCTAAAATACGTACACTATCTAAGAATAAACATATTGTTTAGAGCCTCAAAATAAATTCGGTCACATTAGACATTGGCCCTTCGGGATGTGATTTGAATGGCAAGTCCTTCCCTGGGTTACGACTTAGCTTAATTATTGTGCCCTTCCTTAATGCCAAAAGCTGAAAGCTTACTGACAAGTACTACCTATTGACTAAAAATCAGAATATTATTTATATACCATGTTAATTGGTTACTTTGCCTCAGTTCTTACAATAATACTAAACAGCATTAAATCAAGTGCAATCTAAGTTAACATAAGTATAGTGTGGATATTGTAGGTAAATAATACTTTGTACGGATACGTGAATGAGGGCCACACGAGGGACAATCAAAATATATTTCATTTCAACCAGCTATTATAGTTTCCATAGAAATGCGATAAATTCTCTTAAAAATGGTGCAAGAATAATATTTTCTCTTAAATCTGCAAATCGGGAACATGGATTTCCACTTTAACGCTGGCCTTGTACGGGCATTAGGTATACGGTATACAGTGTGTACATGTGGACTTGTGGACTTGTGTACCTAGGCTGCTCGAGTGTTAGGTCTCCCAACGCGGGTGGTATCCCGTCTGACCCACCGCCATTAATGATAATACGCTTTAAATATATTATTTATAATGTTTACGAGGAGTATAGGGCTATCATTATGCGCGGGTTCATCAGCTCCCAGTCACGACCGTTCCGAGTCCCTCCAACACCAACACCAACACCGATACCAACACCAACACCGACACCGACACCGGGCCAAGTACTGACTTGGCTTGACTTGTACTGCCTCAGCCGTATGCAGCGCTCCCGCACATCATTATTAGTCACAGGGCAACAGACGGGAAAATATCGACAACCGGAGCATGACTCGATGTAGGTTTGACGTGTTCAGAGCATTACGTTTCCATCGGAATTTCGTTTGTACTACCTGTGTCTAAGAGTGTAAATATTAAATAATCAATAATACTCGTATTGTTTATGCTAAACCATGATGAGATATGTTTCGGCCTACAAATATATTGGCCAAAATGTCTTAGAAGTAACATGAAGATTGGCAGTACATATATTATCCCCGTTAAATGCCCATTAATCTGGCTGTCAACGAATAGTATGTAGGCTTTTACGAATCATGAAAATTTTATGGTTTGAAACCTTTTGTTTATTAGAACATTTTTCCTTTTAAAATTGTGACTACTTTTTTCAGCGCAAACTGTAAAGACACATTTCAAAATCATATTTTTCAAATTCTCTCGTCACATATTCATACGTAAATAAATGTAATAATTCATTAGGTATAAATTTCACGCAGAGGCACAAAAGGGTTTTTTTTAAATTTACACTTTATATGCATACTATGAATATTCATGGCTGTATTAAAAAGGTGAGCTTATGTTTAGCAACCAATTCAGATTTTCTGTGAGAATAAAATTCAATAAATTAAAAAAAATTATAGTTGGAATGATTAATTAATTGATTTTTCAAATAATATCAATAAACCAAAACACAAATGTGAATCAGAAAAAAGCCAAAAACTAAAAAGAACAATGGTTATGACCGCGACTCGAACTCGGAACCTCTACTCTATCCGGAAGTAACACTCTGCCAACTAAGCCATCAAGACCTCATTAGAAAGCTTCATTTTTGAACGATCTTATACTTCTGTTGGAAATTATTAATATTCGAATTTCTTCCGATTTTAGGCTGCCATTTGATGATATTCAAAGTTCTACCCGAACACATATACATGGATATCTAGATGGTGTCGAGAAAAAATATCGGTAATTAAGCATTAATGCTTACAAGTTAATTCCAATTATAATTATTAATTAATTTTACAAATACACATTGTTTCCTAAATAAGCAAGTACCTATCTACATAAATTGCTACGGAAAATATAGCGTAGTGGTTTACTCTTTTTACACTAAGTTAATAGGGTGTGGGATCAATATCCGCCCAGGCTGCCAGGTCTACGTATTGTGATTATTACTGTCAAGATTAATGGAAATTTCAAAAATGCTTCTTCTGCTTTCGAAATAGTTAAACTGCATTCTACAAATTAACGTAATACGAATAAAAGCTTGTTCGTGCCTGCGTCTTGCGCAGAGGCGGAATGGGTCTGACCCGCGGGCCAAGGGGACGGCCGGGTACTTTGGTAATTAAAATGGGTGACACAGTACCGCCGGACCACCTACCTGCCTGCTGCCTACTGACTACTGCCTAATGTTGACCACAAGGAACTTCCAACCGGCAAATTAAACCACCGAACAAAAAGGAAAGGGTTCACATAATGCAGTAAAAGATTTTGGATTTTAGGAAGGTTGAATATTCAGTCATGTTTTTCAAGTTAATTGTTCAGTGGTGCGAAAGAAAGCCATTAAAATTAATAGTCATATTTTTAATAATCAATTAAATTTGTCCAATATTAGGGTATACATATATTTCCAGTAAACTCATAAAATTCCTCATTATTTTTATCACGCTCTCAGTTGACGTTTTGCCTTTTTCAAATTTCTAATTATTCTTTTATCACCTTTTCATTTGACGTTTTGCCTTTTTCAATTCATATCATATGTTTCTCTCTCTTTGTTGTTTTGACATGATTTAAATGTTATTATTTTGTTTTTTTCTGTTATCTTATTTTATTTTATATTGTGTTTTCCCACGGTATGTACGACTATATGTAACCACACACAATGTATTTTTTGTTTACTTTATTTTTTTACCCTGATGATGCTTAGGCTAAGCGAAACCGGTTGATCATTAAAATTAAAATTAAATCTGTAGTCTTATACAAAGTTATTATTTCATTTTCATTAATTATAATACGCTGTTTTGCGATATTTCACCTCTAGGGTGCTAATCGGATGCAAAATACTCTAAAATCTAATATGAGAAGTAAGATAATGCAACGGCACTAATAGAAATTAAGTAAAATATAGAAAGTTTGCGGCTACAAATAATGAACGACTGTAGATAGCTTTTCAATTCGATGTTAAAATTTTCCCAGTATATGGCACTCTTCCGCACCGTTTATTTCTCCTACTTGTGTTATTTCCCATTGCAGTACTATTTTTTTTGTTTATTAGTATTACGTTCGTCCTGTAAGTCTCGGTTATGACCATTGTCCTTTTATTTTCTGGAGTTTTCTATTTCATACTTGTGTTTTAGATTATTAATATTTTTTTGAAATATAAGTATAATAAATTTATTAGTATAAAATAAAGTATTTGCTTAATTTAACGTAACCGCTTTCACCAAACTATAATGGTGAAAACAAAACATTTTCTTCATTCAATCCTACCTTGGCAGGCCACAATGTAACTGCTTTTCACGAATTTGAAACATTTGTACAAAATTAATAAATTTAAAATTATTTCATAATTGACTTTCGATTAAAAAACTAAATTCGCAATGGACTTAAGCTGAAATTATTGTAGTGCAATATGAATGATGTGGAGATCTAAGCATCACTTGAATTGTTGTGGACCTTTTTGCCCGGGGCCAGAAGCCAGCAGAGATGAGAGAGGAGAGCACAATGCACAAACCGTGGCTACACCGGGCCAGGACGCTGGAGGAGCCTTAATGAGCTGACCGCTGTTGCCCACTTAAAAGCCGTGTTAACGATAATACAGCGCATAATGTTGCAAATTTTATGAATTGGATTCTGGCTCGGGCGATATTGTACTGTTCACTTGCTGAGGCTTTTAGCGGAGTGGCTTTTGGTTTTAATGTGCGATATTTTTGTGTTTTTATCGGACGTCAGATACACAAAGAATTGAAATAAAAATACTGGTTTATGACCCAAAGCTTATGAAATAATATTGATTTCACTTTAACAGTTCTGGTGTCTAGTTTTACCGTTTTTCACTTAGAGCCAAACTCTGCTTGTTCCCTGGTCAGTCTTAATTTCGGAATAAAATACCTGCAGTACAAAAACATTTGAAATTATTGATTGATTACAGCTCACTTCGCAACTTGGTATTTTTGGTTAATACCCGCACTGCACGGGCATACTCAATATCAATGAAGTAGCGTTTAAACGACGAGGTTTATTTCAGGTAAAAAATAACACCCCTCTTTAACATTTTTTAATAATACCTGCTTTTAATTTCACGTACTTTTTTCCACGTAGTTCTTATGTATAATATAAATTTTTACCAAATTATTTTTTATGTGATATCGCATAAGAGTTTTAACTGCCGAAACCCGTGAAACTATAAAAGTCCCATTTCGAGAATGTAGTAGGGTTAAAATTAGAGAAGAGGGAGGTTAGCAGGAATAAAAAAAGTTGTCAAGTGTCTAAATATTCAGATATCGTGACTATTCGTACCAAAGGCCATTTCAACCGATTAGAAAAAGCGGTCTGTCAGCGGGATTATAATAGGTACTTATATTATATCTTTTACTCTGGGTAACGGTAAAAATGAGACAATTATTATTTTATTTAAATAATACGTGAACCAAATCAATTTTTTTTACGTAATTTACTTGAGCTGGATTTAAGCCCGCTAGATCTGGGTTCTGTGCCAAGAGTCGAGAGTTTATCGTTCTATCACGAAGGTGGTCAATCTGTCACCTATGAGATATTTTATCTTCAATAAATGATTACATTACTGCACACCTGTGGAACGCACGTAAATTCACTTTGGACATTTATTAAATTGGACTGAATATCCAATTTCCATATCTATTTATACGACTTTGAAGCCGTTTAGAAATATTATGTCACCGGTAATGCAAATCTTGTTTGGGAGCAAACACACCTTATGGATCGTGACTGAAATAAAGTATGAAAACGCCAGCCGAGTTCCCAGCCGCCTGAGCGAAATACTAACGACCTATCAGACATGTGAGTGCGCAAATCACAACATTGATATTATTTATTGCGTTGATGCAAACATCGAAGACAGTGCGGTCACGTTGTGGGGAACTTGTTCGACAAGCACTTGAGAGAATATTTACCTTGTACGATAATGTCACTATAATATTATAGATGGTAGGTTGAGTCGTCAAAGCTTTTTTCCAAATTTGGACACGTCAAAACCGTCAGTGATCTTGAAATTACGCATTTGAATACTGATAACGTAAAAAATACATTTTCCTTAATAGATACTTGTAGCAAACTAAAAATAACCCCAAGCAAATCATTAATTTAATACTCTCTGTTGTGTGCAAATAGCTGAGCAACGCCGTGCAGTAATCGGCCATTTAACGGCTTTAATCTGTCAGCAGTAATACACACTATTTAGCAACAACTCCAAATTTGCTTGTGGTTAGGTTATTCATCTTTTTTCTCGTTTCTTTTCCTCTGGTAAGGGAAAGTATTATTTATTTCGCAAACGTAGGATAAAGAGAGAAACTATTTATAGTTTTTGTGTTCAATTTGTAGAACTCCATTTTAATTTTTTTATATAATTCAATTGAATTAAATTTAATATTATTATTATTGAGTTCTGCTATTTTAAGTTTTTTTATTTTTGTTTTTAGTGACAGCTGTTTCGGCGTTTAAGGCCATTTTCGATAAAAATAAAAAAACTTAAAATAGCAGAACTCAAAAATAATAATATTAATTTAATTAAATTGAATTATATTTTTAAAAAAAAGGGAGAAACGTCAATTTCCCCAAATTACATGATATTCGGATCGGCACAAGATAAAACGTTTAGCAAGTAAATATTTACCTACAGGCTATACGAGTATGATATAATTTGTTCAGATTCTATTGACTTTTGATTCGTGCATGCAAACGTTTTCTAAAAAACACTGCAGTATTCAGTGACATACCTAAATATGTGTTTTTCCAAAAATCAGCTAATAAACGACAATCCTGTTTAGCTTTCAGCTGAATTTAAGGTAATGTCTATGGTGTCTAAATGTGTTTGCTATAAATTTTCCAGATTCCGCTAAATACTTGATTATTGTACAAGTAAAAGTATTATCAAAACATGCTAAATACTCGCTTCGGTGGCGATGCTTGTTCTAAGTTCTATACGCATTAAATACAACGATTTTATTTAACTTCTCGTTTATTCTATGGAAATTCAGTCTTATAAGGTTTTCATCAGCCATGCATAAATCAGAACTGATTAAATGTTGATTCTATTGCACGCCAACGTATTTTATTAAAATATACTTTTTATAAACATTTTATATGTTTGCTCTATCTATTGCGCGCAAAAAAAAACGCTTTTGGTGGGATTTTTTCTTGCCAATTTTATAATTAGCTATAATTAGATGCATTTTTACAGATTCAATTAAATATTTATTGAAGTACCTAAATGCGAACGTTCTCTGTGAAAAAAATCCGGAAATACACACCTCGATATTCGTTTTAGTGTTCTAGCTAAAAAAAAGACAATTCTGTTTTGCTCTTGCGAAACTTGTTGCATTGCAGCTGCCTTCAGTAAACAAGTTGTACAAACAACAAAGACTGCGCGTAGGGCTTAGATTATTACAAACGTGGGCGTTTAATAACTTTTTTGATGAAATGCAACGAGCCTTACATACTGTGGATTACTTTCATTAGTTGGGCGGTATGGTAGGGAGAAAAAACCGGCACCCATTGCAATCGCCTTTGCACTTATGATCGCCACCAGTTTCCAACCCGCCCTAAGCCTCCCAGCCTGATGTATTGGCTTTTTGATTGCTGTGACAACTCGACAAAAGGCATCTCTACTGAACGAAACCCCCTTTGTCTTTGCATCAAAAATATTAAAAATCACCCTAGGCGTCCTTTACCCTTAAAAGTTGTGGGGTAGTTCCCTTCTGTCTACTCTGTTACTACGATGTCAAAATAATTAAACTCACGCGTTGTACTAAAGAATAGGTATTACTAGTAGTTATTATTTGACTTTGCCAGAGTATCAACAGAATCGATACTCCTTTTCAATCGTTTTATCATTCCTTTTATTGAAAATTATTGAATTTGCTTAAAATTGCAACAAGCAAGATTATTGCGTTATTCTTTTTTTAAAGTGGAAATTTCATAACACACGATGAAAATAACGATGCAACTTCAAATACTTGCATTGAAATACAAATTTCATACATAAAAAGCTTTACAAATTTCACGAATCCGGAGCACAATATTCCAGATGTTTTGCTACTTCTGAAGAGCTGATTTTGTTCTTTATAATTTAGATTAGCATACTTTAAGGTCCGGGAAGGGGCAGAGCTGTTTTAAAACCACTACCTGAAAATCCCTCTTGATTACAAAATTTCAAACGTCTGTTTGTATAAATACATAATATTTTAAATCACCAGTCAAACTGAAATCTGAAATATCCAAAATTTTAACAGTATCTTATCTGGATATTTTCAAATAAATTGTTTTCATTCGAGCAGATTCGTGACAATATGTTATATTTTTTTTAAATTATCTTTTTCTATAGTAAAGCTATATCTACATAAAATATTTACAAACATACGATATTTTTAATGAAGCAATATTCTTTCGATATTAAAAGTTTTTTTATCTATTAACGTAGGCAGAGAAAAACCAACGAGAAAAGTGAAATCGCTATAAAATTAATACTTCGAGGAAAAGGAAATTGAAATATTTCCTTCTTTCCCACTTTTTCCTCGATATGACGTAAGGACTAAAAAAACATATCCGTGTGATGGAGTTATATTATTATAGTAAGTATATAGTAGCTTACAGAAAAAATCGTATTAACTATAAATAAATTCCTTTGTGAGAATATACATATATACTAGTGTGAACTTTTCAGGAACAGACGGAAAATAATCAAATTAAAATAAAAAAAAATCAAAGCATTATCCACCTTATGTAATGTACCTACATTTAATGTATTTTAGCAGTCATTGTTCTATATTTGAGATTCAAACATTGTTTCTTTTTGATTTTTCACGGGTAAGAATTACTTTAATAATATTTTACTCAAGACACCACTTGCGGGGGAAGGCATTTAAATATCAGAACGTTCCATGCTTAAAATTAGGATTTTTATTTCTTAAATTTTATGTGAAAATGATAGAGATGGTCGATATCAGAATTGGATCTACCTGCGGTTCCAGTTACCGGTGACCAGCGAGGAACCGGTTATTTATCCAAGTTCTTTTTGGTACCGGTACCTGGTGCCAGAAAAGTTCCACGAAGGAGATTTATGTATTCAAATCGAAAAGTACTAGCAAATCAACAAATGTTCCTCCACAAAAAGTTCTAGCAAATCAACAAAAAAATGAAATTGTGAAACTGGTTCCTCAAATAAATGATTTCGATTTTTATTTGTCAAAAAAAGGAACCGGTTCCTCAGAGAAATAATGTCGACGATTCCAGTGACCGGCTTGGATCCGGATACTTTTAACCGGGACCGGGACCGGGACCGAGACCGGAATATCGACCATCTCTAAAAAATTATGATACCATAATTTTTATTTCTCAACTCAAAAAAACAGAATTTTTCCTGCACCAAAAACTTTTTAAAAATTACCCTGCAAACAATTTTAATATATTGTTGCACTCTGCAATCCTCTTCAAATCCCCCCATTTTCAAAATTCGCCTTAGTATAAAAAGTTATACGTGGGAAAAATTTAACACGAGAGAAAACTTGCGTACTCGTAATTCCGAAATGTTCATTGACACCTCCTGACGTGTGTTAGTTTATATTGCAGGGTTCTGTGTGACCGAGTAATACCGGGAAACGGAGTGTGAATATCGACCGGCTATTAACTTATGATGATAGATCCTCTGATCCAACCTTTGTTAGTCCGGGTCTTGTTTGATGTATATATATATATCAGTTACCGGTTATCAACATGACTAATAACTTGATTTTGTTTAAGTTTTCCATTACATTGTTTAAGTACATAAAACGCAACCCGCATTTAACACAAATATGAAAGTTCATAGTGTGTAATATATTCCCCAATTGCTTGCAATGTGTTAATGACGAGGCCGACGAGATTCGGCGCCCCGGTACTGCACCGACAACCTTCACCTACCCACTTAAAGTGACTTAATTGAATGTCCGTCAATAACCGAATTACCTAATGTTCCAGGACCATTATCGCTCCCGGTGGACAAGGGAGCCTCGCCTCCGTCCGTCAGTCGAGCCGCTTCGCTGGGGAGTCGATAATATCGATTATACTTTGTGCATCTATTATGGTAAGCTCCACCACTATTTCACTATTAGTTGTCTTAAATTGCTTTAAATATATTTGATTTAATAATAAACTCCCCAACTAAACTGCGCAAAAGTGCAAACCTTCCCTTAGCGACGGATAATTGATTTCCAATGGGTCGTAATTTAAGCGTTCGCTTTATATAAATGAAACATAATATCACAATAAAGTTTCAATAAATAACAATAATAAATCTGATATTTTATACTTTGGAAAGGTCAAAACACCGAGTAACACCGCGATTGTACATTTGGTCCAAATTTAAACTTAGCGGTCGTTCAGATTGAAAGCTTCTGTTAAAAATTAATTATACAAAACCCTCTTATAGACAAAATGAACCACACATAAAATCCTCCCATAAGCTTAGTTTCTATTTGACTATTTTTATTGTGAGATATTTTTCCAATGAAAAATCTTATTTTTTAGATAAGCAAAGACCGAAAAATGTTTTTTTAATCGATCGGACATCCTAAGTAATTGAATACATCTTAAATACTGCGATGTTCCAATACCTACCTTGCAATAGCCAATAAACATTTCTTTTAAAAAAACGATTTCATCATAATGATATTTTGGTCGGCGTGCTTTCTCAAAACTGATATTCAGTTACAACAGCGTTGTTTTAAAGAACGCAAATCGATCAATTATAATAAATATAATCGCCAATAAAACAACGAATGGACCATTGTTAACTTTGCAATGGCGTTATGCATTAAAAATGATTACGTCCATAATAATAATCAAAGGATGTGTGTAAGAGGCTATTCTGAATGGAGCCTTGAATCAATAAGTACTCGCACATCTCACAGATGTAAGGAATGTACACGATGACAACTGCGGTGTTAAATTTAATGTATTCTCTCATTCATTAGGATGCAACAGCCAGGTACCCCCACGCAGTGCCGGACAAAGATATTATATTTTTCACCTGGAATCAAATGTATAAATGGCGCCCCTAAAAAATGGGCAATTGGACACGTTAATGATTAAAATCTGTGATTTGCCAACATTGGCTTTACAAATTGTGTTTAAAGGTTCAAACATATTGTTTGTGATGTATCTGATCAATTTAAGGGCCTCCGTGGTCAAGCGGTTAAGATACTCGGCTAGGAATCCAGAGGTAGCGGGTTCAATTCCCAGGGTGTGCATTAAATTTTAAATCAATTTGTGTTATATCACATTACATGTACATAAAATAATACGCAGTATATTTGAGGCACTTTCTAAAGTGAGAGATGATCTCGGCATCGCCCTGGTGAAAGACCATCATTTTGCACCGAAACGTTACTTAAAATGGCTTTAGCCGTATTTGGTGACCAGATCTGAATACCCTGATTCTTCTTAACTTTTCTCTCCCCCATCTTCCACCTCTTCCTTCCTCTTGCAACATACCCCGATTGGGGATGCCATAGTCTCACTGGCTCGAGATGGTTGGAAATAGTTGGGACTCTGGCACGGTATTCACCAAAAAAAAACTAAAACAAAAGAAAAAGAAAAATCTGTATTTGAAATGTATTTTTCTTTTTCTCCTCGGTTTTCATTCGGCAAGTCAAATTACATCCCGTGATTTTTCGCGAAATGTAATTTGATAAACTATGTTAAAATATATTAGTTAAGTTTGTGAGAATTTTAAAACATAAATTGAAAAATCTCTAACAAATATTGACTACTATTATTTCCGCAACCGGGGTTTCAACTCCAGTACTTTTCGCTAAATGGTTGACTGCTCCAAACCACTGAGCCAACGACGATGCAAACAATACATACCATAGCAAATATGTGTTAATACTGTGGTTATATCGTTAACAACTGAAAAAAACGAACTAAAAAAGTTCTTGTTTGAGGATTCTTTTACATAATTCAATGCAGTTAAAAAAAAAATCGGATGAAATTACTACTGCGTTAAAAATGCCGGCAATCCGCCGAGTTTTTTTTTGTTGAATCAAAACACGTGCGAGAGCTTTATCGGATATTAACAATACAAATACACTGTGTCGGTCTACCGGTACCCAGCCAGTCTCCGTACGAGTAACCAGTAACCACCCACGTAGGGGTATTTCCGTCGATTCGCACCGTTCTGCAATATTAAACACCTTTGTTCGGTTATAAGCCCCACCTCCAATTCCACCCCACCCCCCAACACCGCCTGCTTATCGGACCCTTGACACGTCACTCGGGATTACACTCTGTTTCGATTATGTTTTAGGTCATATTCTTCGATAAAAAATCACGGAAAACTGTCACGGAAATTTTATTATAATTATTATTTATACAAGAAGGTAGGCGAGCGTTTAGTTTTAGTTATACCGAAAAGGGATACTTTAAAAGGGGCGAATCTTTTTCAACCATCTTTTCATATAAATATTAATTCGTCTGAGCTTTTGGTAAAAAAGTAAAGAAATTGAGCAATATCATTAGATACGAGTGAGATTTAAAAAGTTGAATTTAATTTCAGAGGTTATCAACTGTCTTACTGTCTTCAGTTTTAAGACTACTTGAGGTAACGATGCCAAATAAACATTACTAAATAATGTACACAATTAAAATAACCTCTCCGAATCGAGGGTTTTCCATTTTCAATTAACGGTTTAAATCTAGGTAAAATATAGACGAGATGAGTGCCAAGAGCTCTTGCTAGCTTAGGAGTAGAAATAAATTAAAAAAGTGACAAATTGAGGAAATAAAAAAAATCGTTATTATTATTTATTCAAAATTGAAACTCATGTATTGTGTAATAATTTCATGATGGTAAAGACCATGTTTATTTTTTGTTTTGATAAAGATTGCACGTTTAAAAAATATAATGTTGATAAAACTGAATAAAGAGGTTTTTTTAAAAAAAAATTATTTAATGACCTTGTAAGTGCGTTTGTTATCTTTATACTTACGTTGGCAACAACAAGCTTTTCCAAGCCTTTCATATTATAAGAATTGCAATCTTAAACTTCTTGCAACAAAAAATCATCAAGAGGCTTGAAGTTTTTTACTGCCCGTGATTTTAATAAGGTGGATTGACCCATTTATACTTTTTCATGATACGAACATCGCTAATTGGGTTTGCAACATTATAAAAAATCAAGATTTTTTTTTAAATGTTTCTTCTTGGCTAGTCAAATTAAATTGAGTGAATAATTTTAAAAACATCTTAGGTATATACCTTTTTACAAGCATGTAGGTAGGTACCTGTAAAAAGCGTCTGCGTCTGTTCAACTTGTGGAACATGAAATTGGAAAAAATATGTAGTTACCTTCGCTCTGGAAACATGTAACTTGCAATTTAACCTCGAGCCAGGAAAGTTACTCGTTTTTTCCGGCAGCGTATTATATTAAATGTGAAAAGGCTTCCAGACTTAATTTATTAAAAAAATACTTTCATATGCCATAGTTCTCTTAATAGCCCTCCTTAGTAGCGGCGAAGTTCATGTAAAAATATTGCTCAACATAATACAAGATAAATTTGGTGGATAGTAATAAATTATTAAATCAAAGACTTTTCCATCTACAAATCGCCAAAAATCTGAAATAAAGTTTTGCCACCCCCGTACAAATACATTTGTCCAGTTTTGAAAAAAGGCTTTATTTTAGTTTGGTGTAATTTTAACCCTCGATTCGGAGAGGTTATTTTAAATGTGTACATTATTTAGTATTTTTATTTGGCATTGTTATACCCAGTAGTCTTAAAACTGAAGACAGTTAGAAATTTGAAAACCCCTGAATTTAAATTCAACTTTTTATATCTCACTCGAAGATAACAAAATTGTTGATTTTCAGATCTCCGATCAGTCTTTTCTTCATAATTCAATCCATGCTTCTTCAAGATTTGCTTTTGTAAATCCATTTCTAGAGCTCTATCTTCAACCATTCTTACAATTTCGCCCAACCGGGTGATTAAATAGTTCACTACAGACAAGTTCATTTCCATTTTGTGTACTTAAGCATAATTCCAAATACAAAATGACTAACCAATAATTTGGCGCAGTGGACTAGACAGTCTATACGTATATAATTTGAGATTGATTCTCGAGAATATCAAACCAACCACTACCCATCAAGGCAATCATACTCTCGCCCAGCCTCCAGCCGCCCTGCCAACCTGCCGCCCATGGTCCCGCTTCATTACACCAGCCATCAGGCCAGGGCGGTATGCGGTATTACAATCATCCAGCCGTTGGGCGGTGCACTACCGGTTAACCGTCACCATCACTGCCGCAATATTCTGCTATTGTATAATGCATTAACTCAATAGACATACTTGCCGTGGCCCGAAAGGTAGAGGGAGTTTGGCGCAATAAGCGATGATTTTGGTGTGGTATATTGACTTATCCCTCATAAATATATTAAAGTACTTACTTTCTATTTGTCATTCAAGAAATTTCTAAATATTGCTGTTGAGCATAGTTTTTCTAACCCAGGTACTTACATAAAATATCGGGTTTTATGCTCATACCGCAAAACTTTATAGGAAAAAAAATCATGACTTTATTATAACTTTATTTGCGTCCAATTGACAATCCTAAGTGAAATCGACATTCCTCAACATGCTGATGGTATGAAAACACGTGCCAAGGCGACTGACGCGAACAACTTTAGGGGATACTAGTTTAATACATTTCAGGTTGGCCACAAAACATCGGCATGTCATATCTTGTCATAGCTCGAGAATATTACTAAGGCCCCAACGACTCAATACTTGGGTTGTGATGAGTCGAAGACATTTGACTTTGAATCAAAAAACAATCCTGCATCCACTTGCGGGTCGTATATTATCCTGGTCCTTATTTCTATTTCCATCAGGTCTGTGTGCCAAAAGCGTGTAATCCTAACTTTCTTAATCTTATTTTTTAAGCTTTGATTGATCTGAAACTATTGTCGGATCTCCTCATTCGTAAGAAGATCGCACATGGTTTTATCTGTACGCTTATGGGGTCTCATTTCTACTGTATTCAGTTTACTTCCATCCTTCCTCTGTCAGTTTCACGCCTCACTGAAATAAATACATTTACTTAACCTTTTGATTAAGATTAAAGTTATATTGTACCAGGTCTTCTTTATATCCGGAGTTGACGAAATTTTATAGAAAAATGTTCAGTCAAAACATTTTATTATCTAATCTAGTCAAATGTTAATGTTGATTCTGTAAACAAAATAGCTTGGTTTGTCAAATTATTTCAATTTAATATTGTATTATTAACTTACGTAAACTGAATTCAATTCATGAACGGTAACATTGTGTATAGAAATTTACATTTTATTATTTATGCTCTTTGAACTTTGAAAATAATTCTACCCGCAATAATTGTCATCTTCTTTGAGTAATTGACAAATATTTTTCAACAAACCACATTTCACAATAAATTCCAATAATTCTTCAGTGAATTTCGCTAAATTTCCGTAGAGATATTTCGTAATTATATTTTCAACTGTTCGAGAAAAGCAGGTAATCTTTTGAATTCGATAACAATAAAGTATTTACCATTTACTTAAGTGATTCTTCCCTGCATTATAAAATATTGAATAAATAGTACAGACGGAATTCTGGAGTGCAAGAACCAGGTAAATGTTTTTATTTTCTGCCCTTATTTCCTTCTCAAAAAAATAAAATTATTTTTCACGATTATAGTGAATCAAACTTTTTTTACACTTTTCTTCAATTTCCACATATCTTAAGTATGTAATGAAGGTCAGTCCAGTTCCTAAGTATATTATTTCAAACTGCTTTCCGATAAACGAAAAATAAAATTCCGTAAATAAAGCTCAAACTCGAGGCGCAGATTTTATACAGAACTTATTTCTTATGGAGCACCGGATCATCCATTTTTATTTCACAATGCGAGGCCCTTATGGTAATTATGCTTCCTTTAACAGCTTCATATGTTAATCGGTAGATACTTCCTAGTGAATCACCTATCCTAGAAATATTGTTTAATTGCGAAAATATAATATAAGTTCAAAAAAATGCAAAAACAATAAATCTTGAAAACAAAAATGTAATTAATTTTGAAATTACCAGGGGTTGAAATCCAAATCACGTAAGGATTTCGCGAACAATTTTAATTGTTTTAAGTCTTATTTTTGAGGTCAGCGGTTTTTCATTACAATTTTAGAATATGATTTATGAGCCTTGTTCAAACCGTTTGAAAGATAATCTCAACTTTGATCCACGAAACCGTTTGCTCGACATTCCCCGAAGTCGCTCGTCGATAAGGGAGATGAATAAGAGAAGATAACAAAAGCCGCTGACCTTAATAACGTTTACCGCAATCATTTTCCAGTCTTGGTTGGTATTTATGACTTCAAATTCGAGCCGGCTTTCTGGAGTTTAGCCGCAGCATCTCTCATCTCTCTGCCACCTGCCTCAACGTTTTCCTAATAATACGACCAGGTATATCATTCTTGGCGCACTATCCTTCTTCTTAGTGTCAGCTATGCCAACTAATTTATTAATCTCTGTCAGTAAACTCGGTGTTATATATGTATATTTACATTTATATGTTTCAGTAATTTGTACTACTACTGTTGATACTAATTATTTTTATTATTTACTTACCTAATACAAAAAATATAACAACTATTTTGTGTATAATATTAGATTTCAAAGCTCTATAGCTCGTGACTGAAATAACAAAATTAAAAATTAGCAGTAAAATTTCATGAGCATTTGCCAAAGCTCACTTTTAAAATTTTTGGTGCTTCATACAAACAGTAGATTAGAAAATGATATTAGTAGGTAGGTACCGTAGAGTTTCATCTTTTACTAATAAGTTGGAACTTTTTGAATTCCAACTATTGTAATAATTTTTCTTTCCTAACTTTTTTCTAATACTATCCCTTTTTACAAAATTATCGATATACATACTTTTTAAAATCTATAAGTACAACGTTATGCCAAAGCTCCTAATGCCGGATAGTAACATATCGTCCTTATGTCGATATTATACCAGCTTGCGCTCTTTTTAACCCGCCAGGCATCCGTGACCCACCATGGGAAAAATCGGCGGCGGGAGGGGAAGTGAAAAGGTGTGAGAAGGAGTTTGAAAGGAAATATGTCCCCGGTCACGTGACCTCGTTACGTGAGACACAAGTCCGTCCCCCACCAACCCCCACTGGCAGATGCCCGACCCCCTCACTAACAGAAATTGCTACAAGAAAATAAAATAGCCATTTGTCAGCTTTAAGGGTGTTTGAGACGATTACTAGTACACACGAAGGTAAAAAAGGAGTAAAAAATACATAAAATAAAAAGTAGATCTTGACTATTATCTAAACAATTTAGGAAATAAATAAAACAGATGAACTTTTTTTATAATCACTTTTATAATTCAATAGTATGTCTACCGGTTTCAGAAGTACGCTTCCATCATCAGGACAATATTAAAATTATCATCAGGACAATTTTAATATTGTCCTGATGATGGAAGGGTATTTCCGAAACCGAAAAATTAATAATAAAAGTGGTTATAAACAAAGTTTATCTGTTTTATTTATAAATATGGCAAGCCACAAAGTAAATTCTTTTTGCGAATATGTACTTTAGGAAATGTTTAGGTATTGCCATTCTCACCGAAATTTACACATGATTTTAGACGCGGTCGGTAACAGCATGCATGTCGACGAATCCGATATCGCTTGTTGGCTTTAATTTTAACACAAACAAAAATAAAATATATGCTAAAAGACAAGGTGACTACATCAATAAGTTGAAACGTTATAAACGATTTTATTTTATTTACAGCTCTCAGCGAGTTTATTGAATGATTTAATGAAAGATGATATTATGTCGAGAATAGTATAATTATGATTATATATCACTAGCAGAAAAAACATATAGTATCAAATATATAGTAACATAAGTCATAATATAAGTCATATATCGCCAACTCCTGGCATTGGGAAATCATTTATTTCATGCATGTAAACAAAGTGTGGACGCATTTTATCTTTTGGTACCTTTTATTTATGGACGGCGAACAATTCGCGCGTTAGTTATAGTAGCATTCATATGGTAATCCGCATGCGAAGCTCAATTCGGAGTGTGAATTTCGAAGCACTTTTTTCGTTCATGTGTAAGAAAACAACTAAGGCCTTATATGTGATTGAGTCACTTGCCCTGGATGTAGGCGGCTGCAGTATCCTTCTTCCGGCGTCTACCCCTGGTGAACAGGAGACCCTCGGTATGCCGCGATTCGCGGGCCCTATTGAATGCAGCCTAAATCGCGGAGTTTGCGACAGTCGACAGTCCTTATTCCCCGATGACGCAACGAGGAAGACAGACGGCAGAACAAGATGCAATGCTGCCAGTTGTAGATAACAGGAAATAAGTGATTTTAAGGGGATGTACCACGGTTATATCGGTACCTTTGAAGATTAGATTAGAGCACATAGCCAGGTATGAACACGTATGTGTTTTTTCACAGATTTAGCGACATAAATGTTACAACAAAAATAAACATATTTTTTCAAATGAAATTGCAATGCTTCGTTTTGTAAATAATCCGATTAGCTATAAAATTAGGGAAGCAAGGCACTTTCCTTCAGTTCACTTCATATAAAACGGCATCACTTCAAATAACATGATTTGAGAGGCACAATTTCCTCTCATTAATGCAAACGCCACGAAGGCGTCTTCGTAAAACATTAAGGAAATATCAACGGAAATTTTGTTTCCGATATTCTGCAGTTGGAAATATTGCTAAGCCAGCCTGAATGGATGGTTTGACACAAAGTTGCCGGAAATTGACGTATCGGGGAACTTTTAAGCAAAAAAAATCTTTATAAAAGAAAAATTACCATAAAAGACATGGATATATTTAAAATTACGTGTAAAAAAATATTATTGCATTATTTTCCAGATAAAGTTAATCGATTATTTGACCTGTCTGAATTTTGTTATTTTAATGGATCCTTATAAATCCAGCGCTAAGCTATACATTCCTGAATACGAGGATCTACGTTTGTAGTTTTTGCTCCGGTATTTGGATAAATGCGGCTCTCCTCCTACGAATACCGGGTTGGTACTCCTGTCACGTTTCCCATCCAATTTGTGTCGCAGGTATCCGTGGTGGCTCCGGCCGTAGTAAGTTCTCAACTTCACGTCATAGAAAATAAAACGTACCAAACTACTCCCATGAAGCCCCGCAGTTCCGTACCATGAGCGGAATGAACTCCGGAGAATCGGCACAGAAGACTCAAGCTGTGAGATGTAAGCACTGAGCTATGGAGTGCGAGGTTAAATATTTCTCTAACTAAAAGAGAAATGTACTCTCAAATCGGAGGCAAGTTATTATCTGGGTGTTTCGTTTTCAATCTAAATTAAGGCTTTAGTATTTAGTTTTACCTATTTATAACAATTTTTTTTATGCCACATGTACTTCTGTTGTTTTGCACTTATAGGGCGAACAGTTCAGATTGAATGGTGTTAAGCAATGAAAATTGACTTAATTACCTGTTATCCTGTTTTACAGTTTTTATGTTTATTTTGACCGGTCCACTCAGCTAGTGGACGAAAGCGTCAGATTCCCACCCGGGCGTCGTGAGTTCAATTCCTCTTCTAGCTAAAAGTCCTCCATCATTGCACAAGCAATATCTTCCGCTTATTATGATGGCAATAGGATTTTTTCAAATATCGTTAGGATATTCGTAACCCGGGAATTTTTTTCTTCCTTTTAAAAAAGTAAAGCAAAATTTTGCCTTCAATTACTAATTTTATACGCATTCCTTGTTCAGAATATCAAATGGAATTAACAGTATAAACTGTATAAACACTTATCGGATCCTAATGACACCAGCTTATTTGTTGGGGCTAGACAATGAATTTGCTCTAATTCAAGCAAAACTCTTGATTTCGGTTATTTTGAAACGTAAAGTTCTTAGTTTGAAGTGAGTGAACTAATGTTTAAAATACTGCAGTAATTTGAACTTGTACATTAAATTAAATTATTATAATTATTTAGGACTAACCTTCTTGGGGCAATTCGGCTCCGTGAGGGCAGAGTCCCCCGGAGCAGGGCGCCAGCTGTAGCGCCCTTCCCGAGCAGCCATCGCCGTCCCCCTCCCTCTCCCCGCCCACGCATTGTCTCCTCCTGCTCTGGCGACAGTCCCTTCCGCAGCGGGACCACTCCGACCAGGGACTCCAGCGACCTCCGATACCTAAATCAAATCACTTCCTGTTAAAAGGATTATGAATTATGTTTTGTTTAACTACCCGTCACGCATCAAGAGATAAACAGCGCTTAAGTTTTCGTTTAAACAACATACACATAAAAAAGGTGAAACATGCCGGAAACGATGATTTACCAAAATTGGATAGGTTTCTTGAACCCCTTCAAAACCCTTAACATTAAATGGATAATTAGTTGCTAATCATAAAAACACTTAGTGAAAAGGGTTGGGTTGAACTATTTCACTTTTTTTTAAATATAATTGTATGATTTTTACTCACCAGACATGTAATCCGTTCTGTCGTATTTGATGGCATCATACGTGAATCCATCTTTTTTGAAAAGCATGAAAGTAAAACATAATTCGAATGTTACAGACAAATCAATGTTCGATCTACGATCGGATTTTCACTATTTGGTATGAACGAACATTATGACAGGAAATTCTGTTGATATAAAAACAGTTAAAAGAAAAAAGCCATTTTTTTGTAATACATACCATTATGACAAGGAAGGCAGTCTTGGGAGCGTTGTATAGCGGGCCCGCTGCAGGGCTGCCCCCCGTTGAGGGGCTGAGGGTTGGTGCAGGCCCTGGTCCTCCTCTGGCCTTCGGCTGCCTGCCCTGGACAGCGGCACTCGGACCACTGGGACCAAGTGCTCCAACCTCCATTCACTAAAAAAATTGAGATAATCAATATTGTTTCCTTTGTGTTTAAGTCCTTTTCTTTGTGACAATGTTAAAGAATTCGTAAATGGTTTGAGAGGTTACCGTAAACTGTAAGTAAAGCAGGATCCGATATTTTCTTTCCGGCAGCATTCTCAGCAACGCAGCTGTAGTTGGCCATATCCTGTAATTAAAAAAGGCATATTAACGGCATCCGTAACTTTAAAGACTTCCACAGGACGTGATACTAGGTAGGTTAGCGGAAAAATGAATCCTAACCTGCAGGGTAGCTTGAGATACGAGTAGATGTCCCTCAGCAGACAGTAAGACTGTGGAACTGGAACCTGGAAGAATAGGAACTCCGTTCTTTAGCCAGTTGAGTTGTGGAGGTGGAGCCCCAGCAGGGCTAAGACACCGGAGGGAAGTCTGCCCATACAACTCAACATTGGTCGCAACCGGAGGTGAGACGAACTGTCTCCGAAGATCTGCAACAAATACACAGAATTATATTAGCATTGAATTTCTGCATTCAAACTCAGTAAAATACTTAAAACACGGGAGTTCCGTAAGGCTTTGTTTTAGGGCTTAATGCTTTTTGTCAATCAATCTAGTTTTACCAAATTAATTATATGTTGATCTTTTTGTTTGCTTGATTCAAAACATTAACATTTTCCTATATTTTAATTTTATATCGTATATTTACGGTAATGATTTTATGATTCCACGTAATTTTGTATCGTTTTGACTCGCAATTTATTTTTTTCACCCTTTACGTATCGAGGTGCGCTCGCAAATCTGTTACCAACAGCATGATAATTAGCGCCAGCTCCCCTGTAACGAGCGATGCAGTGCATTTAATTCCCCTAATTTTCAGGAAGAATGATTGGTCGGAATGGTCAGGCGGTTAAAGCGATATGGGGGAGACACATGTGGAAAATTATCATTTTGAATATTTCAATCGTGTTTTGTAGAGCGATAACTCAGACATAATAGAAGTTGTATTTCTGTTTTCAGCCAATCCAATTATCGCGTGTTGGCAGTTAGAGAAATATTACAAGAGTTTATAAATAACCTTGCCAAAATTTAACATAATCTTCTATCTCAAATAAATATTAGTTTTGTGTTATAACATTGATTTATATATCAACACGAGATCACAGATAAATTGTTTTGATCTTTAAAAAATGTGTTAACATGTTTTACCGGAAATTTAGCGTTATGGTATGTTTATTAATTTTATTCCACAGCAAATGTTGCTGTTGTATAAATGATTGATTTATAAATAATTAGGTGTACAAACTCATCAAACAAAACTACTTTTCTCACGTATACACAACGTCAATTATAAAAAAAAACTAATCACCCAGGACATTAGTGACGTAACCCTAAAATAGTGATGGAATTAAATATTATAATGATGATGACATAATACAGAGTTCCATTGTAAAATGTCTTGTGTGAACATCTTTAAGAACGGAACATAACAATGATGATGGCATCATAGAAGGGGGAAGAAAGGGTTTAAGTGCTTTAATCACAGGAAGAGATGTAATAGGGCTCCGTCGTAAACTATAAATAAAAAAGAGTATTCTATATCGGCAGGTAAAATGGTAGTCTTTTATGTAACCAACGTGTCATCAGAATATCGGTTTTATTAAAAACAAATAATGTAATTCATAGGTTCAAATTTAGAACCTATGAGTTACAGATCTTTAAGAGTCGAATATAAAAGTGTATATTTAGTTGGAGTCAGTAAGACATTTCTGAATCGTGTATCCTAAAGTCAAGAGCATAAGCTCTATTGAGAACTAGCCGGGTTAAAGAGCGGAAAATTTTACATAACACGAACAGTCACTAAGAAAGCTGCAAGCAAGGAGTAATTATATACCAATATCCTTAACGAGACAGTGCTTTGAAGACAGCCGCCCTGCGAGATTTGCCTTTGTAAGTCCGATGGCCGCGTACCATCTCCTGCTTCCCTGGTATAGTCACCATTTACTTAGCCAATCTAGCTCAGTGTATGTACACTACGTCTTCATTCATTAGTACGAAAAGAGGACACTTTATTTCAACCTTTATTTTTTCATTTGTTCTCGCAAAATTTAGGGCTCCTGTTACTTCTCTTCAAGAGTGTAGTTTTCCGAATTTTATTTTCTGAATTCCGTGAAATAAATTCTTTAAAGATATTTTAAGTAATAAATAATAAAGGTACAAATAAATCGTAAATTCATCAGCTCTCGAGTTATTAAGTCTCGTGCTGACGAAATCGAAAGATACTCGTGCACTTCGTCAATATTGTCTTTAATATATTTGTATTTATTTGTACACAGATTGTTACATAGAAAGTACAAACGAAGTAATATTGTATTATATTATATAAGAGGAGGTGAAAAAAAAATATCGATGGATTAAAAATATAGAGTCATTTACTCCTGGTCTGCCAAAAATAATTAACTTAAGTATTTTAAAAGAGATGAATTTTATCAAAATGACAATTTTTTCTGCTCTTTTCCATTGCAATGTGAGAATTCATTCCATTTCATATACATCTCGCTGGAAAAGTGCAACAATTTTTAAAAACACCGACAATAAATCATATCGAACTTTTGGTCAAAGTACAGATTTCCCAAACTGTTGAAAATAAAATGGCACCAACGGAATCGGAATGTACTTATAAGCACATTCAAGTACGTACATAAATGGAATCGACGTAAACTTTCAGATATTACTAAAACTCTTCACCAGAAATACTTCCGCCGCGCCATACACCACAATACAAGACGTACCGAGATCTAAAAGTACCACGTGCCAAATGTAGCCAGTAGGTACCATACCGAGCTTGTATGAAAATGTCACACTATAGAGTATAGAGTATGTTTGGGGTTAGAGTTCCGAGAGGAAACTCCAGACACCACCAGTCGTGTTTTGTCAAGTGCACACCTCACGTGAACTATAAACGACACCTAAAGAATAGTATATTTACCCCTCGCCCTAAAGTTATTTCTTTAAAATACAAACCAGAGAACTTCTGTCCGAATTTGCAGAAAATGCTTTGAAATAAATCACAATGACAGGCTAACATTGTAAATTGGAGTAACATGATGAAAAGTTTTAAAAGGTGGTCATGGATTAAATGCCTAACGACCACTTTCACCCAACAAGGCAAGTAAAAATGTACCAATAGCAAAAGTAAATGGTGAAAAGTTACTCAATTCCATGTTATAATTTAGATTTTTCGTGTGATGCCAATACACATTAAAATATAGAGTTCAATTTGAAAATTAATGCTTTGATTAAACGTTTTTAAATTTGAATTAAACATTCTTGTAAAAAATATTTCCAAAACGTTTTGATGCATAAAGAAAAATGTTCTCTTTTGTTCAATAATATGGTTATGATTTTGGCTCCTCTGGCATTGCGGTTAACCTATTTTTTTTTAAATTACGCAGTTGTGAATTACAATGCAACGCTTAACAAAGGTTACTCAATGACTATAAATGTTTTTTTCTTTAATTCAGTAGAATAAAAAATGAAATTAACAAAACTAGCAAAAATTACTCTCAACCGCGCTAGTGACACAGAGAACAGAGATTACGCGTTCGGGCTGTTTTTTTGTTGTTAAATTTTCTATTACTCTGTTTGATTACATATTATTTTTGTAAAGTTGTTGTTTCTCTTTGTAAAACAAACAACGCTATGATTCAAATTGCTCATAAATGCAATATTCATGTAATTCACGTATTTATATAAACGGCGTAATAAATCATTTCTTTTAGATTCCGTAATATGTGGTTTGAGACAAGTTTAGCGAGAAGGATTTGCACCACGTAGGTTTGTGGGCAGTTCTCGCAAATGGAGTCTAAGGTCAGAGGTTCGCAAACCTAACACCCGCACCTTCAAGTTAGTTTCCATGGAGAAATTTCTTCGGACTTCTAGGAAACATTGTAAACCGACGCCATATGCTACGTTCTTTAATAAAGTATACAACATCCACGGCACAAACCATCAACTACAAATTCATCAAAACACATGTTTACTAACTACAATATTGTACTATTAATTCATTAATTGTAACAAGTACAAAAATTGCTCCCGCTTTACCTTAACTGTCACATTCGACCTTGAACACCGTAATACAAATTTAAGTAAATTAATCGATCTATTATAAATGAATATGTAATAAAACACCTCTTAATAAAACAATTAATGAGCATTCAAAAATATTTATCGCCTTCCCACTCAATTTTTTATCAACATATTATCAACCAGTTAATTTCAATCAATGTGTGCTTTTATGCAAAGTGTTTGTGTAACTTCAAATCATATAGTGTCAACAGTCAAGTAACAATAAAGTGGTTTAGTGGCAAAGTGATAAGTGCCTTCTACGAAAATAGATTTCCATCGTGTATAATAATATACCTTTGTGGTTTGATTATATCGATTTGCCTTCCGTTAATCATTAATTTTGAGAGCTTAATACAACGTTAATGAGTCGAATGTCTACCGATTAAGAATATTAAAATAGCTGAAGCATTATGCAAATTGCGATGACAATATTATTGTAGTTGATTTTGAGTATTTGCAATTTGCAGTCCACGGGGGAGCAACACACAGCACTCAGCACTCGACAGTCTCGGTACCTTCTCAGCTGTCGTATTATTTATCTTACAGCTGACAACATTTGCGAATAACGTAAACGCGTCTAGTCGAGAGGTTTCTGATCTGGGGGTCGGGCACTGATACACATAACATACGAGTATATAGAGGTCCGATAAATTTTGGCAAAATTTTACGCCTTACGTGGCACTGTAATGTATGGCAGTGAGGCTTGGAACGGGCAGAGAAAATATGAAAGTAGGCTGAATGCAGTAGAAATGAGATCCCTGAAGCGTATGTGTAGTAAAATCATGCATGGCCGTGTTAAAAATGTAGAAATCCGGAAAGAATGCACGACTGATGTAATCGTAAGAAATGAGATTAAGAAAAGGACACTTATACTTTACTAGATAGGATGAACAAAAAAAAAGAATCCAAAGAGTATATATAACGCGAAAATGCAAGGTATTAAAAGTAGAAAACGCCCGAGAAAGACATGACAAGTGAATCAAATATTGAGAGAACAACATAAGATTATGTAGGAGACGATGTGTTAATATGAATGAAGAGCTGAGTGTGTGCCAAGACAGAGTTTTGTGGCGGTCCATCCTTTCTGCCTACCCTTGCGGAGAAACGGCGTGATGGTTAGTTGATAACTAAGCTCCTGATGTAATTTTAAACAAAAACGTTGCTGTACAAATAATCCTAATGATATAATTATGTCAAGTTAGCAGAGTGTATGTAAAGATAAATACATATCAATATATTGGCTGTCGTATAGAAAAAGAACTACTGGAATTCATTTATCTCGTTTATAGTCACGTATAATATTTTTTCCTCTTGGGATCTTATTTACACTGTCGGTTTAATGAACTATAGATGGGACAGTCTTTTCGAAATGTTGACATATACTTTTGTGGAATTATGAATACTTTTCATCAAAATCACTTGTTTAATACGTTTCACTGCAACTCTATAATATTGTTTGAATAATTTGTATACCGCCGCTTTTGTGAAAAATCACCTACAAATTTTAATTCCTACGCTCCATCTTATTACTAACTACATTTAATCTATAACATATTATTATTTATTTATATTACGCACAGAGGTAATATACAAAAGCGTACTTACTTGGCAGGTAACTTCGGAAAAACACAATTATTTTAGCTATTTCTAGTTTGGAGAAAGATACAGTTTTGCACTCAGAGGACGTGATATTGGCAAAATTATTGTTGGTATTTATTAAAATTATTTACTTTTTTTATTGTTAGTTTTAGGGCATGAGGGCAGATTTCATAATGGACTTTCTGAATATGTAGAACGTACAGATCGTGATATGAACTTAAGGGATGAAGTCGAGAAAGGTCAAGTCTATAAAACGATATTCTAAAAATTGAAAAAAAAATTTTTTTCGAAGGCGTTTAACGAATACGTTTTCTAGAACAAATCCAGCACCAATTTATTTGAATATTTATTACTTCATTTAAATGAAATAATAACTTTGAATAAGATCACAGATTTAATTTTTATGATTAAAGAGGTATTTTAGGTCATACAAATTTTAATTAAATCTGCGGTCTCAGACAAAGTTATAATTTCATTTTCATTAAATATTTCAAACCACAAAGTGATTGCTTTCTACGAAAATATAAAATTTATTACTTCGTTAAAATTAAACACATTCTTTTATTTTACCACAATTAATCTAATAGGCTAGTTTTAGTGTGTTTTATGCTAATATTTATTTATTAAATCATATTGAACATCATGCAAAACAACTCCCACCCTCTCTTTCTCAATTTATTACCCCGAAAGTAGGTGGCGGTGCCATATAGTTTGGCAGTCTCTGGTCTAAGCACTTGTTTGGGTAGCCGTCTGGGAAGTTTGTTTAACTGCATAATCTGCAGTAGTTAGCGGCAAAGCTATGGCATTTGTGGATGTCATCTGTCTACTTCTTAAATTAAATTGTCCTCTTAAGTGTCTATACAATTAGTTATGCTATTCGTCTAGTTCATTGCTATCGTCGCTATTCAAATACCCCTAACAACTAAAAGCTTCATTCGATAATTATTATTAATAAACTAACACACGCGTTCACGCATCGGTAGTCAGACATGATATACTCGTAGTGTACTCTGTGCTACGTTACTGTAACATGATATTATATTTACTCATACAGTAATACCAATTATAAACGCTGGTAAATTCAGGCTGGTGACAGATCTTTCAATTACATAATATGTTAATAATCTAATGAAAAATATTTCCTTATACCAACTGCATTATGGCTTTTGGTTATAAACAACATACCTACCTGCTGTGCAAACACAAAACCCGAAACTGAATTAAAACCGCCGCATCGAAATATCGAATTTCATTTTTCATAAGTCCCATTGCAATGATAGACTGCCAACTGTAACACGATATGTTTTAATATAAGTTTGAGATAAACAAGAGGGCGCCCGAATGCCCTAAAGGGCCCAAAACGTTGGTCGAGCACCGTAAACCCTGCAGTGCCTTGAACAACAAATATTTATGTTCACCCTTCTAGGGCATTTCGAGAGACCTCTAATATTGATTGTCGGTAGTAGGTCCACCTCGGGCAGGTATGGGTTACATAAAAAGGCCATTAGTTTTGTGTTAAGGGTGTCACACACATTCTTAGGTTGTCGGTTCAACGTCAACACATTTTATTATTCAAAACCATTCAACCATTTTTCTTTTAATATTTAACTCTTTCGTCTTTTACATTTGGTATTAAAAATACTAAATAAACATTTTTCTAAAGCGACTGTTGTTCAAAAACCACATGTTTCCATTGAATCTTATAAGGCTCATATTTGGCAAGGGGCCGGTGTTATAACAGTATTTAAGTTACAGAGAAATGTTCTTAGTTTTTATAAACTAAAAACATTTCAAAACAGCATTATATTATTTGTTAGATAAGTAACCAATAACACTATCCGGCACAACAATTATCATGACAGTATATGTTTGTCTGAATTATTTTCTGAACCGGGAGAAGATTTTAAGAAACTCCGAAAAAATATTTTTATTTACTAAGATGAAAGCACAATTTGTTGTAATTATATTAACGAGCGGATCTTCTGGTCTGAAATTCACAGTTAACGGAACCCTCTTGAATATCCGTTATTTGTCACGAACTAGAATAAATTGATCTGAAGTACGCATCTCAACATTTTACAGCTGTCCAATTAGTAATGAGTTCGAATTTCTGAAAACAATTACGTTAAAATAGGACAATTTTATATATTATGGCAGTTTATTCCAAGAAGTTCAAAACCCGATATTTGCTTGAAATGTTCGTTTTTTTTAAGCTTTAATGCGTACAGAGTAATTACTCCGCTAGACGAATCAGTCTCGGCGAACCTGAGCTTAGGTAATCATTGCTAGACTGTCCCTTACACAGAGATCAGTGTCGCATAGTGATGCCATTCTTTTATTCCCTTATGCACTATTAGTATTTTAGACAAGGTTAATCTCAAAGAAAAAGAGTGATTTGATAATATTTGGTGGAACTTCGGAGCACATATGTTGACTTAATGTTTTGTTTATTTGTACTCGTATAACCACTTTTTCACAATATTGTTATCAACAGAAATATAGGATATAACTTCAAAAACCGTTGAGTTATTTTCCATAACAAAACGTAGTGGGCGGAGTCGCCGGAAACGCGGGAGACGTAAAACATGCTTACACACCTAGAAGTGCTGCGATAATTTGTGACAACTTGTCTTGTCTCTTTCTCTCTCACGGTTTACGGTTTAAAAACACGAAGAAAGTGATTTATCATAAATTTGTATAGGTTGGGTATATGTAATATTTATCTCTTTCTTCATATAAATATTCTTACTTCAAGGGTGGAATCGTACATAAGCCGGACTGTCGTGTTGAAAACCTATCGCAGTCTGTTCAAATGGACACTAAGCAGACCAGTATATGGACATTGGACTATTACAGAAGTCCAGTTAGGAGACCAGGAAAACATTCAAGATATTAGTGGGAGACTATCGATATATAATTGTGTCGATGATGACTCTTTTTCTGTATTTGTAAAAATTAAATACATTTTTCTTCAGGTATCGCCAAGCTGAGCGGGTACTTGGTGCTTTCCTAGTGGAACGATATGAATTTGTTTTATTTTCTGAACATTGATTGTCCGTTAATCCGAGACAAAAAATTACAAACAAAGAAACTTCAGTCTTTCAATCATCTATTTCAACTCAAGGTAGATTTACAAGAAACACAAAATTACTTGTGTGTAATCTTACTTAAATAAGCCTACTGTGATTTTCCATAGTGCTGCGATGAAAGTACACTAAATTCCGTAGAAATAAGATCCCTAAGGCGTATTTGCGTAAAACCATGTGTGAGCGTGTTAAAAATGTAGATATCCGGGAATAATGCAAGGCTGATTTAAGCATAATGAATGGGATTAAGAAAGGGACACTTAGATGGTTTGTGCATGTGGAGCGGATGAACGGAAAAAAGAATGTGAGAAGAACATATGACGCTAAGAAAATGGAAGAAGAAGTCAGAGACACGGCCCGATCAAGTGAATCAAATACTTGAGTCGGGCCATGTCATGAGTCGGAATAACAGAAAAGTATTATGTGACGATATATGAATATGAATGAATCAAGAAGTGTGTACCAAGACACAATTTTATGGCGGTCCATTCTCTCTGCTTACCCTTGCGGGAAACGGCGTGATGGTTAGTTAATTAGTTTGTTAAGGCATCACAATTGTCGGTCACATACAAAGGGAATTTTTATTTTATTTCTTAAAACTGCATGGTAACATGTATTCCGCAAGCACTCGGGTCATGGGTTCATACGTTTCGATTGGTCTCATCACCAACAGCTTTGTTCTCTTAACAAAGTTCAACAGACCTGTCATCCGGAGTCTGCCTATGATCCTAAAAAAGTTGTTGAATTGAAGCACTTTTTCTCATTAGTGAGAATTTTTCGCAATATTGCATACATGGCTTAAGTATGACGTATACAGTTTTTTATGCCTGTTTAACTTGTGTAAACTGGCCTAAATTGTGTATCTACCAGATCGTATCGATTTTAGTTTAAAATATTATAAAATAACTCAACTAGTGAAGGATAAAATATGTTGTTAAAATGTACTGTGCCCACAACATCGCTTTCGGAAAAGGGATTTCAATTCAGAAAGATACGGAATTCCGATCTGAGATCTCAGGGCAATAAAAGTAAACGGCAAAGAATTGTAGGGGCGTATTGCACAAACAGAAACTTTATACTGAATCAATTAGACTTATCGGGGGACCGGTTTTGGGGACAAACAGGAAATACATTTTATTTCTTAGGGGACTCTCTCCCTAAAACGACCCTTTGATTGATCATAATATTATAAAAGACGGAATATCGTATTGCATTACTGATTCTACAATTATAACGGCACAGCGTCTACATTACCTTCCATGCATGTGTCATCTTTTGCCTGATTAGGTATGTATTGAGAAAAACATTACCTAGGTAAGTGCCCATAAAAGCAACAGTCACCAAATAAATACGTTTATTTTATTTGCTTATCGAAACGATGTTAATGACATTCAAATCGGGGGTCTTTAAAAAATAATCAGAAAATTAAAAAAAATGTTGGTTCTACCTAAATATGTATTTATTGTTAAATTATTTATTCATTTTATTGTTTGTACTACTATTGAGACCCAAAACGAAATGTAACCAGTCATAATACGAGTATAAAAGCAAAGCGGTAAGTAAGATAAGTTATTCACAAAACATTTCCATTAGGCCTTTAGTCATATTGACTTTAGAACGGAAGAAAGCATTAAAAGCACATTACAGCATTACCTGAGTAAGAGCTGCAAATATTAGTTCGGGCTCGTGTTGACCGAACGCATCGCAAAAGGCTGTTTACTTGTCAGCAAGTAAGTCTGTCAAATATAATGCATATTTATGAGAGCGTATTATATTACTAAGTCAATTTTGACAATTCCCATACAAAATCCTTCTCGCACGATGGGTGGTATAAAATTTTTCAATATTTATTTTTCTAATGCCAATTTTTGGTCTTGAAATATCGTCGGGCTCATGCATCATCCTGGGATGACGCCTGCGGGAGAGGGGTGGGGGATAGCTAATACTGTTAATGAAGGCTGTACTGGGTAGGTATTGAAATACTTTAATCCTACCTGCCAGAGCAATTTCGTCAGTAAACAATCTTTTATGCTCGGCTTGTGATTAAAACACAAAACTCTGCCCATCAAAGGAGACCCTCGTTCAAGAGAGGAAAATTTGTATTTCTTTTTTCTCTCTCGTTTTTATCAGCATTTTTACAGAGGCGGCTTTATAACAGAACCTAAATAAAAGCGGATAAAGACCAACAAACAGAGACTGAGAGAGGAAATTGCATAAATAAGCAAATTTTCAAATTTACTGCGTTTCATAGTCCATAATATTTGCAAAGATAATTCTGAAACATGCTTCACAGAGGAAATAAGAATCGTTTTATCGACAATATGTAGACAAGCATTATATAATTAATTACTAATATAAACATCACGTCCAGATATTAAAGCACACGATAAGAAGATCGTCTACAAGAACGTAACTTATTATTTTTTTATTACCACTGTTCATATTAATCTAGTCTTTGCAATTTTATTAAGGTGTTTTATCTTTGTTGGGTATTTTAATCATAAAATAAAACTATTATTTGTTAAACGAAAACGTATGTAACGTAATCGAATTCCTTTGAAGTGTTCATCTTCTCCCTCCTCGAGATGAATCACCACCGGACAAACGGAAATATTTATCGGATTTAATCTCGAAATTCCCAAAGCAATGGTAACAAAAAGATGTCCTGAGCAGAGTTTTCCTAATACCGCGAAACAATAGCCTGCGTCAAGATATCCGTAGGAGAAGTGGAGATAAATTACTGCACGCAGAGACAGGGTAATTTCCAGATATATTATAAGAAGGGGAGGTTAAGAAAAAGCCTCTTGGAATTTCTTGGACAATAACCAGAAGAGAATTTATCGGAATGTCGATTTATATGCGTCTACGCATTGTGCCCCACTACTTTCCCTCTGATGATTCCACTTGGTCCTTTGTCCCACCATTTGTAATAAGATGTTATCTGCCAGATTTCGTCCCTGTTTCGTCAAAACCATATTAGCTGTAGGTTGCATTTATTACATCATATTGTACGACAGTTTGAACGTTGTCGCTATTCATCATCAAATGTAAAACCTTGTGGTCGCCTTTAGAACTTCAGGTATTGATTACTTAAGATATGTACCGATAATTCAAATCTATATATTTGGGCGATAGAGGTAATCTACACGTATCATATAATTTAAAGAAAATACTTCAGAATATAACGAGTCAGAGATATTATGAGGTATTGATATATTTTTGTTTATATTGTTATATAGGCAGGTAGGTACGATGTGCTCCTATATGTGGTGTTAAATGTGTATTATATTGAATGTACAAAATGCTCCCACTCTCCAGGTGAGAGCAGAAGTTTGTTTCCTTGACATATTTTATTTTTAGGAGACCAGAGAATAAATCTGCCTTTCACCAGAAATAATATATTACTCGTGGTAAAGTAGAATAATATTGCTGGCAAAAGTATGAAAATGCTCTACGAATGCTTAGTTCTTTCACCAGCTTCTTCAAATACATTGGTGAATAGTATTTATATACTATCTATAGTTTATATGCCTACGCTGATTTTGGTATTTTACCCTTTTAAACTATTTTGTTATGAAATAAATCTGGAAACCGCTTTAATATAATAATAATATTTTGATAATTTGTATAGCGTAATTTGTATAAAAATCACCTCAAGGGCGCTGTACAAATCTTAATTTCTACTTAATATTAATTCTTAGTTTATATAAATACACAGCAACATACTTACCTGGCAGATCACTTCTGGCAGGTCACAATCACAATAATTTAAAATTTAGATTCTTACAAATATGTATTTTTTTAGTTTTTTTTTTAAATTCATTTTTAGGGCATGAGAGCAAATTTAAAATATAGTACATCGCAGGTATTTTTTTAATTTTTCGTAGTGACGAACAGATGATGGTGAAAATCATCTAATGAATTTAAGGAATGAGAGTGTGAAAAGTTTTCTTGGTTTGAACAGAAATTCTATTGGGCTTGTTACATCTTGATTATGGATATGATTTTCTGAAAAAATGAATTTTGAGTTTGATTCTGAACTCTATCGAGTCTTTTATTACTCTCAGATCATGTGGTAGTGCATTCCAGACTTAAGGACCTGACACTCCAAAGGCGCGCTCTCCAAACTTAGTGTCTGGTGTGCGCTTTGGTTCCTTCAACTTTCCGATAGCCGATGACATTGCCGATCTAAGGCTTGACTGTCGCGAATTGGAATCTTGAGGAATACATAATTCCGATAAATAATCCGGAGCCATTCCGTTAATTGATTTGAATACCATCCAGCAAAGCTTACACTGGATTCTTTCGGGACATTTAAGCCAGTGAAGATTTTTGAGGTGCTATGAGAAATGGGAATATTTTGATACGCCGGTGATAAGTCTTGCCGCGGCGTTGAAGACTAGTTGTAATTTGTTAATTTGATATTTAGGAAGACTAGCGTAAATTCCGTTGCATTAATCTAAACGCGAAACGACGTACGTGTTTACAAGTAATTTGGTTGCCTCTGTTGGCAGGTTTCTTTGAACTGATTTTATTTGTCTTAATTGAAAGAACCCTGTGCTCACAGTCCTGTTAATTTGAGATTTAAGGGAGAAATCAGCGTCCAGATTAACACCCAAAATTTTGATAGATGTCTTTGGAATAATGTTACTTCCTGAGGCAGCTATTGGGGAGTTATCGATATTATGTTGACTTCTGCTTGTGGCGGTCCAGAGAAACTCTGTCTTTGAAGGTTTCAATTTCAGTCTATTTGAGGTCATCCAGAGAGTGATCGCTTCTAGACACTCAGTTATGCAAATTTTCAGACTGTCTATTTCTGTCGGTGAGCAGTAAAAGTAAACTTGATGGTCGTCGGCGTAGCAATGTGATACCAAATGATTTAATTATTTGAGCGACATCATTTATAAAGAGGGTGAAGAGCAGTGGGCCCAAAACGGACTCCTGGGGTACTCCAGGTGAAAGGGTTGTAAAATTTGATTGGTTTATTCCCACCTTCACGGCTTGTGAACGGTTTCTCAGGTACGATGTCAGCCAATTCTTAACGCCACAGTTTAAACCAAAAGTTTTTTCTAGTCGTGTGATAAAAAACCGTAATCGATCGAAAGTTGCGCTCATGTCTAAGATCGAAAGAAGTGCTAATTTTCCTGACTCGATGGCAAGAGTGATGTCCAACAGAACACGTAGTAATCCAGTTTCCCTTGGGTGGAACCTTCTGTATGCAGATTGATATTTAGTTAACAATTTATTTGAATTTATATGATAGGTTATCTGTGAAGCAGTAATTTTTTCTAGAATCTTGGATATAAATGGAAGATTTGAAACGGGTCGGTAATCTGATAAATCTTCAGGGTCCAATCGCGGTTTTTTTATTAATGTAGTTACGACAGCTGATTTTCGTGATATGACAACAATAGTTCCTATAAACTGACTCTATAATGTTTTTTAAATGTGAATACCGCACAATAGACCCAACAGTCCGAAGCGAGTTGGACTATGGCATCCCCATTTGGGGTATGTTGTGGGGCTGAAAGGAGTGGGGAAAGGGAAGTAAATGGGGAAGATTAAGATTTGAAAGTAGATGGCTATTCAGATCTTGTCACTAAATAGGGATAGTGCCATCCAACTCGCTCCGACGTTCGTTTGATGAATGCCGACATGTTTGAATTAGTAATAATAATAATAATAATAATATTTGGATAATTTGTATAGCGCCGTTTTTGTGAAAAATCACCTCAAGGGCGCTGTACAAATCTTAATTTCTACTTAATATTAATTCTTAGTTTATATAAATATACAGCAACATACTTACCTGGTAGGTCACTTCTGGCAGGACACAATCACCATATTATAATAACCTAAAATTTAGAATTACTTAAATTTTTATTTTTATTTTTATTTTATTTTATTTTGTTTATTTATTTATTTATTTATTTTTTTATTTTATTTTTTATTTTTTTTTCATTTTTAGGGCATGAAGGCAAATTTAAGATAAAGTATATCGGAGGTATTTTTAACTTTCGTAGTGAAGAACAGATAATGGTGATAATCTTCTAATGAATTTAAGGAATGAGAGTCTGAAAAGTTTTCTTGGTTCTATTGGGCTTGTTACATCTTGATTATGGATATGATTTTCTGAAAAAAATGAGTTTTGAGTTTGGCTCTGAACTCTGCCGAGTCTTTTATTACTCTCAGATCATGTGGTAGTCCATTCCAGGTTTTAGACCTGACACTCGAAGGCGCGCTCTCCAAACTTAGTGTCTGGTGTGCGCTTTGGTTCTTTCAACCTTCCGATAGCCGATGACATTGCTGATCTAAGAGTTGACTGTCGCGAATTGGAATCTTCAGGAATACACAATTCCGATAAATAAGCCGGAGCCATTCCGTTAATTGATTTGAAAACCATCCAGCAAAGCTTAAACTGGATTCTTTCGGGACATTTAAGCCAGTGAAGATTTTGAGGTGCTCTGAGATATGGGAATATTTTGATACGCCGGTGATAAGTCTTGCCGCGGCGTTGAAGACTAGTTGTAGTTTGTTAATTTGATATTTAGGAAGACTAGCGTATATTCCGTTGCAGTAATCTAAACGCGAAACGACGTACGAGTTTACAAGTAATTTGGTTGCCTCTGTTGGCAGGTTTCTTCGCACTGATTTTATTTGTCTTAGTTGAAAGAACCCTGTGCTCACAGTCTTGTTAATTTGGGATTTAAGGGAGAAATCAGCATCCAAATTGACGCCCAGAAGTTTGATGGATGTCTTTGGAATAATGTCACTTCCTGAGACAGCTATTGGGGAGTTATTGATGTTATGCTGACGTCTGCTTGTGGCGGTCCAGAGAAACTCTGTCTTTGAAGGGTTCAATTTCAGTCTATTTGAGGTCATCCAGAGAGTGATCGCTTCTAGGCACTCAGTCATGCGGATTTTCAGACTGTCTATTTCTGTCGGTGAGCAGTAAAAGTAAACTTGCTGGTCGTCGGCGTAGCAATGTGATATAAGGCCGAATGATTTGATTATTTGAGCGACATCATTTATGAAGAGGATGAAGAGCAGTGGGCCCAGAACGGACCCCTGGGGTACTCCAGATGAAAGCGTTGTAAAATTTGATTGGTTTATTCCCACCTTCACGGCTTGTAAACGGTTACTTAAGTACGATATCAGCCAATTCTTAACGCCACAGTTTAAACCAAAAGTTTCTTCTAGTCGTGTAATTAGAAAACCGTGGTCGATCGTGTCGAAAGCTGCGCTCATGTCTAAGACCGAGAGAAGTGCTAACTTTCCTGACTCGATGGCAAGAGTGATGTCCGACAAAACACGTAGTAACCCAGTTTCCGTCGAGTGGAACCTTCTGTAAGCAGATTGATATTTAGTTAACAATTTATTTGAATTTATATGATAGGTTATCTGTGAAGCAGTAATTTTTTCTAGAATCTTGGATATAAATGGAAGATTTGAAACGGGTCGGTAATTTGATAAGTCTTCAGCGTCCAATTGCGGTTTTTTTATTAATGGAGTTACGACAGCTGATTTTAGTGATTTGGGAAAATCACCTGTGCTAAGTGACTTATTAAAAAGATAAACGTACATTAAGATTAGCGAATGAAGGTCTACGCATTAGGCTTTACTTCGGGAGGTTCTCTATCATTAGACAAATTGTTTTATAAAAAAGAATACTTCTTTCGCATGTTTTGTACAATCAACCAGAAGAAATAATTTTCCCACTGGCACAAATTCAATGAGATAAGGTTTATAAATTATTCTGCTTGTATTACATAATTGGTCCGATACCCCTCGAGTCGTAAATCGTCATTTGAGTGAACAATAAAATACAAGTCAAGTGCCTCGGACAGGACACACTCCCCACAAACACTCGAGACCCAACTGAGAGAGCCTTACATCAACATTGAATCACGCGCCCTGATACAAGCAAAACGGTCACAAATCAATTTTACAGCACAACAACCGCAGACAGAAATGTTCCGGCGAATGGTGAATGCTTTCCTTCAGTAACTAACTGTTGCCAGCAGAGATATGGCAATAAATCAATAAGGTAAATGGTAACTGAGGCCTACAATAATACACCAACAGCTGGCCCCGGCCGCCAATTCCTTGTAATCGAATCAATGTTATCATGTCCAATCGTAAATATCTTCCGCCGAACATGAAATTGCTGTCAATAGACACGGAGCCATTTGAGTTATAAGATTGATACCTGCGCGATTAATATTTTTGCGCTATTGTTAATCCGAATTGGCTAATGGCGTACGGGCTTTGCAGATTTGGTGATAATGCCATTTCGAACAACAGCGGAGAATGTAGTTCTGTAAGCTAGGAAAGTAATATTTATACATTTAGCGAAAGTAAATACAATAATAGTACCAATTCATTATCCGATGATAATGGCCGTTTCACATTTCGTTTCGGTATATTTATTTCTTCTGATGAGTTATAAACTACTCAAGATATATAGTTTTTTTTTTTAAACATGACGAAGAGGTGGTATTACATTTTCTCTTTGTTAATGTTTATTATGTCTACGCTTAATTTATTTCAGAGGAGGGCATAGATACAAGTGGAGTAGTATATAGTGGTTCACTTATTGTGATACAAGAAATCTCAAATGGTGCACATTCCGTTATAAAGCAAGAACCCGCAGTCTTAAGATGCGAGCTTAGCTTTTATCCGTGTCCATATTTACCCGCAAACAAAGATGTGATTTACGGCGGACATAACGTAAAACATTTACGTGTTTTTCAGGTTGACAGGTACAAGTGGTAAATAAAGGAGCTCTTCCGCTTCACCGGAGGGGCGGCGGGTGGAGGGTAGGCGGGAAGGCTCGGGAGGAAGGGGGAGCAGGAAGGGTGAAAACGAATCTACCCCCGTATTAATATTTCATGCCCCTGAAGCCTACAAACTTGCTGTAACTGTAGGCAAAGGAGCTAGCGAGGTAACCTACCAGAAAAATTGCCTCTGTGTATAATAAGATCCTCAGTGAAATCGTATTTATAAAAACCTTACGTGGCGATGCCGCAAGACACGAAACTGGGCAAATAGGATAAAGAATCCTTCGCGGAACCACAATTTTTCATTATTTTTTGAATATTATTTATCGCTTCTTTTTGAAAGGTTTGCAAAACAATTTAAAAAAATAATGCCGAAAAATCTTTCGCCCCATAGGTATCCTTTAAACCGCGAACACGACATCTCATCGCCTTTTCATATTTTACAAAAGTGGCGAATTCTCTGATTTTCTACGTAATGAAAACATTGCCAGCCATTTTGTGTCTCGTAAAAACCTTTTTGTCAATTTGTTCGCTTTTATAAACTGAAATGCAAGCAAAAAAGTCTGAGCCAAATATAAAATTCTCCAATTCAATAATACAAAACATACGTCACATTATTTTTCAGCCTGCATAGGAATCGCTGGAAATTCTGAAACCTGTAATATTATACGATGGACTGTCTGGGGTCTGTACTGACTATGGATTATTCATATTTGGAGGGTTTTTTCGTGAAATCCCACAAAGGAGCCCCCTCAGCCGAAGCCAGGCAGAACGAAAAATTTTGTATTGCGGATATTACGGCAGATAGGAAAACTCTCTTAATTTTTCTTTGTGCCATAAGAGTATACCAATTTCAAACATAACTTAACTTAGACGTCGACTTATATTATGTCTAGAATTTTCTTCTAGAGAATTTGTCTTAATTTTTTGAAAACAACTCGCCACACTTCAAATCAGATGTTATTTTTTAAACTTGTAACCGTAAACTTTATTCGTATTTGTTTCCTGATGGAGGCGTTTCGTGTAAACACGTCGTCTCATTGCATGGGCGCGCACACACAGGCATATTAGTCGCTTCAACTCCTCCATTGTAATAAAATAGCCACAAATCAAATTTATAGCATATCGACAGGTCGGGAGAAGGGCAAGGAGAAGGGGGAGGTATTGTGGTTGGCGGGGTACGAAAGGTTGGGAGGGGGGAGCGAGAGAATAAATCACGATAAATACGATACAAGACGGTGAATTGCCCGTCTTGCATCTCGTGCTCTACAAATAATAACTGAATCGATAATGCTTGAGAATGGGTGAAACTCGATAATAGAGTATCATGTTCCTATGAACCGTATCGCAGATAAGAATCAAATCCACCATGAATCATTATGACATGGCTCTTAATATTTCTTATATTTACTTATTAAATAATCGCTGATTTGCATATTGTAAAACGAGATGTCTTCTAGATTTTCAGCCATTAGCATAATATTCCCAAAACAGTGGGTGATGATAGTAAATAGGTATGAAATAAAACAGTTAGATTGCGTGAACCACTAATATATTGATATTTTCATCGCCCACTGGTTTACCTTACACCCAAGCATCATTCAGAAAGCAAATTATTTACGTTAAGCAATATGTTTAAACCATATATCGATTATTAACTGTAGATATGTATTATTTTGCTACTCTGATGAAGTTCGGGTATTAGCAAATATGTAAATAATTAGCAGCTAACACAAAATGGGGGTTTTATTTCATGATTATATGTAATGTTAAACCTCATAGTGATTTCTTTCTTTTCTAAAAAACGTATATAGTCGTTAATGTTGCATCGGGAAAAGTCATTTGCGTAAAGGGTACAGTAAAATATATGTTCATGTCGACAGTCCCAACAGTAATGATAGACCGCACGGCCTTCTCACGGGAAATTAAAGTTACACAACACCTTTTACGAATAAACAGAAGCAAGTACAAATTGGAACTAACATATAATTTATTTAACGGTTCGTACAGCGCGCATACGCACTAAAGAGCATGATTTCCTTCGTAGAATAGATTACGACATTCCGAAGCACCTACATCTTTACTAAATGGTTCACATAACCTATAGCACAGATGAAAGCTTCCAGGAAACAAGACAGCCTCACACTACACTACAACTGTCTTGAAAATAATACTAAGTATTAAAAAAAATATCCGAAGAGCATAATCAAAGTAGGTTAAAACTATTTAAGTTATTGGACGTATTTTTTACTCCGAACCTATGATTCTATAATTAAATATGTACCATCTACATCAACGTGTCCATTTTGAAGAAGAGTAAGTATAAAATTATACATCTGGATACCGTCCGTGTTGCATAACATAACACATCACTCAGTAAGTTCGTAGGATGACTGATAAAAAAACAAGTTTCAGTAAAAAAAATGATTTTATTTATCAACATAGTCTCCTTCAAGAGTAATACATTTATTCCAATGAAACATTTCGATGTTTTTTTTTTTGTAGAACAATAAAATTTATCTCTGGCCTCAAAGTAGGCTTCAGTTTCGGCAATCACTTCTTCATTGAAGTTAAATCTCTTTCCCTGGAGCATTCTTTTTAGGTCTGCAAACAGGTAGTAGTCGCTGGGAGCCAGATCCGGAGAATACGGGGGGTGGGGAAGCAATTCAAAGTCCAATTTTGCCATCGTTGCGATCAATTTGTGATCCTCTGAATCGTTGACGCATTGTTGTTTTTGATCGACTGTGAGCAAACGCGGTACCCACTTCGAACAGAGCTTTCTCATGGACAAATGTTAACGCAAAATGGTGAATACACTGCCTTCTGATATCTTTAAGGTGTCAGCTATCGCACGTAACATCAATTTACGATCGGCCAAAACAATTTTGTGGACTTTTTTAATGTTTCTGGAACAACTGCCGAATTCAGGGCGACCAGAGCGTTCAGCATTATCGGTGTTTGTACGGTCGCGCTTAAAATCAGAAAACCACTTCTCTACTATTTGTCTCGATGGAACAGAGACAAACCATTGCTTTGCATGAATGGTATTTTTCCCATTAAAAACCAATGCTCAATACACGAAATTCAGATGTTTCCGTTGTGTTGACAATTGCAAAAGTAACGTCACTAAACCACTGTAACTTGTGAACTAAATCAGATTGTTATAAAATTTTGACACGTATTATTTGAAGGTTGGTACTTCCTAAAAGGCATATGAATTTGTCAATAATGGCGCCAACTATATGTCACCCGACGAACTTATTCAAGTGATGGATTACATAAGTAGTTATGTCGTTCTACCTGAACTTTCATGAGACTTATTGAAAAAACGTAGGTAGGCGGGATAATTAAATTTATCGCTTCTATCAAATGATTCTACCTACATTCAATTTGATTTCAATTAAAATACTTTTCATTGAGGAAGTAAATACAAGTGCGTGACTTACCAGTACTTCTTTCTGCCTCTATCTAAAATGCGTATCTATACCTACAGACGATTGATGGTCCTGTTTTTAAGTTCAGAAGTCAATAGCTATTGTGTAATTTACCTGATTGTCCGATAGTACTTATCTACCTGTGTCTTACTTTTTTATTCATTAAAAAAGATCGTTCCTTAGCACGATACGTAAAATAGATTAATTAAATAGATAATCTTCAAACGTAGGTATATTTAATTATTAAATAGTTTAACAATGATTCTAGACAAACGTTAACCTATTTTTTTACAATATTTCTTAGATACATAAACTATAAACTTAATCTACCTATTGAAAATATTAACTAAAGAATTAAATTTATTAAAACTTTTAGATCGAAGAATTATTTTTGACTTTCATTTATAAAATTGTCAATGGTATTATAGACAGCCTTGTTTTATTGAACCTTATTTCGTTTTACAAACCAAAGAGAACTACTCGATCCAAAATTTTATTTAGCTGTAACAATAACATCAGGACTGAGTCTTTTAGATACTCGCTTGTACCTAGATTGCATGTAGTTAATACATACGCAGAGGTGGCTGATGTATTTAACTGCACGGAATGTAGATACAAGAAGGCTATAACATCATATTTCTTTAATCAATAATCTTTTTATGTATTCAAACACTATTTTCTACTATTCTAAAACCATTCCTTATTTTGTTTGGGCATATAATTCTCATTTTTTCACTGTCAATTACAAACCTTTTAATGTAAAAGCCCTCTCGGGCGTATACAATAAAATAAATATATAAATATTTAAATACTTAAATTGCTATGGATATTGTAATATAATTAGAAACGGTATACAACATTTTTTCCACCAGCTTACTTTAGACCGAAGCGGTTCCTCCCTTCAAAGGGCAACTTTACAATGGTTGAAATTATACATAGATGCATAGTAAAAAAAATCATAATTGGTGTAAGTCATATGGAGTAAATGAGAAAGTAATAATCATATATTTACAGTTTCCGCCAAAACAAAAGGGATATTTACCATTTACTGCGGACACGATAGGAGATTATGGTGATTAATATCATTTAAAAACAGTCAAAACAAAAACGTGTATTTTTGATGTGTACTAAACTAACACAATAAATGAAAACACAAATCAAGCAGTAGCTTCTGAAAAAAATTACTGTGTCAAATTAATTAGCTTTCATTCAAAATATTCTTCTTAAGCTTCTGCTTCTCTTCTGGGATAATCAGGTACCTGCTTTATTTTATTAAAATATCATAACAAATCACAGGGACAAATTGTGGAAGGTATTATCCATGTATGGAGTTAACACAAATCTTATACAGGCAATCGCGTCCTTGTACGAGGGAAGCGTTGCATGTGTTAGAGTGAACGGTGATTTTACGAAGTGGTTTAACATCACAAAAGGTGTAAAAACAAGGCTGTGTAATGTCACGTTCAATTTGTACATGGATATTTGGGCGCGAAAATGAACAGTGTGAAAGTATGTTGCCTATTGTATGCGGATGATGCGGTGCTGATTACGTTTCTCGTGTCTAGGATGAACCAAGTATGTATGCAAAATGAGTTGATGATGACAAAGTGATGGTGTTTGAAAGAGAGTACGAGAACAGCGTGTCGTTGTGAATGATGAATACTTGGAGCAGTGGATGAGTTCGTGTATTTAGGAAGTATGTTTACAAGAGACGGAAAGGCTGATATTGAAAGAAGGGTGAATGCACAAGCAAATAAGAAATTGTCCAAAGAAGCGAAGCTAGCAGTCCGGAGTGCTTATACCAACCCTGATGTATGGCAGTGAGGCATGGAACTGGCAGAGGAAGGATGAAAGTAGACTGAATGCTGTGGAAATGAGATCTTTGAGACGGATGTGCGGTAAAACCATGTGACCGTATTACAAATGTGGATATCCGGAAAAGAATGCAAGGCTGATGTGAGCGTAATGGATAGGATTAAGAAAGGGACGCTTAGATGGTTTGGGCATGTAGAGCGAATGAACGAAGAAAGGAGTGTGAAAAGAATATATGATGCGAAAGTGAATGGAAGAAGAAGTCGAGGACGCCCGAGAAAGACATGGCACGATCAAGTGAATCAAATACTTGAATCGGGTCGTGTGAAGAGTCAGAATAACAGAAGAGTATGTGATGTATGAATGTAAATGAAGCAAGAGTTGTGTATGGCGGTCCGTCCTCTCTGCCTACCCTTGCGGGGAAACGGCGTGATGGTTAGTTAGTTAGTTAGTTAGTTAGTTAACAAATCACGCATTTCAGTACAAAGTGATGGTTTGAACTTTTTAAAAAAGATTTACTGTGATAATTTGGATGCGAGTATTTATTACGTGATCAGAAGTAATTTTACGAACGCAATGTTTTTTTTGTTTGTGTTTCCTTACACGTTTATCATCATCGCGTTAACGATCCCGCGCGTGTACGAGGAATTTCTTATGTCCAATTTTCAAATTGATTAATACAACATTCTCGTTTACACGTAGCTTTGTTCTATCGGCGACAATGGCGTCACAAAAGTTTTTTTCTTTGCGTAATTGTTGAATTCCAAAATGATAATTTGTTAGGTTCTTACATTCATTTTTTTCATCCAGCTCCTACCTTATCCAACCATTTCGCTATTCGATTTCCGTATTCAAAAACACCGTGTTCGAAACAATCGACAATCGAAAAAGAAGAGTTTTGTGTGAAATGACGAGTTGCTCCGTTGGTTTTTTCGCTTGTTCGTCGGTTTGTTGTTTTGTTATCCAAATAATATAAAATAAACGTGGCGTTTTGTAAATAAGAAGACTTAAATCAGTGTGGTGTATTCGTTTCGTTAATAATACAATTGTGTAAGAAGAGTTTAAGATTTTTTAACTTCAACTTCATCGGTGAGTGAATGGTTTCCCTTTTTCCCTTCATTCCATAAATTTTCCACAAGCTACAATTAAACACTTCCATGAAGTAGTATAGTTTATAGTTTACAGTCCACTATTCTCCAAATTCATCTGAAGCTGAAAACACATTTGGTGTTTTATCGCAGCTTCGGATCCAACATTAATTTTGGTGTCTGGTAGATGACGTGGGATGAATACACTGTGTTAATTTACCTTCATCATATCGATCAGTAATTCTTAAAGTGAATGATATCACCCCTCCTGCGCGCACTAGACAGTTCCTTCCAGAGGGCGGTTGTGGTCTCAAGAGTAACGGACGGAGCACTGGAGGGAAGTAAGAGGGCGGTGATGGCAAAACACAATGTGAAAATAGGTCTTTCAAGTTATTTCTAAATTTATTTAAATATAGGACATTGTCGCTGCAATCCCAATGATAAACCATTCATGCACGCTTCAACATATTATAAAATCCAAAATAAATTTTAGAAAGGAGTGTCAGGAGAATATATACCTGACCCGAAAGTAAAAGGTGGAAAAAGTTGGGAAAGCCAGGGAAAGACGTGACACGAATCAAGTGAATAACAAAATAATATGTATAAATGGGAATGAAGCAAGGATTGTTTCTTTCCCTTCATCTCATTCCGAGTTTTAAGACGACAGGTCTTAATAAATCGTCATGATAAAATTGGTTTAGACCAAGTCACCATAAGGCAAAATTAAGTTAGGCCCATGCTCGTAATCCTGGCATAAGATTCAACAAAGTAACTAATTTTGGTAGATAAATATTGAAAAATTGTTGAGATATGAGCAATAAATGTTTGAATCAAGTATATTTTTTTAACATAAAATATTTAATGGTTTTGAATTAAGTCATAAACCATTCAGAGGGTGGTTAAAACTGGCTAAGCCCAAACCAAAAAAGTCAATAATTTGTTCCTGAGAGTTAGTAGTGGAGTAGTGTTTTGTTGCTATCGAGATGGATAACAGTCCAGACAACAAGTTTGAGTTAAGTTTTATAAGTCAGTGTTGAGGTATGCAAAGTATTTTTTTTAATACGCTTAATATAAGCCCAAAGAGAACTACACTATTTTAATTAAGATTGATCAAATATAAAAAATATTTTTTGACAATTGCTTTGAATCAAGTCATGTTTTGAGACGTGATACAAATAATTTCTGAAATAACCAGAATGCCTTTAAACCAAGTAAAGGTGAAGGTATCTATCATTAGTCCACAGTAAGAAACCGTTACGATTTTAATACAAGTGTTTTAAACATACATCAATTGAATTATAATAAAGAAATGAAAAAATAACTTTGCATAAGATTACGGATATTATTTTACTTTTTATGACCGACCGGTTATCGCTTGGCCTGAACATCATCAGGGTACAAAATTAAACTTAAACAAAAAATACAAAGTTTGCGGTTATATGTAAACATACAGAAGGAGAACAAAATATAAAAGAAAATAACAGAACAATGAGAAAACAATAAAATAACATTTTAATTATAACAAAGGAACAGTGAGAGTTATTTTTAGACAAAGTTATTTTTTCATTTTTTTAGATTACAAAATGAAGTCATTGTTGAGGTATTCTCAAACTGCTTTGTACGAAAATAGAAAATACAGAATTATAATACTACAAACTTTCAAATGCGTTTTTCTCGAAACTGTTTAATTCAAACCAATTCTACTATGACGAAATGTACTTTTGAGGAGTTGTACATCCCTTTACTTTGATAAATCACTTGCAAATCATTTAAATTTTAAAATGTTTAGCAAAATTTACAGTACATATTCAATAGCATTTGCTGTGAGGGAAAGGAGAACGGAAAAAAAATATTTTTGATGAGGGGGCGGTGTGTCAAGTAACTTTAGGAAGCTCTGATAATGGCCAAATGATGAGACAACTTTACTGCACTGTGTGTATTGTGTAAAGCAGAGTTAGTGAGCTGTCTTCTCCCCGGTTAGACAATCAAAGCATGTTTGACGTCCATCACACCACTCTCATGGTGTGCACACATCAAACATTCAACACTGCCGAACGATAATGGGACTTGTCAACATCGAATCCACCGGGGCCAGCGCCCAGCGGCCAGCGCCCAGCACGCGATCTTCCCATTCCTTACAACTTGTTTGCAGTTTACCTGCTGTCAAGATTTTACTGCATTAGTCAAGTCTACACTAGAGAACGACAATTTTTGATGCGTTAATAATAAATGACTGTTCTGAACCTCTATATGCTATTCAAAGATGGCATAGTAATAAAATCATTATCTTCTTCTGGATGTTGGCCATCATCAATTTAACCTTCAACCTGCAGACTGCAACGTGGTATAAGTAACTCAACCAGAGTTGAAACAAACAACACATGCTTAGCGTTGGGTGTATTCTATATCGGTTTACGATGCGTCATAAAGAATGAGCCATTTATCTTGTTTACGCCTACTTATTGTCACTAGTGGAAAAGGGACAGCAAGTGTTTACGATGATTCTTCTAGTATATTGAAAGTGCACTTACAGCGTGTCTTATTCATGCAGTTCGACCGGGTGCTGTTGAAAATAATATTATAATCTGTTTTGAAGAAACTTTCCAAATCAGGGGGTACTGCGAATTACTGGATACCTTGCACTATTTTTTGTATTACTCCTTTAAATCCAGTCCTTTACTGAGAACTGTATTTAAAGAACATTCAGTATGTTAATAAAAATTAAATAAAACAACATACACGTTAAAAACTTTTATATAACTGATGAAGTTACACTTGGGCATCGATCTCTAAAGTGTTAAGTAATTAGTAATTGTTTCAAAAAAATTGAACCATCAAACAAAACACGCTGTACGTAAGCTATGTATCTGTGTGAGTTGGTGTGAGTACTGTCGCGGCCTCAACTCTGGTTGAGAGACCTATACAACTCATCGGAACTGCATTCGTGCCAGTGAAGTAAATTTAAGAGCCATTAGTCGCGGCATCTTTCTCTACACTTCTTCAATCTTATCAACAGTTGGGTCAACTGATACTGTCGCTCCTGATATGTGACAAAAATATTTGAGCTTTCTTCTTTTTGTATTTGGTACTTAAGCGATTTTGAGTAATTCGTGGAAGAACCTTTCAATTAGTCACCCTACCTATTCAACCGCCGAGGATATTTTGAGGATGCGCCTATATGAAAGGAAACCCCTCAGTCATTAATCTGTCTACCCTTTTACTTTTTTATGGGTTAAACATTGATACCTATCATTACAGATTCAAATTACCGGCGGTTAGACCACGAAGCAAACTATCAAAACCATCATAAAATTCACAAAGAGTTACGACAGTGAACACAATGTACGCATCTTTTTATAGCTGTAAAAACGTTTTTAAATACAAAAACAATTTGAGCTTGAGACAGTAAGATGAGTATAATATCGTATATTGAGTTGGTATCTCGGTCGCAGCGGAGAGGAAGAGAGAACGGCGGCCACTGTAAATCACACCGAGTGTTTATGATTTCCATATTTATTGAATACGGCGCGACCCCACGCCCCCTGCCCTGCGCCCGGGTTCAATCGTGATAAAACAACAAACCCAAAGGGCTCACCGAGTTGCTTCTTAATCCCAGTACCAGTTTGCTCCAAACAACCCGATAGTAAAACAGGACCCCTTTCCGTGGCGCATGCTTTCGCGAATATGGGAATTCGTTGACAACACTTGTACGAACTCGGTTTTTCTCTCCTAATAATAATATTTGGATAATTTGAATAGTGCCGTTTTTGTGAAAAATCACCTCAAGGGCGCTGTACAAATCTTAATTTCTACTTAATTTAATTCCTAGTTTATATAAATATACAGCAACATACTTACCTAACAGATCACTTCTGGCAGGACACAATCACTATATCGCAATAGCTTAAAATTTAGCTGATTTTTACAAATATATATATATTTTTAGGGCATGAGAGAAAATTTAAAATTCAGTTTCTCTTAGGTATTTTATTTTTTTTCCTAGTGAGGTAATAATGAAAACCTTTTCATTAATTTAAGGAATGAGAGTCTAGTTTTCTTGGTTTGAACAGAAAATTCTATTGCGCTTGTTACATCTTGATTATGGATATGATTTTCTAAAAAAATGGGTTTTGAGTTTGGCTCTGAACTCTGTCGAGTCTTTTATTACTCACAGATCATGTGGTAGTCCATTCCAGACTTAAGGACCTGACACTCCGAAGGCGCGCTCTCCAAACTTAGTGTCTGGTGTGCGCTTTGGTTTCTTCAACTTTCCGATAGCCGATGACATTGCCGATCTAAGGCTTGACTGTCGCGAATTGGAATTTTCAGCAATACATAATTCCGATAAATAATCCGGAGCCATTCCGTTAATTGAATTGAATACCATCCAGCAAAGCTTAAACAGGATTCTTTCGAGACCTTTAAGCCGGTGAAGATTTTAAGTGATTTTAAGAAGAGTAATACTAAATGAAATACTGCCTTAAGGTCCAGTAATCAAAATGCTCCAAAATTATTAATGAAACCCTTCACTTATTATTTTTCTTAAATTTAAGGGAGTAGCTTATGTGATAAGTATGTAAGATATCAAAAATATTTCCACCGCAATAGACTCACCCAAGTGTTGATGTGATATGATGGTAAGAAGACTTAGATACCCGGGTAAACATGCCACTTGAATGTAACCCCAAACAATGCTTAAAACCCAATGACAACGCTGGTAAAGGCTGGCTACTCTCGAATTAATAACGTAAAACACGGTAGACAGTACAATTGGCTTATGGCCTTTCGTAAGTGGTTGCAAGATCCATGCAGACCATCTCCGCATCAATATTTAAAAAAAATACTTATATTAATCTGAAGCGGAATAAAAACCTAGCCAAAACTGTATTTGTTGATTTGCTACTTCGATGTTTCAACATTATATCACTCTTAGTGCAAATGCCTACACTGGCTTTCCAACTACTGCTAAGTAAGTAAGTATTATATTATCTTAATCGGATTGCTCTATGATAATGAGACATCTCGGAGCTGTCGATGCTGGTACACGATTATACCCGTATTTCTCAGAACTGCTCGAGTTGGGAAAACCATTTAACTTCTTCTTTAATGATAAGATAGGATTCTAACTTATACATAAAAATCGATCTGGAAAAGGTGATAAGTTATCAGTTTACCATTGACGTGCTTTTAAAGCCAGATGGGTATACACGAAGTACATCGAAACGATATATTCCTGAAGAATACGTGTGGTAAAATAACGAAATTAAAAAGTGATGTAAGGGTCTTAAACGAGACGTTCTGAAAAGTATTTTAATTGAATAAGCAATGGGATCTAGAAATCAAAAGATTAATTTATGGCACGTTTGTGGATGGAATAAGGAGTCGAAGACATCCCAGAAAGACATGAAGTTCAATTGAATATTTGAGAAGGGCTCTCACAAGAATTTGAATAATAGATTATTACGTATGATTGTAGGTAACGTGTATCACCTTTAGATGTTATTAGCTTACCTTAAGATGGATTCAATTTTACAGTTGACCTATTAAACCGCGTTTCCGCCCTTGAGGTTATTTTTCACATGAGTGGCGCAATACAAAATATTATTGTAAAACAATGAATCTCTACGTGGATGGGGGTGTTTTATAGGCGATCCATCCTCTCTGTCTACGTCTGTGGAGAAACAAAAGTAGCCAGGAACTAGTTTTTGTCCTGAGTTTACATAAAATAAGATATAAAATTTATTATTATTCTTCAATCACCTTCTCAGTTGACATTTTGTCTCTTTTAATTCATATTATCTGTCTCTTTTTCTCTGCTTCTTTGTTATAATTTAAATGGTATTCTATTGTTTTCTGATTGTTCTGTTATTTTATTTTATATTTTGTTCTCCCTCTGTATGTAAATATAACCGTACACTTTGTATTTTTGGTTTAGTTTAATGTTGTACCCTGGTGATGCTTAGGCTAAGCGAAAACAATCGGTCATAATTTTATAATAATATCCGTGGTCTTATGCAAAGTTATTTTTTTCATTTCTTTATAAGTTATCTTATCGGTAGGGGGAGGGGCACTAATATTTAATTGTGAACATTTAAAACCATAAACTTCTCAAATAAAAAAAATACCATATTTCCCGAACATAGAATGGTTACCCTTGTCTTGCGAAAGAACCTACGAGGCGGATGTGGGGGAGGGAGGAGGGGGTATTTGGCCCCAGACGATTGCATTTATTTTTAAGCAACTGTCGATTGTCTTGCTAAATCCCTGGCTCTTACTTCTCAATGCCGAGTGCGTTGGCAAAGGATCGCATTGGAAAATAAAGAGATTATTGAAAAGTTCGAGCCAGCCATACAAGCCCGCAATCATTTGGGAGATTGTAAGTTCTTCTACTTGTGCGCTGTATAGCTGGCTAGTTTTTCTTACTTTGAAAACAGTGCATAAAATAATTGAAATTTGTCTTTGGTTTTTTTTATCTAGATATGAGATGCAAATAACTACACTTTACCATAAATAATGCTACAAATATTCTAGCATTATTTTGTTATAATAATAATAATAAATATAATAATAATGATGAGTACAGCGTTGTTTTTGTGAAAATCACCTCAAAGGTGCTGTACAGATCTTATTTTGTAGTTGATATTAATATTTATTTAAAATAAAACATATGGGAACATATTTAACTGCCAAGTCCCCTCAGATAGACACACTTATTAACTTAAAATCATAATTATGATTTTTGTAATTATTTATTTTTTCGATTTTATGAGAGAAAATTTAAAAATGGACTTTCTGAATTTTTCGTACAATACAGTACAAAATATGTACTAATTTTCGAATTGAAACTTTTTTCCAAACTTTTTTTCCTTTCCATTCTTCTTTTCGAAAATTATTTCTCATAGCTAACCCAATACGTGTAATAAAATATTTTATAATAAGATATTTTCAGTTAACTATAAAGCATAATAAATAAAATTTTAATTGCAGCTTTCTAATTCAATGTTCTGTGGATGTATTACACGGAAAAATGTGTAGGTACCTACCGATAAATTGTTGAGAAAGTACTAGGTTTTTTGAGCCTGCGGGGTTTCTTAAAGTAAGGTGATTTTTCATCGCTTTTAACCTCAAAGTAAAGAGTTGTTAATTTTGTTTTCCACATTTGACCTAAAATATTTTAAAGTGACTCTCACAGTCGAGCGATAAATAAAAATATATCGTCTTTTTATTAGCCCCGCAGAATAATTCAGCAGACAATAAGTGTAGGCTTCGGATTTTATAGGCCTTTCAGAGACCTCCGGCCTCCACTGCCATCCCTTCAGTGAATAAACGACCACCGCATACTCCGTAAAGCACCGAGCTTTCCTGTGAATGCGTACAGGCGGCCGAACCACACAACACACACAAAGCTGGAACATTGCTAGAGACGCTTTCAGAACCAGGGAGAGGGTGTGAATGTCTGTAGAGCTGCACCGCACTCATTTCACTTTCCAACCTCTTTCTAAGAATGGTTTTCCGAACCACCGTTGCTTATTGCTTCAACTGTACAACTTCATGTATCCCTCCAGGTAAAGAAAATATACAAAATCCATAATCTGATTTTTTTCAAATAATTACAATAATTGGATCATTTTCATGGTGCATTTTTTTTGTAAAATCACCTCACAGACGCTTTACAGTAGCTAATTTATACTCAGGTGGTAAAACATACAATACATTTATGAACATATTTAAATTTCTAAAACACATCATTCTTACTGTCATAAATAATATCTATTTATATCAGAATAGTTACGGAAAACAATGATTTCGTATTTCTATTTTAAAAAATCTATCCCCTGTCTTTCTCTCCCTCAGTGCTAGTACGCAACACTCACATCCTCCTCTATTGCCTATCTTTGTTTTTGATTAATTTCTTTTTACACTTTAATTTTTATGTTTTCTTTACATTAATTATCTCACAATTTTTGTACTGTTTGAGTATCGTATGTGAAACGTACAATTTAGAATTATTTATAAAAGATTAAAAATCCCAAAATAAGTTCTAACAAATCGTTGCGATTATATATATGGATAATCCCAATCGTAAACGTTGCTTGCTACGTGGCAATATATATATATATATATATATATATATATATATATATATATATATATATATATTGCCACGTAGCAAGTTATATCTTGCTACATGGCAATCCCGACGATTTATTAGAAATTATTTTGAGGGTAACTTAAATATACGAGTATGTGTATATTGGGTCTATGGTTCATATATTCAAATATGGAAATTAGATTCAATCCTAGAGATGGGGCCTATGTAAAAATATTTGAGAAAAAAAAATTAAATTCTACACCCACAATCAAAAAAGGAATCCATTAAATACTTTTTGTATCGCATTTAGTTCAGTCGACTTTCGTAATTCCGCCTCGTATTTCAGCATCGACACGTTTCGACTGCGGACGATAAAAGTTTGGAAATCGCCTGTTAGTATTCCTGGTACAGCCGCCTCCCCGAGCCGCAGCCTTCCAGGTTTGATGTGTCCCGTATATACTGTCACTTAAATGGGTCACCTTTTAGAGCCAACTTTCTCCATTAAATATTAACTTTATTACGAAAAATCTAAAAGTTTACGGCGAAACCACCTGCCCGAAAGACGTAACCCCTTAAATAATATCTAACGTGGCATAATAATACATGTTTGATGAGAGATGTCGGGCCATGGCAACCTCGATAGTATCCAGGCACGTAATAGAGATGCTGCAGGATGTGCTTAGTAGTGTAAGCCTTCATCTACTTTTTCTCACTAACTCCCTACTAAAGTATCCGACGGCAAACTATTACATATGGAGCAGCTGTAAGTCCGTTAGATTTGGTGGTTATTTTTCAATTCCCAACGATCTCAAAAATATACGCACTAGGGTTTTTGTCGTCTTGGTGTTTAGAGGTTCTCTACAGGGTGGGGAAGAAGTGAATCTTGGTCTTGATGAGACCCATGAAATTGAAGGAAGGAAACACAAAAATTTCGTCGTTCCACAGCCGATCTGTTTGCTAAGGACACGAAAGAGTCGTAAAATTTGAGCATTTCTAAATATACGCATTAAGTCCGAAATAAATATCCATGGATAAATTAGTCAATAAAATGTTTTATTTCTATTTAGATGTATATTTAATCTTAGCTCCGTCAGAGGTTGTCAACGAATGTGTATTTATTATTTTTCTCGCTTGAGATGGACTCTCCTCAATTGCCTTTTCATATTTGTATTTTTATCATACAAAAATTACTTTGTTATGCTTTGTATACGGAAATATTTGTGGACACATATTTTTATTCAACAATGGCATAATATTAAAACGAAAATGTGTGGCGTTAAAATATGGCATTGTCATTTTATTATATTTTAATAAAAAAAACAAGCAAAAAACGATGATCATTGTGCCATTGTTATATTTGAAAACATTTAACATAATACGGCAGGTGTGTAAATTGCTCTTGATAACAGTGTTACCATTTTATGAAAATTATTTTTTTACAATTAATTTGTTTAGATTGGTATCTGTTGGATCATTAAAATGTTCTTTGAATATTGGAATGGTCTGGAAATAAAAGCAAAGAGTTTACTTTCAAGTCACCAAGTGCGAACAAACTGATCAAAAGACTTGCATTGTAAGTGGACAAAGTAAAAGATTTAATTTTATCTCTCTTTTGTGAAATCAAATCTATTTTATAATATAGCAAAAGATAAGTTAAAAGTCTATTTTTTTTAATCATTCAACTTTTAAGAATAGGTGATTTTTAAAAATTGCATTAATATTTCCTTAATTTCGCCAAAATGGTAGTTTAAAGCATTTAAATTATGTTTTTAGATATGATAACGATAATAGGACATAGATTTTGGTATCCAAATAAGTACATTTCATTTTAATTTGATTTGATATTCACATTTTAATGAACTATCAAACTGGTGCAAGTTCGCATTATGGTTGTTAAAAATAAAAATTAATTCATGGAAAAGCATGATTTGAAACTAGATGACTTTTTCCATTTTTGGGTTATGTCATTCAAACACAGTTAAATGACATAAAACATGATAGTGATGTCGAAAAGAAGCCAAAAAAGATAGGAAGAAAAGAGACACTATCGATCGTAAGACCTCAAGATAAGCGAAGGGTGCCTTACCCTCACTTACTTAGGGCCAACCCGCACTGATAAGACTTCTTCAAAGAACTCCCTTAAAACCCCATCGGATACCTCCTATCGGTAAGCCATAATCAATACGAGTTTTCAAACTAATTTCGTGCGGGTTTCAAATATGTTTGGGTAATTTGATTAATCCACTAACCTGAAGATATTATTGAAACATGACAGATTCGTCTTAATCTAATCTTAAGTTAACTTCTTAAGTTGACACGAAAAAAGTGATGAGGGATGTAATAAGTCAGCAAATAGCTTGTGTTCAAATTTAGAAATGTCAGTTTACTTATGTTTAGCCGCTCGGTGAGGTTGTCCGGCTCTATGGTGTCTGACAGGAGTTTTCATGCCTCGGCGGGCAATCAGTTTCACACCTTTCATTGGAGATCACGTGTTTGTGGAAACTTTCATGGGTTATACCTTTCTCAAGCGGGCAATTTCACCAAAATATCCCATGTTTGCAATTATAACCATTATTCCCCTGTTCAACGTTTCCCCAACTCAGTGGGGTTCGTTTCATTAAAGCATTCAACGTTCACATTGTAAGGCAGCGACTGTTATTATTTTACTGCATATTCAAATGAATAGGGGAAATAGCGCCGCTAATAGAAAATATCGCAATTTAAACTTGCGACCATAAAAGTGTCAGCAAACTTACATTTAGAATAGTCAGCCCATTTTTTACAAGCACAATGGGCTAGAGTTTCCCTGCAGACAGAGATCGCTTTGTTGCGAATATTCGTGATGGCGTCGAATCCCGGCAGAGTGGAAAAATTCAGCGATCATGTCCGGCTTCCGGCCGTTGTTTATGCCCCACAGACAACAGGCGTCGGGGGACGCGAAATAATAAATGACCTTCCGCTCACGAGGGAAACAGAAAACAAATCATCTCGTGTATTGATGGAATAAAACGCTCCAACGGCCCCAGCCGCCCCGGTCCCAGCCGCCACGGTTCCAGCCGCTATGGCCCCAACCGATACGGTCCCAGCCGCCACCACCCGCCTCCTGAGCCACGCGCGAATCTTTACATAAAAAGGAAAATGTGAGGCCGTTTCATGTAAGCTATTATGTAACGTGAATTTTTACGACGATAACGCTTAGGGGTTAAGCCTTTCTAGAAGGAAATGTTGGAAAAACACAAAGGTTTTTTTGAATAATTTGATTTGAGTACAAGGGTGGCATTGGTTTCCTTTATGAGTGCGTAGTTATGACAGGATAAACATGTAAGTGTGTACTTATATCGAATATATGATAAACTTATGTTCTACTCGTCCAAGTCATTACAATTTAAAGAATAGCATAACTGTAAAAAGACTGTTAAAAGCATATAAAAGCACATAAAAACTCACTGAATTGATAATTTAAATCAGTGAAGCACAATCAGCGAATCGCGGCCCATTTCGTACGGCTCACTTGGCAAAATAAAAAATCTAAATGTTTGATGAAAATTTTTGCTAAGCCGCATTTCATGTTCTAAACGAATTCTTGAGCGGTGGCGGTAGTGTTTATTTTTATATCCCTAGCCAATTGTATGGATAAATAGATGGTTCTAGAGAGTTTCTGAACTCAAGTCAAAGGAAATCAAAAAAGAAAGTTGCGGTAAACTTAAATTTCATAATATGATTTCGAAGTGTTTGTTACCTAAATTTACAAAAAAAAACAACTTTTTTTGTATCTTTAAATTTTATCGAATTTCGTAAAGAATTATGTAATCGCCGGAAGATTCCCATTCATATACTCATAACGAATGCAGCATTTGGAATATATTCCCATAAAACAACAAACTGCTTTCATAAAGCAGTGAAATTGCAAGTCTCACGAAATAAGATAGAATATTTACATGGATGCCAGTCTTAGGATAGGATGAGATGCGAATCCTCGATAAGGGACATAACATTAAACATGAAAGTAGTTTCAGACGACTCACACGAGCGCTAAAAAATGTTTCGCAGTTCTACTTTGTCGACAATGCGGAAGAGTGAGATATTAATCTCGGGGACGTGAAGAATGTAGCGGGGCTCTGGGGTCCGGGTGCCATGTAGGTAGCAGGCGGGGGCAAGATAAAATTTCACACAATAAGGGTGGAAAATTTTTGCGAAAATAGAGAAATATCGCTCACTACAGCGATAGTGATTCAAGTGATATAAAAAAGCAAGAAATACGGTATTCGATTTTTTTACGTACATAAGTTATCAAATCTTAAAACTCGGTTAGGAGTTAAATATTTTATACGCATAAAAAAAATGTTGAGAGGTATTAAATCACAGTGAGAACACATTTTTCGGATTGAAATGTAATTAATGCTCTTAATGTTATATGTTTATGACGTAAAGGCACACTCTGATAATTGGTATACTCCTATATTGCTTAGATACTTCGTAAGGTAATGTCTCCAAACGCAAGTTTAAAGTGCTTAAACCAGAGGTCGTTTATCTTTTTTTATTGATCGGATCTTACTTGTTATAATATGTTTGTGATGCAGCAGAGCCCTAACGTAACGAAATCATGTTTATATTTTGATCACTCAAAATTTCTTAGAACAATGTGTCTTGTTAAATGACTGTAACGTCACATATTTACCTGATTTAATAATGTCGCTATAACGTAGGTACTGTGTGCTAGGTAATAATTTGAAAAATAAACTCACATGCAACTTCCACAAAGGCAGACTGACTCCTAATCTGTCCTCTTCCTGTCCAGGCGATGCAGTCGCAGCGGAAGTTCTCCTTGCCGAAATACTCCTCGACCTGGTTCCTGGTGACGTCACACTCGGCCTCGACTATCCTGACTCCAGACTGAGGGTCCACGAACTCCAGCTGCCTGGAGCCGGGCCAGCGGACCCCGTTGCATTTGAAAAACACCTGGAATGGGTATGTAAAATATATTTCTTTCCTGTAATAGAATTTAATATAATTATTTTATTACAAGTTCCAACAGAAGAGTGTGTGTGTGTGTACATTTTGTACAAAAACAAATAGAACCAAACAGCAATTTTGTTCGTTAAAAGTGCTGTAAAACACAATATTTCTCGTAAAGTTTCTCTTTTCAAGAATATTGTTTAGTCTTTGTCTAAAAATTTATCCCAAGAAGGTGTCAACGGAAGGTTCTCTGTCAATTAGAGTTCATAATATAATGACAGTGTTTACTAGCTTCATGAGCGCTGTGTACACTTAATTATTTACTTCAAATGTCTGAGAAACCATCCAATTAGTGCGATCTAAACTTGTTAATTACTGAGCGGGTCTTAACCTCCGGAGATAATCAGAGACGAGAGCTCCTCCACGGAGATGGCTGCAAAAATATATAGGATCAAGTTCCACGACACTTCTGGAGGAAGAAAACACTCGCCAGACTTACTTTTCACGAAATTCGTATAGTTTGCAATTAATTTCCATCGAAAAATAATTGTGAATAAACCTTACCGTACTACGAACTTGTTATTTTGGTGGGCGTTCTACTAAAAAAGGCTTTACCATGTAGGTACTAAGTAAATACTACGTACTCGTACATAATTTAATACCTATGAAATTTTTCAAGATTGAAGAGTTGATACCAGGTTGCATTTTATCTAACGAATCTCATAAATGTACGGTATGTTAAACATTAACTTTCGTAGTAATAAATTAATCTGTGAAAAAGTTTGTTTCTATCGTGTCAAGCGTGTTGTGGAATTAGGGACTAGCTTGCGGATAAGCCCACGACATCTACTCATCCAAAGTGTTACTTCGCTGATACAATCCAAACAAAGTCGCTGAAGTTTCAAATAACCCGTCAGATTAAATATATACAGTGTGTCAACTATGAACTGAATTCGGGCCGGGCTTGAATTAATGTTTCATCCGATCCTATCTCGGCATTCCGCAAGGAACATTTACGGCCCTGCGAATCATTTATTACCAGATCTTATCGGCCAGTTCAAGAGACCGTCAACAGGCCAAATGAAGTTGTTTTGGATTCCTGGCTTACGTTCATTAACATTTCAGGGGACGATCTATTAATCCACCCTAATGCGAATTTTGAGTGTATTCTCCGTCTTCGCATGAATAGCCCCGGTTTAACCAATTCGATAGAAATCAAACTCATTAATGTGATTGATATTGAAACTTTCTTGTTGTACCTTGATTACGTTATTAGTTCAAGGATTATTTCAATAAACTTGTGTGTTTGAGTGAGAAGACTCGAACTCCCTTGAATACATTCAGTTTTTTATATCTGGCATCTAAACAAACAGTCCCTCCTTCATTCACTTCCCGTTTGATTCAATCTAAATTTGTCATTTCATAAATGTACAATAAGAATAAAATGAAACCTAGACTAAATAAAACACCAACTTTGTTTTAAACGACTGAGGTTTAAAACAGAGTTGTTTCAATTAGTCTAATGATGGTAAGCCGCGACGTAACTGCGCTTTGCTAGCATTATACCTGTAAAGCATGGGCAGCTCTGCATTGCAAAGTGGCCGGCTTGCTCTTGATGACATACGAGTGTTGTGGCTCAGTAAGAAATATTGGAAGATTATCTGCATTTGGCTGCAACAGGTGATCGGTGTCCACTGAACTCAAAAGATCATGATTATCCACATCATCTGTGTCTATATCGTGATGGTCCAAATCTCGCCCCTTGGAATTTTTCAAATCGTATGTGTCATACTCCGAGTCTTCCTCGCTTTCAATGACAGGAATCTTATGCTTCGGATTATACGGATCGTATGGCTCCGGATTTAGAGTATCAAGACTGTCTATGTGTTTTGAATCACTGTCAGATTGTTGTGTTGTCGTTGCGTTTGCCTTTATTTTTGTGTCATGTTCTTTCGCTTCTTTTTTCTCTTCGTCCATCGAAGGGAAATGGTGCGGAAGAAGGTCTCCTGAAATAAAAAAAAGATCTTGTACTCGTTGTTAGCATGTTGGTATATAAAACAGGTTCCGCCGCATTGGGTAGATATTTCACTATTAAAATGGGTTACAGTTTAAACGTGACAGCTATAAAAGCAGGAAGTTCACGTACTTACATAAACACACAATACTAAAATGAATACCAGTTATGCCATCAACTAAAGGTGATAATTTAAATTATTATTATTTATGGAATTTAAATGCTGTCGACATCATTGCATCACAGACCAGCACTGCCAGCACTGCCAGCACTGCCAGCACTGCCAACACTGCCGGGACTGCCAGCACCGCCAGCAGTGTTGTTTCATTTGAATTCAATACAGGTTATGGGTTGTGACCGGCCAGGATATTAAAGCGTTCACACTATGACGTAGCTGCCCCGCATCCGGTTTTTAGCCCTCCCTTCCTCCTTCTCCCACAAATCGTATTTACCCTTTACGGCGAACCCGCACGTGACCAACAACTCTGTAAACCGGGAAATAAACCTAACAACTCGATTGCAAACTTTTTGAGCTTTTACTCTTTAAAACTTTTACTGCAAAATCTTTTCGATCCTTTGCAAACTTCTCGCCGTGGGCTCTTTCCTCGCACGAAGGCTGGCCAGGATTCAGATTATGATAAGTCACGTAGAGGAGTCAAGTAGAGTGCATTTTCCGATACGAATAGAGGAACATTTCAAGGAAACATCTTAAATTCAGCTCCGCATTCCGGTGAAGGCTGTTTGCGGACGTGTCGTATTATTCCGTATAGGAAACACGCCAAAGCTTGTATCTATTCACAATAACGTCGTGCGTCACCTACTTTCTGCGTGAACTAACATACTTTGCTCACGTATTTGACTTGATACTCGTAACAATGGTAACATCCTTGTTTTAGTGGAAGGCACTTTTATGGTAACCACTCTCCAATTATCACAAAAACCATATACGGCTAGAAGCGATAAAGTGCAATTACCCGACTCCCTTTGAAGGCTGCTAAATAATTGCTATTCTTGTGCTACACAGGAAGCTCAGTAATACACCGAAGTGGAGGTAGAGCCGAGCATTTAGAGCGAAATGAACTTTATTGATGCCCGTATAAATCATTCGGTCGCCGGGCAAGAACCTAAGGCGGCCTTAGCTACGGTTATACTAATTCTATTTATATCACCTTGCTGTTCGCTGTTCAGTGTCATCATTAATCCAGGCATTCTCCACTCAGCTTGGCTAATTTCAAACAGCCATATCTAGAACGGTTGATGTTAATTGGTCCGTTCTGCTACACATATTTTCAATGTGTTTTTCTTAGAAAAACGTCGGTAATGATTTCCACCCCGCGCTCGTCTAAATTGCGTATTAAATCTCTATTTGATTATTTTATATTTGATCTCTTAAATAGCTTCGGTTTACTCTTAGATTAATTCTGAACATCAAAATAAATATAAAGTATTTTTTTCGTAGAAAGTAATCTCTTGGTGGTTTGACGTATTTTAAGAAATGAAAAAATAACTTTAAATGTCTAAGCATCATCAGGGTACAAAATTAAACTAATCTAAAAATACCAAGTGTGCGTTGACTTTTGTCTCTTTCAATTCATATTATATGTCTCTTTCTCTTTGTTCCTTTGTTATAATTCTAATGTTATTCTATTCTTTTCTGTTATTTTATTTTATATTTTGTTCTCTCATTATATGTATATATAACCGGACACTTTGTATTTTTTGTTTAGTTAATTTTGTACCCTAATGATGCTTAGGCTAAGCGAAACCGGTCTTTCACAAAATAAAAAAAATATTCGTGGTCTTATACAAAGTTATTTTTTTTAAACATAAAGTTATTACATTTTTCGGCAAACTTAAAATTTTTATCTCCGTTCCATAAAAATATCGAAAAGACATACAAAGTAATATGTATATGTTCTTCCAAGAAAGGCTCCCCATCACAGCGGACTGCGGACTGCGGACTGGGAACTGAGGCAGGCATAGTCTGACATAAACTACGAACATATGGTATGGAATGGTTTAAAGTTTACCATAATGCGTGACTGCCCATTCGCTTCGGTTAAAGCGGAATTCATTAACTTTATTTCCATAAGAATTGTGATGATGGACGCTTTTCTTCACAGACTCGGTCACCGCAAACATTCGGAGAACAAATCAAGTATTTATAAACATAAAAATTGAGAGAAATTTGTAACACCTTCTCACGAGCTTTTAGCTAATAGCATGTGAACATCATATAGAATCGTGATATTGCTTTCTACACTATATGTGAAATTTCATCACATTTGTTGTATTTTTGGCTAGACTTTCATAGAAAGTAGATCACGAGATAATAAATTGAAAACACGTTAACATAGGTTGAAGCTTTAAAAAAGAAGAAGATAAATATTTACCTTCATAGTCTTCCGTGGTTGGCGACTGGTGGCTCGTGGTGACACATACCAGTATTATAAATAACAAAATCGTTTTACAATTCCACATAATTAACACAAATTCACAAAAAAACAAATAACAAAATTAACCAAATTCTTCCAAGCGCCTCATTTAAAAACGCGGAAAGCTTCACAACTTCTGATCGCTAACGAATGCACTTCCACTATTAACACCCTTGCACATTATTTACAATTTAACTTTGCTACCGTTTTAATGACTCAAACCATTGCAATGATAATAAAACACAAGTTCCCGCTACCACTTTCGATGTCCACGCTGTGTTACCGACTCCAATATCTGAAACAAATATAAAAATATATATTAAAATTGGAATTAACTTTAAAGAATTAATGCTTATTTATTATTGAATATTTTAATAATATTAATAATCTAAAACACAAACATGAACCAGAAACAGAATAAAGCCAGATACTAAAAAGAACAATGGTCATTACTTCATTTTGCGGCAGTTCAAACTTCTTTCATTTTTTATTGAACAAATACTTCAATTGAAGTTAAACTACAAAGCTACAAAGAACTATTTTATTTTGCGGCAGTTCAGTTGCGAAGTTAAACTTCAAAGCCTACAAAGAGGTACTTCATTTTAAGTACTTCAATTGAAGTTCGACTTCAAAGACTACAAACTACTCCATTTTGCGGTAGCGCACACTTCAATTGAAGGTCGACTACAAAGATTTGGTGAAGAACTGGTTCTTCCCCAGTAAAATTTTTTTTTGTTGATTTACCAGTACTTTTTTGGGAGAGGAACTTTTGTCAATTTGCTAGTACTTTTTAGAGATGGTCGATATTCTTATCTCGGTCAAAAGGAACCGGTTCCTAGCCGGTCACTAGAATCGTCGATATTTTTTCTCCGAGTAACCGCTTATTTTTGGAATCGGTTCCAAATTTTCGCAAATAAAAATAAGATAAATGGGCGAGGAACCGGTTCCAGTTCTTTTCGTTTTAAAATTTCTACCGACCAGTAGTTTTTTTTGTGAGGAACTTTTGTCGATTTGCTAGTACTTTTTGATAAAATCTCCTTCGTGGAACCAGGAACCGGTTCAAAAAAGATCTGGATAAATAACCGGTTACTCGCCGGTCACCGGTAACTGGAACCGCAGGTACACCCAATTCTGATGTCAACCATCTCTAGTACTTTTCGATTTCAAATCTCTTTTTGGCGAGTTCGACTTCAATTGAAGTGTTCACTGCGAAGGGTTCATTTTAAAGAACTAGCAGTTCGTGAAGCACTCACAAAATATTAAAGTTTTTCCCAACGCTAGTCATATCATCAAAATATGGCAGTCTAAAATCGGAAGAAATTCAAATATTAATAATTTTCAGTAGAAGTATGAGATCGTTTAAAAATACCACTTTCTAATGAGGTCTTAATGGCTTAATTGGCAGAGTGTTCCTCTCGAATAAAGTAGAGGTTCCGAGTTCGAGTCTCGGTTATGAGAAATGACCATTGTTCTTTTTAGTTTCTGGCCTTTTTCTGTTTTGTGTTTTAGATTATTAATATTATTTAAATATGAAATATACATTATTACATTAAGAAATAATAATATGTATTCAGACGTAGGTTTTTTTACATTCATGTTGTGCTTTTGCTTAAGCCCCACAAATCAACATAAGGACAATTGTTTCAAGTAGGTTCAAAACTAAAATGTTAAAACCCTGAATAAAATACATTCGCACATCATTACACTGTCTTAAGTCAAAATATGTCACACTGGGATAGACTAGATGCACTTTGTTGTCGTTTTAATTCTACCTAACTTAGAGAACTCTAAATACTAAATAACAGTGTTTTTCAAACATTCAATTTGTAATACGTATATGAAAACTTCGAGTCGTGTTTATATATCCATAAAATTATACATAGTACAGAAGCAAAAGCCATTTTTCCCCGATTGACATATTTCGACTTCGGCAATTTAATTTTCGGTGTGCGAAACGGGTGCAACATAAAAAGAATTAAGGAAGAAGTTCACTTGGGAATAGAACCTGAAGCCAATCGGAAAACTTTTTGTATAAAAATGACCCACGTAAATGCAATATCGGTTAGTAAAAGGTAGCTTTTCCGTAATGTATTCAGAATTTTGAATTGTGGGATGTAGGATCTTTACATAATACGAGTATACCATTCAATGTGTAAGTTACCTAGCACTGCTGCGGATAATACAGTCTGCGTCAAATTTACTTCCGATGCAAGCAATATCGTATCTCAGCTTAGAACTACTTCTTCGGAATAAATGTGTAAAGCTATAATGCAGCTTGCAGGAGTCGGTAGTTGGATCCAATATTCTACAAGATGCACCCGGCTCCTTCAGAGGAAGTCAATTTCCTTCGATTTGCAACCGCCAAATGCTAATTTAAATACTTCGAGCGAGCCTTTGAGGCAAAAGCTTACCGGAATCGAGTTTACACATTAACGGCGGCCGACAGATCTCGTTTCATTTATTTACTTCGATGGAATAAGCACAGAAAGTAATTACTTTCGAATTGGAAAATATTTGTTTAAAAAAAAAAGATTTTTGATATTCAATTAGTAAATAAAATCTCGTTAAAGTTCAAAAATTCATGTCGTTAATGAAAGCAAGCTTCAACGATAATTAATAATTTTCAGTTATGATATTTGTGTTTAATTTGAGGAGCTCCCTATAATTTTTCTATTACTCAACGTTATTTATTTTTTCATTAATTAAGCTCCACTTTATTTCGTTATATCGCGTGACAGCCGTTTCGCACTTCTAAGGACGGAACAGTTAAGAACATAAAAACTAACTAATTATTTTAAAATAAACTCACTTAACTATTAAAATAAAAATCTGCTGATTCACTTTTAATAATATTTTAAACTAAAATATGTTAGGAGTCAAATGTACCATCATTTAAAAATACGCAATAAAAAATGTGTTTCTATTATCATTCTAGGGTGAGAATATTTTACAATACCATCTTAGCAGTCGTGACTTATCTTAAACGGTTAATATTGAGCTGAAAATATTTCGCGTTAAACAAATCTTGATATCACTTTTCTAAACCGGCACTAAATTCTTTGAATAACAGGCCACGACTCGTAGATATCAGACAAAGAGTAGCCATAAAAAAAAAACATTTTAAGATTTGATAGACGGTTTTTGTTTCTACTAGGTACCTACCTACCTATTATTATTACGTATTTATACGAGTACTTAGCATTATATCGCTTACCGCTACGAGCATTGTATTATGTTTCATCACTGTTTATAGTTTCCATTGTGATGATAAAAACGTTGATATTCTCAAGACAACTGTTGTGCAATATCCTCCTGACAGGGGGCTACTCGGTTCTGGGTGCTCGCTACTCGCTACTTGCTACTCCGTAACTTGCATATCCTAGGGAATGGTATCGCTTACAAGCTAGTAACTCCTCGGCAGAGCAAATAATATAGAGTAAAGAGGTTCCTTTAAGGCAAGTGCGATTCTATAAGTTATCTGGTCCTCTGGGCGATCCCCGTCTGTTGGATTTCCCCAACCGTGGACATGTGGCAATTGGCAATAATTGATGGGCTTCTAAACAGTATTGCGTTGAATCAACCTTATCCAACATTTACTGTTCGAACAAGTGTTCATTCTAGGTTCTAACAGACTATTTCAACATTGTTTATTCCTCTTTTCTGCGTTCATACATATCTGTGTTAAAATAAAAATGAGTAGTGCAAAAATGGTACACTAAGTTTTTAATTTCATTAAGTTTTTGTACTCTTTCGTTTGATATTACGATCATAACCCATTAAAGAGTTGTTCACTAAACTAACCAAGTAACCGAAAACAATTATATTTCGATTTACAGAGAACAAAACAGAGTTTCGTTTATAAATAATTAAAAAAAGTTTTTTACTTAAATGATAATTAAAATGGAGTTCTTCAAAATAAACCTCAAAACAATAGAATTGTCTCTTTCTCACTAATCGTATTTTTGACTCATAAAAACGCTGTGTTATAATATTTTCAAATACTAGTTATATTATAGCTAATCACTTTTATACACACATTTGAAATACTAATATGTTTATATTCACCAATATAATTCAGACAAACTGTTAAGAAGAAAGAATAGCATTAAAATTAGATAGTTAGCATCAAAAGACCCACGATTGGGTTAGGGTAGTAAGACGCTGCGCTGGACCAGTGGTAATCTCACGGCTTGATTCAGAGGCAGCCGATATCTAAACTAATAACGGATTGCCCCCGGCGCGGCGGCAATCACGGGAATAATAATGATGGTACCCCGAGCAACCCGATACCATCCAACGGTTGCCAGAGTTGCCTCTACCTTCAACTACCTTTGCTTCTACCGTAGCCCGTACCTTCAACTACCTTTGGATTCACCTTCGGCTCTCCCTCTGCTTCTATATTTTCGGTTCGCGGTTCGTATTCTGGCTGGGGACGGTAAATGGTTCAATCAACCGGCATGAAATCACTCGCATTATGTGTGAAAGGTGTTATCGCATAACAATGATTAGTTAATGCACGAAGCTTATTTTGTTCAGAAACTCTGCACTCCAGTTTTGTGCTCATATTCATAATTTCTGTAAAAACCTTTACATTCGTAATTAAAATTCTTATTTATTCTTCTAAATAATAAAGACGTGTACATTATCACATCATATCGAGAAATCGCGATACTTTCACACTATTAAACTCGCCTGAATTGAATGAGGATTATTAAATAACATCAATAATGATTTTCAACGGCGTGGTTGAATGGCGAGAACCCTGGTATGGCCACTGTCTGTCGCTGCATGAAATACCCATTACTATGAGCGATAATAAAACCTTAAGGAAAATGTACAATCTAGCGGCGTTCAAAAAAACTGAGAAGTCAACCATAATGCAACAATTTAAAAAGTTTACCCAGTTTACAGCGGTAAAAAGATTTAAAAATTGATACATTCTATAGATGTTGTATCAAAATAGTATATCAATATTTCACGTGTATTTAATTGTTTTACTAAAACCAACGCTAACTTTTGCAACTTAAATACAATATTATTGTAAAATCAAAGATCTCTTATAACATAATGATTTATACAAATCACTTGGAGTTGGGAGATTGAGTTGTTGCGAGTTCGGATCATAAATAAAGGGAACAAAAATAGGGTGGAATTTTTATTTTGTACATTGGCACTAACGGTTCAAGGTGAAGTTTTTTATTTGTACTCTAAATACGAAAAAGGTTGTTGTCCATCTTTTTGTATTTTTCACCCTCCATACCAGGGATGTCTCTGTGTAATCATTTTTATTGTTAATTACCTTAAATCGCTGTCGTGACGAACATTAATAACTAAATAAATACCTATCACTAACCTAATTGGTCGTAAATCTACATCTTATAGAACATGTTTTCAGCGTCGCTATTGATATCCTGTTTTAAAATACATTGGATACACAGTTAATATCTAACAATTTATTTGATATATTGTATAAGTTTTGTTGTCAATGTAGTCATAAATAAGAGTGCAGGAAACAAGCTATTTCGCCACAAGGGAAGTTTTGTTAATAATAATTATAATGCTGTCCATAAATACGGTAGTACAAAGTCACGTGACGTAGCGTCGGACCGCCGGCTGACAGCCTTATACGAAAACTCGCTACGGTGAGTATATTTCAAATAAATCTGCAGGTCATTAATCTCACTTATTAAAGCATGTATAATTTAAATGGTGACAAAGGGTAATTTGCAAAAAGCCCTGATTAAATTTAAAAAACATGTTTATCAAAATAAATGGATTTTTCAGTCGTACCAGAGTAAAGATAGATACTTTCGGTTTCATTCTGTTGAAGAACAACCATAAAAAATGGGAAAGATTTTGAAAACAATTTAGAAAGATATTAAATATTGAAACACCTTTGAAAACCATCGATTATTTAAACAACACCCGTGGGAAAACTTATATGTTGGACCTTGATTTCAATATCATTGTGGATCGCTGTGAGTTTCTAAATATTTTCCTTATGAAATGCAAGTTATTAGGCTCAGAATAAAACTTCTCCCAACTTTCTTCTGTCAGTATTAATAATGTTCCCATACAATCGCCTCCAAAGCCTGCCAATATCGGGGTGTCATAGTCCTTCTGCCTCCCAGCGGATAAAGGTTATGAGAGTGTGTGATCATCATATAAAAATATACATTTTTTTTTTTTTTGGTTATTCTAAATACTTAATGTAGTAAACACATAACGCAAATAAGTAATCATAACTTTGCACCGACCAGTTTTAGCCCCAATTTAACGCGGACGTGGGCTGTTACATTTATATTTTCAATGTAACTTAATATATGACCGGTCGGTAGCTGAGTGGAGAACGCGTCGGATTCCCACCCGGGCGTCGTGCGTTCAATTCCTCTGCTGGCTAAGTCCTCCATCATTGCACAAACAACATCTTCCGCTTTTTATGATGGCAGTAAGAATTTTTCAAATACTGTCAGGTTATTCGTAACCCGGGAATGTTTGTCTTACTTTAAAATAATAAATATATATATTCCCACCAAAGCCTCATTCACAAAGACGTTATTTTAGAGCGCATCAATTTTGCTATTCTGATTTCGAAGGTAATCTACGTGCGTATAATAGTCGCAGACCAAATTAATAGAATTTCTGAGCATAACAATTTCATCCTAAATGAATGTTTAAGAGCAATTTTGGCGTGAATATAAAATATGAATAAACAGGAATATGAAATTTCGGACAGCCTTTCAAATATTCAGACAAAAGAAAGTAATATAGGTAAAATAGATATAAATAATAGAATTGATTCTTATTATCAAAATAATACGATAGCATTTGAATTTATCTACCTAGATGCTAGTAAGCAAACGTCAGCTTCATCGAATGTCACTAGTCAATATTTAGATGGAGTGTAAATGTCAAACTGACAACTGACAATAAATTGACAGCTTGCTTGTAGCAAAAATGCGTTCAGCGCCAGCTCCGTGCCAAAAAGTTTCAACCCCGAATATTATGGGAATAGGGTTATATCGGTTACGGTTGATACGCCTACCTTACTCCATGTGAAGTGGATACATACCTGTATATTATGTCTATGCCTGTATATGCTAATACATTGAACGGCAATCAGCGCGTTTAATAACTATTTCAGCTGACCGTCCATTCAGCGTTATAATTGTCATAATCAAAGAAATCCAATGTCTATCGTGTAATAAATCAAATTATTTTGTTGAAATTGGAAATATCTTTAAACCATGAATGCTTATTTTTTTTATTTAAATAATTTAAAACACAAATATGAAACAGAAAAAGCCATAAAATAAAAAGACAAAGTTCACAACCGAGATTTGGCGAAAAATAACATCAAAGACACATCCGGAGTAACGCCAACCAACTCATAGCCCATTGGAACCTTATTAATGATGAAAGACAGAAAAGGCCGGCATTTTAATCGATCTCATATTTTCATTGAAAATTATAAATGTTACTTTTAATTTCTTCCGATTTTTGGCAGTCATCTTTTAAAGCTTTTTCTGTTTCATATTTGTGTTTTAGATTATTAATATTATTTAGATATTTTCAAATTATTTTAATTCAGGTAGAATAATATAAAAATAATGGATTGTTTGTCGATTTGATGATTTTATTGGGCTTTTAAAAAGGCCATTATTATTTTCACATTCGAAACAGAACAGATGTTCAATTTGAGTAAAACATTCCAATGCCACTTCAAAGCTTTTATTCTAAATCATCCCGATAGCGCTGTGTTTTTGCACTCGACACTTACAAGACTTTTAATAGCACTTAAACTTCAAATTGCTGGCTTTGAAATTGCAGTAAAAACTATTCCGACCGGATATTGACGTCGGAAGCATTTCTTTATCTCAAACGATTTATTTGGGTACCAAGAAAAGACGCTCCATACTTAAAACAAAAAACAAGGTGCAATTATAAAGGCGAGCTAATGAGAAGGAGGAACGTTTGTTCGTTATTTATTGCGAACGCCCCGTTCGGGCCAACCTAAACCGTGTGTGGATTTCGGATGAATCCTAAAATTAACATTCCAAACTAAAAACTGTACAATTATACATGCACAATATTTTACATCTGTACACATAAGTTATGTTCTTGTAATGAAGGAATGGAAGCTTTTAAAAATACATATTGATAATTATATTTCAGGTTGGGTGAAGTTGATTCTTGAATATGGAGTTTGAAGCCATTTTAATAGACTTTAGAGGAATAAAATAGTAAATTGCTGCGATGTAGTGTATGAATGCTTACTCACATCTGCTTATTACTTGAGCTCCATAATGTATTCCATCCTTTCCATAATGATTAAAATTAATCTCGGATACGACGGAATCAATTCTCAGTCGCCGCCAGCCGATATACAGAGTTCAGGATCATAAACAATGCATGTGGATGTAAGAATCAATACACGAATACGGCCCATGCTACATGCTACCCGAGGTAGGTAAGGAGGAAGGACTGAGGAGTGCACAGTGAGGCCATGCATCACTCGCCTTGTTCAATGTGAGCCGGGCCGCGGGGGGCAGGACTCGATGGGAACAAATAACACAACTACACCATCAATATTTACCAAACTGGAGAACTCAACCATAAATAAGGGAAATTGAATGAATCAGCTAACGTCTCGATTTCGAGGAATCACGATTTGGTAGTGATGGGGTTAATTACCTTTTGATTGGAATGTGCCAAATACGGGTTGTTTTTATAAAGGTACAATAATTCATTATTAAGGATTGGGTGAAAAGTTGACCCCGATTCTGTGAGACTGGTCGTTGTGGTTTTTCGTAGCTTCTGCCCACAAAGGACAATTAATTAATGAAAAGTTCGTAATGACGAGATGGTACCAAAGATCTTGTTTCATTGTGTATCTATCTACAGTCTACTTTGTTCAAGTTTACGCTACTGATGAATATTTCATGCGAGTATTTTTTTTATACAACTTTCTATGGTAAAAGATCAAAGATTATGGTGTATGTTTCGTGATGTGTATTTATTTGTATACATCTATATCAATCGCGCATGTGTGTATATTTAGAATTGTTTTTTTATTACCATAAGTTCATGCATGATGCCGCTTCAAAATATTTCCTATGCTAAGGCATATGAGGCAATAAAATATTCAGACCCAGACGATCCCATGCATCGAACTGTTAAACAAAAGGACTGCTCTTCTTTTTGCCTCTTTTTGAAGAATATCAATGAGGAGGGATGTTTTCGTCTTGTTTTCCGAGTTGAGATATAAATTAGTTATTCAAATTGGACGGTAAGAATGGAGAAGACGAAATAAGCCAATATTATCTGATACTAATTGGAAACGTCTAAACAAAGGTTGATTTCTTATTTAATATTACTGTAACAAAATAATTCGAGCTTCGTTAATGATGTTTGTTAACTTGTTTTTTTTTTAATATTTCGATAAATAAATGTATGATTTTAAGATTTAACTTGTTAGATTAAAACTTTAATCCCACCAAGCAAAATGTCGTGATTTTTTCTTAATAGATACAGCGAGCGTAACATTAGACTTTAATTCAAAGGGTTCGATTTTCGCTAAAAATAATTAGATTAAAAAAATCGTTTCATATATTACTCGGGATGTTGCGATGTTTTCATTTGATTACAGGACTTCATAAGCATATTTTTTAGAGATTACACCGAAAAAACGTTTAAAAATAAATACAAATGATGTAACATAGTAACTTTCATCAATTTCCAGCATATTTTTGGTTGTTAATTCAAATTTGTTTATTGATCAAGCATGAAAACTGTAGTTTAAATTATTTTCCTGAGCCATTAAATTAGGCACTAAATCCAAAAACATTCAACAAAATTTTTTTTCTTTGCGATAATACGATAATTGGGACATATTAGAGAACGTTGTATACTTTCTACTGTTGTGTTTATTGTATTTTTTTATCAATCCTTGAATAGTATAATTCTCCATTAATTTGTCGAAGAATTTGTTTTCAACTCGAGACGCCTCGTTTAATTTATGTGCCGTTATAGTGTGCAAATATTTATTGAGACATCTTCACAACTCGGCACCAATACACCGTCTTACAAGATAATACCTGCTGGCGACGAGATGCGAGACAAGGCACGTCCCAAAAAGCACCGTCGCGCACTAGAACTTTATTTCGCAAGTGGTAACAAGTGAATGCAGCAATTAATTGAAGTGTAAAATTGTCTTGGCGCGGCACTGCCCCCCTCGCAGATAGCACTGGGCATCTCGGCAGGTCCTGTAGAGTGTGGTACATCTGCACGGTATCCAGTGTGTCCGCCTTAAAACAGAAAGAGAATTGCGGTTCAGCCGGGACTATAAATCACCCCGGCAGTGGTAGTAGATACTGACGCGCCGCGATTATGATTTACAACTTTTCCGCGAAAGCGCGTTATTACTCTCGCTGCGAGTCACGCTTTTTTTAAATTAAGCAATTTTAACAAGTAACTTTAAAGTAGAATTCCCGAAGCGGCCAGAGATCAATACGGCGAGTTATGTTCGGAGTTGCGAGTTAATTGCCGTGCACACTGGGAAAAACGTGTACGAACGGGAAAGCTATCAAATATGGATGTGTATCTATTGATTTTTTCCTTCTTGTCTGAAATCTCAACACATATCTAAGAATTTCCGACAGTGTGCGCAGCAAACGTATTTTTATTGTTTGATCGAGTTGAGCCTATTTTAATGCAATCCGCATTTATAGTTAAATATTTTATATTACACCGTCAAATCTACCGATGGGGTAATTTTTTGTCTTCATTATTATTATAAAATTTTCTGCTTAATCCACGTGTATAAACTCTAGATACCCAACTACTGATAATGTTTTCATTAATATGCAATATTAAGATATAACACAATTGTTTTGTTTATTTTATCTGTTGAGTTTCAATGTATTATTTAGTTCAATGCACAGTGAGTGCCAAAACTAGTAAGTACAAAATATTATTTAAAAAAAATCTATTATTTAAATGAAATGAATCACGCAAATAATGTTTTCAATTGATGTTTTTCTTACTACGTGTAAATCAAAAATTGTAATCTAATAATAACGTAAGTTTCATGATTGACGGGTAAATAAGTCATACGTAGGTACGTACGAGTATTTATGGTTTCACTGGAATGTTCATGCAACTTAATGTACCAAAATATAATCCTTTGTCAAAATATCCACATTTGGAACTTTAAACTTTATATCCCTGGGTCGTATATATTTTTTAATGGAATATCAAAGAAGAGAAGCTATGAACTATCTGTTGGCGGCTTTATGGCGATGTCTCAACATGTCTAGGAAAACACTTTTATGTGCAATTCGATGTAAATATTTGCCCACATGTAATAAGTTTATGTTCCGTAACAAAAGCTCCACAAAGACACAATGTGTCCACATCATGTGATGACAAAATGTGAAACATCACCAAACCACTGGGACACTAATGTGCGCGCTATTAACTTCTAGTTACAAGTTACCGCCGAATATCTAGATATACTATTCAGTGAGTTTTATTATATCGTTACTCGGTTACTCGAAGACACTAGGCCATTAGTAGGTTTATGGAATGAAAACATTCCAACTTGCAAACCAGCAACCAAAATAGTCTGTAGGTTTATGTATCGACTTCATCTTTAGAAAATATTTATGTGAAGTGCTAATAAAACATAATGCACCAAACATAGAAATACACTTTCTGTTTGCCCATGCCTCAGGCTTTTGAAGTTTCTACACTAAAAAATCCACATTAAGAAAGATTTTATAAAGTAGAAACAAATCGTAGTTTTTTGTACACGTTGCATAGTATGAACGATAATTTAAAAAATCGCTAAAAGTTGGGTTGTGTTACGTCAATCACCACTGTGCACTTTTTTAAATCTACATAATTGTGGAGAACTGTTGTGTTGTTTATTATTTTACTTGACAACCACAACATAAACACAACTTAAAAAATAAAAATAATCAAAATAACTTCTTATTGAAGCATTTCAACTCGTTTATCTACAGGGTTCCCGAAAAATAATATTTAAAAAAAACTGTAAAAAAAAGTGTAATTAACTTAAGTAGTACACACATTTTAGAGCAAAAAATTGGTACTGCTTAAGTTGATAAAATGCAGAAATTTAATTTTATTTTATCATTTCTCTCAGAATAAGACTGTTTTCATGAAATGAGTTTTTTTTTCAACTCCTTGGAAATAATATATGAATAAATGCATTTTTGTACTATTTTATTTTCATGTTAATAAAAAATATATTAACAAAATCAATATCATCGGTTAAAAATGTAAATAAATATGTCGACTTTACGTGGCCAAACCACAATTTGATAAACCCTTCGATGGATAAAATGGATATCACGAATAACAATTAACAAAATAACTTAAATAAAATGAAATTAATTGGTGAATAACAAAAAGTAATAAGTTCTTGAAACGAACCATAAATAATCATTAATTCATTCTACTTAGCGAACGACCCGTAACTATTCGGTATGTTTCTACTCGTGAGTGTGTTTGACTAGCATGAAAGTTGAAAGTTTCCATGACATGTATTGCATCCATCCCTCTTGTCACCCTGGGACCCCTGGCTGCGCAATACCGGGGGAGGAACGGGGGAGGGTGTAACGAGCTGTCCCCAGTGGCAGATGTCCGCCACTCTGCTCCATCGTTCATTTTCATGGGAGTTCTCAGTCCTCCTACGTACGTAGCGTATGTAGACACAAATATGTATATTGACAAGGACCATGTGTAATAGGGACCCGATGCCATATCTACAATAATTAATCATTTGCCCAATAGTAATGTAAATAACATAACATTATTTGAACTCAAACAAGATATGTACAAAGTGGTTATATGCATATCACTTCTGGATTACACAAAACACAAATGTGCGTCCAATACAAGTAGCAGTTGTTGTTATCCAAGTAAAGGATCAAAGTTTAAAATAACTGGTATTTTAGTTTGCTGCAAAATATTACTCGTAAATTATTTTTTTACGCAAACACCTAGAAACGTTAAAGGTATAAACTTCTAGTATTTCAAAGTGTTCATTTTGACCTAAAAATAACAAGAAATAATAATAATCAAATCATTTTTCCTAACAGGAATCGTTAGATACACACTTTACAAAAGAAACTTATCAATAAACCTAAATTAGTATTGCTCTTAGCAAATAAAGCGAGTTCGTTAAGTATTAAAATCGAGTTTTTGCTGATTCTTCCTATATGCCTCCGCTCAGCAGCCTTCAGAATGTTGTAGGTGTGCTTCACTTTCATTACAAAGTTACGAAGTATTTATGCTAAGTAAAGCTTAACAAGTAATTTCCATAAGCCCATTCTCGTGACATTGAAGTTTAAAAAAAAAATACATCTTAATATCTTGAAACAATTTTCAACTGTGAGGTTCATTGTATTATCAAAGGGTTAAAAGGACTCTCTAATAATTTTACAACATTCTACGAAGCCTTGTTGGAAGTTTCTTGAGTGGTAACGTTTTTCTTTTTAACATAAACTGCTTCAAATAATGTAATAAACACTTACATTTCTCTATACTTCCTACTTTCATACTATATATGATAGTAATTTGTACAAACAAACCCGAGTATCAAATGTTCAACAAAGTTTAAACGAAGCAACTTCGCTTACATAATAATTCAAACTCACATTGCGGTGTGAAACCTCGATGAAACCGAATGTGTATTTGTATTGTTCCTAACCTTTGTCGACCTTTTGTTTGATCAGAATTTCAAAGAAAAATTATTTAGTTTCTATCAATTGAAGTATTTACTGCCACATTTTTGTTATTGGTATTGACAAGTACTGAAGCTTGCCCAACTAATCACAGTGTTTGTATTCCGATGCGGGATTTACGGAATGAGAAATGGTATTCAAAAATTACCATAACACGGATTTAGCACTCGTGCCCACCGTTTTAAAATTCCACAGGTACACCCGTACCCGCACATGAACTCCATTTACATAATAATCCTCCGGATACCCGGGCATCGGGAGGTTGCAGGAGGTAGCAGGGTCCTTGCTTGACTAGTAACCGGGTATGCCCATTGCCCGGGCGGGGCACCGCTGATTACCGTCAGTCACGCTCGTCAGATTGACCGGGACTCGAACTGGTGGAATGGTACCGAAGAAGTTATATTATTCATTCACGATTCATGCTACTCGCTACCCGGCTTCACTGACATTGAACTTCGGTGACCAGATCCAAAGTTAGCGAGCGCAGTACATGCTGCCTTTAATTAATTACAACCAAAAAGAAAAATTTATCCCCAGAGAACCAAGAAAGTTTGAATCAGGCGGAGGGAGTGAGGCAAAATAAGGAAAAATACCTGAAAGATTACTGGTGGAATCGTGAATATAATAGTTTAGAGGCACATTTGCACGGTATTTACTTTTTAATGAAATCTCGTGGTTATCATTTGTGCAACAATTTAAAAAGCTGTGATAGTAAGATTTGCAGATATTCTTAGTAGCAGCTAGTTATTGTTTTTGAAAAACGCTTATATTGTTGTCGGACATAAATGTCCACACAATATTTTAGGAAATTTTTAATTTTACTTATTTATTTACTTGTTTATGAACTTAAATATAAAAAAATCAAAAATTGGAGCTTTAGGTTTTCGTGGACAATGTATCGTACTTTTTTAAATTCCGATCTACGGCTACGAAAAATATTATTGGTATTAGAATAAAAATATGCATACCTACGCTGTGTCCCTGAAAGATGCTAAAAGTACATATTTATCCAGTCACATTAATCTATTTTCATCCAACTAATATTCTAGAGTGCAGGGTTGAAAAAAGCTCATTATTACTGGAGTTTTTTTAGCGACTTTGTGAATGGCGATCGTAAACAAAGGCGTATTCTGTTCCACCGCCGTAAAACGGCTTCTAAAGACTAAGTATTTGTTGGACTGTAGGGAAAAATGAGAAAAAATAATTGTTTGACGCAAAATAAATGGGGTAAATAAATGTCGCACTCAAAAATTCATGAATGTTGCTCTGAACGCAATAGCGCCATTTAACTTTTTTGCTAGAGAGTTAAGATTAAAAATAACAAATGTGTGATGTTTTTATCACTGACTATTTATTGTTTTTTTTAACAATTTTTGTTTTCAGACGTTTAAATCGCCACCTGGTTCCCAGGCCCAAACAAAAAAACACTAAAATGAAAATTTTCTATTTTACGGAGGTATTAGTTAGCTGTTGAGTTATTCAGCATCCCAGATTGTTAATGTTTATAGTAAGACATTGGATTATAAACACGAATTCCTCGGGATTTTTCAAATTTCGTGTGGGGAAGGTGTGTACTCGTATACAATACATACAGAAAAGTTTTATAAATCACCTTTTTAGTTCAATTATGAAAAACAGAACAATATATGAAAATATGCATTAATGACGAAAATAGCCCTTATATGGAAATGCATATAATCCTATGTATATTTATAGTAATATATTCGTTAGGAAATAAAAATATCACCCACACCGATAGTACGTCGTTCCAATACAAACTAAAACTGCTCGACACATTTTTCAATTTATTATAAAGTTCTAAAAAGTCAACACAAAACTATAAAAAACAAATTAAAATTAACTACTGATGCAACTTGGCACCTGAGTTCCCTTAAATCGCAAGTCTAAATAAAGCTGATAAAAGATACTCTTTTGTTAAAGGGTTAAAATAAAAAGCAGGAAAATGTATTTTTTACTTCCCAATTTCTGAAATCTTTTGATAATTTGCCTTCTATTATTTTTTTTTAAATTCGTCTCCGCTTAGGTCGTGTCGAGGAGTGGGCGACAATAAATCAAATGTCTTCATTGAAAGTGGAATCTTGGTCCGCAGCAGGTTACCAACATAAGAAAATAAATTATAACTTAATTATTATTAAACTAATAAATTAGACGAAGTAATCACATTCATAAATATCCCCCCACGAGATAATGATCTCAAGCATGTTTTAAAGTGGCACGCTAATATGACAGATTATTAAATGCCATTTTAATTGGTCCATTGTAAATTTGATTCATGTAACTGATATCGTTTCGAAGTCAGCCCAAATCACAATGGCTTGATTGTTTCATTTACCGATTATTGCTAAGTGACAGTAAATGTAGTTACCTGAAATACGAAATCGAAATGAATTCATGGCACTACCAGGTCCATAATCAAAGGCGACGTGAATTTGAAGACTCGAGGAAAACATATTTTTATTTTATTTATTAAAATGATAATATAGAACAAAAATACATTTATTTGTATATTATTTATTCCCGAGGAGTTAACAAAAACTCATTCTGGGAAGAACAAAATTATGAAATAAAAGGAATAATATTTTTACAAAGCATACAAATTTGAAAAGGGAAGTACAAAAGAAGAGGGAACAAGCAAAAAAATACATCAAAAAGAGACTCATACGAGTAGGAGTATAAATTGTAAGTAAGCAATAATGTTTTGAAAACGGATTTCCTTTATTTTTCTGATGTTTAATCTTATAACAAATTTACGTGTTTACAAAACTGCGATAAATATATACTGACAACTTATGAAAGAAGAATTTTCTGTATCTATCGTGAATTTAGAGTAATTATTATTTTAGCCTTTTGTTATCGATATCTTCACATTCGAGGCTTCTCGGAGGGAAACCTATACCTACGTCATCAACGAATTAGAGGCCATCCCTAAACAGCACGATCTACTCGTAAGTCCGTATTTTCCAGGAATTTAATATTATTATTCAGTCCCTGGTAAGACTTTTTATGAATAATATATTAGGCAATATCTACATGTACTGTAAAACCGTTGATTCTGGTATGGATCAAATCACATCACGGACAGGCACACTGACTTACATCCTAAGTGATATTATTTGAGTGTTCTTTTATATAATTTATCAATAAAGAAGGTAGTAAATCCACCGGCTTTGATCGATCTTTCTTTGTGGCGCAGTGAGAAAGGAATCATTAAATTCGCGGTCTGTCGCCCAAAGTGAGCCGACCGAATATTGGTATCCCCTTAGCGCTAACAATACAACCTGCCGGGAGTTACCTTTGATGATCGAAGATTGGAGGGATGATGGGAGTGGATACATTAGCTCATACAAAACACACAACAAAGGCAAAACGGGAAGGCAACCTCATCCTTTAGTCCTTTAAGGAACACGGATCCCGACACGAAATGTTATCTTTCCATTGATGTATTGTCTAAGGTCTAAGGTATAAAGCGACATCAAAAATCAATAAACAACCGAGCCTAAATGTGCGATATCACTCCGACCCGATGTGAAACGTTGGCCGAGGACATGTGGCCTAAGAGTTTTCACGGAACATAAAATAATTCCGGTTCTTATAAGTGCCCAACAGTAAGACACGAAAACGCGTATCAGTAATGATAGTAAAGTTAGTGATAAGTCTCACTGACCGCAGTTGATTTTTCAATAAAATGTCTTTGAAAAATATAGCTTTGTCTCTCATCTCTCGGACAATCACGAACAAAGCGGAATAAAATTCTGATTGAAAAGTGCTCTCATTCTGTCAGCAAATGAAAAAAATACGAAAAGAGGACAAACTGAAAAAAATATCTGGAATGGAGAACATCATGGCGGATTATATAGATTTCAGATAAAAAACAGTAACAATCGAAATCAGATATTTTATTAGGAAATAAAACGGCTGTGTTGCAAAATGTAGGAATCAAATCATTGTTTTCAATAGGAAGGCGTAAATCTTCCTACGCTATACATAAAAATATTATTTCGTTAATATTGATCCTTTCACATATTCATTTGTCTGTAAATTTCGTTCAACTGTCCATAGAGATTGAGTAATAATATTAAGTTTCTCTAAACAAAGAGAAACCGTTTATTACGGGACATTATTTGAATGTCAAAAAGGAAGACATGTCCTCCTTTCAAATACCATATGGTTAGCCTATTCAAAATTGACAATGTGCTTACCGCTTGACGAATCAACCCTACGAAGATACCACGCACTCTCTATAGCAATTCTATACTGAGTTAACTGCGAGATAATGGACTGCAACATCGTGTCTTTGTTTCTACACATCTTCTGTTCTGAATTTGGTAATGGGCGGGTTAAAATAATAAAACTATCATTGTTGCAAATCCAATTAGTTTTGTGTTCACTAACTCTGGCGTTGTGAACGACCCAAAGGAGGCCATACACGAGAGAAGGTAACACGATTAACATATCTATATCGCGGAGGATATGAAAATCTCATCGGATAATAATTACCCAATAAAAGTGTGGGCACGGAGTGGGTGTATTATCATTCAAAACTTTACGATCGGTTTATCATTATAATTATACGGAACTTATAATGATCCCGTCCAATAAAACCGCTTGGCTAGACTCGTGGAACACGAGAACGGGCTTTTGAAAATATTGTAGAATCCAGGGTATGGAAAAAAGTATGGCTTTACTCGATTCACTCCTCGTCCTCGCCCGGTCACGCCTATACCGATGCTTTTAAATTAAATTATTACCCTTTGCGATCGGGTATAAACTATCTCCACTTACCTATTCGCAAGTAAGAAGCAAAAACAGCGTGGAAATAAGTAATAAGTGTGTGAGCTCAACGACTTCAGTAGGTAGGGGTGCGGTACTGCGGTACTGCCGTATTGTTATGTTTGTGTTTTTTGTATAACAATGCAAATTATTAAAAGACAGTATTTTGGCATTTCTAATTTTGTAAGTGTCAATTCGTGGTAGAACTCCATTTTAATGATTTTAATAATATCAAATTTTTAACTTTATTCCACTATTTTTTATTTAAGACCTGACCGGTCTCACCTTTTGACGGCATCTTCAGACTGGCAGTCTTAAAAAAAAAATAGTGGAACAAAGCAAAAAAAATGGTATTATTAAAATGAGTATTTTAGCATATTACTCGTAAAAGCATGCTTTTGCCTGCCATGCTAGGGAAGTCACCGTGTTATGGCGCATTTTGGATTTATATATATATTTTTAAATTATTAACTTTGTAACGAAAGATTAATATTTAAAACTCAATACCTATCGATTTGCTCGTTTTTTTTACTATTGATACTTTCAGTTCGCATAAATTAAATACAGTGTTCCTCGTTTGGGAGTGTACTTTTAGTATTGCTCTGGTGAAAGGACCAACACTCGGAATTGAAGCCAGGTCCAAATATCTGAGTTCTTTCCATCCTTTCTCTTTCCAATTGTTTTCCCTTTCCATTACTTTCTTTCTCGTAACACATCGTATTTTTAGAGTGTTATAGTACCACTGGCTTCGAGCAGCGGAACTATTTTGAGGCATACTTTACATACACTTTGAAGAATTGATTAACTTGATGTCCTTGAAATCAGTATTCTTTGAATCCCGTGAATATAGAGAATGTTCTTGAAGAATAGATATATAAGGGAGGTATCAATTATGGGCGGGATAATGTATGATATGACTACATTCCAGTCTTCTTCCCAAACGTCCGTGCTAAAGAGTCTGTAGTGCGGAACTTGACCCAAAGTCTGGCATTAACAATTGGAATGAATGGTAGGTATATAACGAGAAAAGGCTGTGTCCAGTGTCCAGTGTCCAATGGCCATGCTTTCCTGTCTCGGGTTTTTGGTGACTAACGTCACTTGTGTCCGTGTAGAAGCTTTCTAAACTTATCTTGCTTTGCCGCAAACTTTACGACAAACTAGCATCACGCCTTCTGTCTTGAGATTATATTGCAACGTCCTCTACGGAAATGGCAAAAATTGTTTTTATCATACGAGAATATGCTTATTAATTTTAGTCTCTAGACTCCCACGATGATTTTTAGTATGGTTATGAAAGCAGATTTTTTTGTTTGATAAAACGCTACCCTATTTGGACGCAATTATGTAGAAAGCATTCAACCCCAAGAAGGTGAAACTGAGAAAAATAAGTTTTAAAATATGACGTTAAAAATCATTAATATGCGTAATCGGCATTTGTGAAGTAAATATCAGTGTTTTTTTCTTTATGAGCACTATTAAAAATAGGTTATTTATAATCAATCAATGTTTTTAGTAAGAAAAAGTATTTTTTATGTTATCCTACATTTTATAATGTTTTTAAACTTCAATTTAAGTCAAGTATCTGCAATGTGTGTTAGTAAAAAAAAATAATTACTAAAAATCTATTGCAGTTGGAGCTTGGATGTTTTCAGCAGATATCTTGTATTTATCTATAGGAAAACATGTAAAACTATTTTTTTTGCAAATTGTGGGTTGGACGCTTTCTGCATAGCTACGTCCATTTTAAGAATCTGGTCAGTAAAGTTTACAACCAGTTCCAAAATTTATTTGATGAAACTGAAAATGAAGGTCTGCACACTAAAAATTCAATTCGAACGAAACATTGCTATTGTTGTATTGAGCCTTTCGGACGCTGATAATACGTTGAAAAAGTACCTTTTTATGTTATTCAATAAGAAAACTTGCTTAAAATGTAAATTAGTTAAATAGAATAATTCTTTTCCTTTTTTTTAAATATTTGATAAAATTGCAAATTTAGACCGATGAACATCGTAATCTTTCGTAAGTGGATTTATTTCGGCCAACCCCCAGAGTAAAATACAAAGAACAGAGGGGCTGACTACACGATTTCAGTCCGCAATCTTAATCCTTTCTTTGTGCTAGTATTTGATATGATTATAGTCTAGTTATGAACGCTGCAATAAACTAGGAATGGTGGTTTTGTCTCCCGCGGTAGCCAGACATTGATCTAACATTACTCTCAGCTCAGACCACATTGAGCGGAGCAAGCGGCACCACGCTGCGATACTGAAATATTTTAAGTGTTTATTTCATTTGTAGTGAAATAATCAACTGGCTCTCTGAAAGTGAGCGCTTTAGTTGACAGGCAGCTGCAGAGAAGCAAGTCATAAAATCGATTAACTCGAAACCAATGAACTCGTAAACCTTATTATCTCATTCCCTTCCATTTTATACATTTATTAGATTCAAGTTTTGTGTTTGTTATACGAGAATATAGTTATTCATTTAAGTCTCTGAACTCTTACGATAGCTTTTAGAACTGTTATGTTAAAGCAGAATGTTTAAGTTTCAACAAACGCTACAGCAGTAAATTTTACAATTCGTTCCAAAAGTTAAAAGTTAAAGAAGTAAAGCCATCTATACTTGGTCAATATAAAATACACTAATTAGATTTAAATTAACTCTCAACTATTACATTAACTGACCACCACGACTTTTTAAGGGGTATGCAGAGAGGATGAACCGCCACACATCTCGTAACAATCGCCTCATTCAATGCATACCTAGATTGTCTCGATAATTCTCTTCTCTTATACAGTTTTATCGATTTTTGAGATGACCCGGCTCAAATATTTGTCTCACATCAGCCAGCCATGTTTTTCTGGGTCGTTCCCCGTTTCTTCTTCGATTTACTTAGGCGTCTTATATTTTTATGACACTCCTTTCTCCATCCATCCACTCCCACTCCTCATGTCTAAAACATACAAGCGTCACTTATTTATTATGTTCAAAGTCAAAAATTTTACTTCAGTCATAAAACAAAGAATTTCTATGGTTTCCTCAATACCGCCAAGGTCAGAGGTCGTGATTAATGGCACGCGCGCACCTGTTGATATTGTATCTAGCATATTGCAAAAGTTCTGACAGTCTCTCGCTAAAAGTCACGAGGTATGAGCAAGCACTTGACATCATTCCTAAGATAAAGCCCCGCGTACAACGGCCCGCTGTATTATGACTCAATTTGATTGATTTACAGTGTAAAAAATATTTGTATAGCTTATGGAATATGCATTATGTATTATAGTCATTGCCCGAAGCTATGTGTATAATTTACACTCCGCGTTGAAAAAATAATAATCGTCCATATAGATATTTCAATATTTGATTTATGATACTATAGCTCGCGGGGAACAATTGGCTAATAATAGCATATCGCAGGTGCAATTTGTTTTTTTTTGTTTACAATGATGGTGTCGGGTTGCCCCACTTTCCAATGTGATCACTTCACGGACCACGTTGCACTGTGGCCGTGTACTCGTAGCATGAGCCGTGTCATATTCTAGACAAACATAACAAGGCGCTGCATATTAATTAGGCCGACGCCTTTCAAATAGCCGCCGCCGGGCGACGGTTCGCGCGGAGCTATCTGCAGTATCTGCGCTCGGCCGCCACCTCCCTCCGTCCTGCCATGGCACCCAGCACCCAGCACCCAGCACCTAGCACCTAGCACCTAGCACCTAGCACCTAGCACCTATCAGCCTAATACTTTGCACCCACCGCACACAATACGCACGGCACCGAGCTGGAAACACGCCGACAATAGGAGCTAATGACCGCAACACCTATTACGGCAAACGTTTGAAAAGTACTGGGAGATGTTTAATTGTGATACGTGGCCGCCGCCCGCCCGCTGCCCGCCGAGCCGCGCCGGGTGATGGCAGATTACGAAACTAATCGAGAACCATTTTTGGACAAATATAATGATTAGCCTTACATAAAAATTGCTACCGCTGCGATATAATGAAGTAACTGTTTCGCAAATGCCGCGGCCATTTGCAGTCGGAGATACATTCAGATTTTAAAGATCCTATCTGCCGCCTGCGCCTGTTAAAAAAGCACGGTGTCATTCCAACAAACAATCTATTCGGCATTGAATGAAACTACATTCCATATTACGCTACATACAATAGTCTATCGGAGTACTTAGTCGCTGCTGAGTATTTTCTAATGTATCTTAATTACCACGCTTCCAGTCAAAGTATTTACGTTGTAATTTTGAAAAGATTCACGTTTTAGAAATATCATTTCGTTCCATTTCCGTGCGCTTTGTTCGGCACTTGTTTCGCAACTTTTTTTGAAGAAACATTAAAATACAACTCATTAACATGGATTTCTGTGTCGTCTTTTGTCAGCCAAATGAACATTTATTTGATGTTTTTCATACTTTTGCAAATGGGTTGTTCCGCTGCTCACGAAACATACCTGCGATTAAGAAGCACGACAAAACTATCATTAGACACACTTGTCCAACAAATCATTAACTATTACTCGTCAAAAGACAGCATTCATCGTCTACAATTCTCACACACAAATACATTTATCATAACAAAATAATAATACAATAACGGCCTTTAGCAAAACAAACCAGTAGATAAAACCAAAAATTCCGAATTAGGTAATAAAGCCTCCTTTTCCATACAATCCAGGAAACATTAAATTAAATTGACTAAGTACCCAGGTACAACACTTAATACAAGGAAAGCCTACAAACGTTCAGAAATTTCACAATAGCCGAAATTACAATAATTGTGTAATTAATCTCGGAGACGTAATGCGTCACAATAAAACTCATTTCATACAATTTAGACCATACTCATACTTAAATATATTATTATGTTCGGTCGTATATTCCCGTGCTTGGGCTGAACGATCCACCCTTCCCTCTGTTGACGAGATTAAACGTCTGTAATAAAAGCTTTCGCTTATAATTGATACTTTTGTGAAGCTCGCAGATGGGGCACTTGAAAAGTGGTGCGGGAACATGGGAGGATTTATAACAAACTTTAATTATTATAACTTCTTACATAATAAGGAATAAAGCTTAGCGCTCAGTGAAGGTGCTCAGTAAAACAATATATATGCTTCTTCTAAGGATTAAAAGTTTTACTGATATTTTAAAGTAGACGACAGGCCCATTGTTTTATTTATAACTGTAAAAAAAAAGAAAACAAGAAAAAAATTATACTCCTAAAAATATTAAATTCACATTGGAACCCAAAAACTAAACTACAGGGTAACTAACAATTATTACTCCTTGATAAAAACCTTCGGAGGCTAGGCTGGGTTAGGTGAGGTTTGGTAAGGTGAGGTTAGGTTGTTTGTTGCGTCAAGATTTTTTTCAGTTTTTTAAACGGGGTCATTAATTTTACACGGGGGTGTTTTGTCCAGGCGATAATACTATCTCAGAACGGAATCACAGACCTCTGTTATTATTATATAATCATTTATTTGATCTAGTAATGGTAACGAAAAAAATACACATATATATATATATATATATATATATATATATATATATATATATATATATATATATATATATATATATATATATATATATGTATATATATATATATATATATATATATATATATATATATATATATATATATATATATATATATATATTAAAATAAGTATTGCAGTAAGCCGACAAAGTATTAGAACAAGTAGGTATGTAAGGTACCGACTGTGAGTGTGAGTGTGAGTGTGAGTGTGAGTGTGAGTGTGAGTGTGAGTGTGTGAGTGTGAGTGTGAGGTGTGAGTGTGAGTGTGAGTGTGAGTGTGAGAGTGTGAGTGTGAGAAGTGCGAGTGCTCCAGCCCGGGACGGCCGCCTAGAGTTGTGATTATCATATTAGGCACACTCGTCGATACAAAGGGGCCGTCTGCCTTTCATTAGGCGGACATGAAGGATGGTCCTTATTGCTGGCAACATTTTAATTATTGACGTCGTGTTCGACTGCACCACACTGCCTGAATATAAATTGCAATTAAAAGATGCCCACAACTAAAAACTGATCGGACAATGATACCTGCTTGTGGAGGGTGTACGGTTCGTCAATGTTCGTAGCAAGTATATTTGGCATGTTGACGAGAGACTAAGAATTGGGAAATTGTATTAGCCATTAAAAGAAGCAAATTTCAATGACTTGGTCATATTATAAGGAACGAATAATACAAGATTAACCCATTGATAATCCGGGGAACTGGGGAAGATTGTTGTATGACGTAGCAGAGGAAGACTTACTTTATGACCTTGTTATTTACGTAACTGGTACGAGTGCAGCTCCGCAGAGTTATTCCGGTCTGCAGCCTGTAAGGTGAAGATTCCCCTGATGACAGCCAACCTCCCCGATGAGAGCGCCAGACGAAGAAGACGAAATTGCCACAAACCCATACGTACAAGGTTTAGTACCTCATAGGTACTTACCGTTTGTGGATTCTTTCAAAATGTAATATTTACGACTTTGTTTCCCAAAAATTAGAATTTATATTTGTTACAATCTTTAAAAAAGTACTCACCTTTAAAATGGATAAAAAAAACCTTCTTAAACTAACACAATTTAAGCCAAACCCCTACCATTCTCGGTGTAATTTTTTAATTCCAAGTTTTTACACTATTAAAAATCAGTCTTAGAGAACTAATAATATACATACATATATGAGCATATTTTTAAGATACGTGGAATTAATATACTGTTACTCTGTGCTCTGTTGCACGATTCGCATATTTTCTGTAGTAACCCACTCGTATGTAAAAATAATATATCTCCCAAACATGTAGGTATTTTTTTCTCATCGGTGTTCATCTATGCATATGTAAACACGGCTGGTATGTCCACAAAGCGAGAAAAACGCGTGTATATTTAACGAGTATTTTACCCTATCGCGCTTACTATAAGCTAGTGGAGATTCAGTGCAATAGTATGCGAGATAAAGGCAATAGAACCATCCCATTACTTTGGCGAGTTTACGGGTACGGAGCACAAAAACACCATTAACTTAGTAGTCCCACTTAATAAATGAGACTGCGTGTTACGTTATCTAGCTGATCTGCTGGCGAGTGGAGGTAATGCGTGCAAGGGAATAATCTCGTGTAAAATCAATGTTCAGACATTCATTAAATCTTTGGATCGGATAAGAAATGCGAAAGCTTATGTAAGTGTTGATCCAAAACTGCTTTCCGGATTGAGAAGGCTTTCTTACAAACGACGTAAACGCAATTATGACTAACTACCGTTAAATACAAGGGCTACAATGTATTACGAAACATGAAAACAGTACTGTTTTTACGTGTTATTTATCGTTGCGGCTAAAACAGTGATGAAAGATATTTCCGCTTAAAGCCTGGGTCGCGCCAATATCACACTTTATATTGTTTTGACGATTTAAAAAGTGTTTCAGTATTTTATTATCGATATAGAAAACAAAAAATGTTACCCGTAAAAAATACATTTGCTTTGATAGTAATATGACTTTATTTTATTAATTTACGTACAAAGGCATTTACAAAAATACGTGTTTTATATAAATTCTTCTCAAGTATCTGATTTAAACGCGTTTTCAACGCGTCTGGTTTTTAACAAAATATTGACAGACGCGCTGCAATTCGTACAACTCTTCGTATTTACCTAAATAATTAATATCTGATACATACAATGGTTCCATAAAGTGGTCAAACAAGTAAAAATATAATATTATCTAGGTTCTAGGCTAATATCAAATGTAAAAAGTATAAACAAAAACAATGTGTTGGAAATGAAACAGTTTAAGCATTATACATATTTATGAATAAAATCAATAGTATTTTTACGATATTAGAATGGTTAGAACAATGTGAATGTGTTTTTAGTATCCGGATTAAATCAATAAATAAACGGTTATATAAAAAGACAATAAGAGTACTCGTACATGTGTTCTTGTCGATATCTTCGTAAGTCGAATCTATTGTTCATGTTTGCGTCTACCTGTGTGTGTCTTATGCATTATGTATATTTACTATCAATGATGAATACACAATACACCACGGCTTTCTTTTTATCGCTCATTTCTGCTTCGTCAAATTCCAATCTCGGATTAATTCCGTAGGCGGCTCAGAAGATACCGTGGAATATGAGGGGGAAGGGGGCCTTGCCGAGAATCAAAATTTATTGAAAGGCTGGGAATAATCGGCTAGTCAAGGGAGGAGGGGGAGTGTGGGTAGAGGAAGCGAGGGGATGGTGGGGAGACTAGGGCACGTCGCGCCACAACCACAGAACAGACTAAAACAATAAATTACCATTTTACAGGAAATGTCCGCACTTAAATTCACAATGATAAAAAACAAGGGGTTGGAATGACGGAGGGAGCTTTTGTTCGGCAAGTTTGACCCTTGATTGGTTTTACGACTTCCGCCAAAACTAGCGAAAGATACATTTCCTTGCCTTCGTTATGATTCACCATTCGGATATTCGGAATATATTTAATCGATAAGAAGACAAAGTAAAATACCATTCTTTTGGAAAATAACATGCTTTCCTACTTTTTGATTTGTTTTTTTTTGTTTGTTTAACAATTTCCTGCCTAGTTATTTATTTATTGTATTATGTAATTTTAGGCAAAAAAATGTTCGGCGAATGTTTCTTACCATCTGCCACTCAAAACATTTCCCAGAAATCGTATTATTTCTCGATCATTTTTTTCTCATTTGACGATCAAAGGATGAGAGTAAGTGTAACATGAAATCCTTCACTGTGAAATATTAAATTCAGAAAACGTGTTGAGACTACTTATATTGTATGAACAAAGGCAAATTACCCACACTTGGGACCGGGCCTCCGAAATACGCTTATTAGAAAATTGTGATTTTGACACTCAACTAAATTACGATATTTGAATATATTTTGTACATATATTTTAATTTCATGAAAATTTTCTTAAATTGTTTTGAAACGTTACATTATAATATTATCCAATAATGCCCAAAAACATTTTTGACGTGATCAAATAATTTATGAAAGTTTTATATTATCCACTGGTTGTACTATCAGAATATATTTAGTTGAATATATAAATAATTTGCTGTCAATATTCACTGAGCTCACATGTAAAAGATTTCAATCAAAGGTCTCCAACGAATTGCCTAACGCGTTAGCATTATCTACTTTCACCTGAATACATTGATAGATTTGACATTTGAAATAGTTTTTTCGGATGAAAACCGATTTCTACATTATCAAAAAAATCGACCACGATGAATGGCGTCGATCAGAGAAGGCAAGATTTATTGCCACAGCTGTCTTAATAAATACCGTTTTAGTTTAGATACCAATTCAAATGCAACTTCGCCTTTCAAAGAAAAATAAAAAGCTTCTAACTAATCCAGTGAACGGATTGCAAAAAGCGCACCATTTATGACGTCAATAATGAACTGAGAGGTTTATTCCTCATTGGTCCTTCTGCGATGCAACATGGCCCTCCCGCTATTAAGTCCTCTCCCAATCTCCTCAAGTATTTTATTTATCAGGGGCAAAGTGGATGAGCCGCGAGTCGCCTCTCCTTCCTTCTCCTCCTTCTCCCGTTGTTCTTCGGGAACTGTAACTTCTAACTAGTACAAATTGTGCAATTTACTCGTGAACATAATTGTAAATTACGAAGCAACCAAATCATCTAGCTGTAACTTCGCTGCGTGGGTACCTAAGTGAACAGTTGAAATCGATCTGAGATACATAGCCATTCCTATAAATAACCGTTTTATAATATCACCGCTTCATAAAATCTAATGAAAACATCCAGCGAAATGTATCTCCATTTGAACGATTCGTCAATAAAGAAATTACCTATCAGACTAGTAATTTCTTCATGTAGGTTGGTAGTTTCAACGAAGGAAATACTACAACACCCCAATCAACATTCCCATACAAATATTGGATAAAGGATAAGGATAACGCAACAGAACGTACCTACTTTGGAACGTATGAACGTGAACAAAACGGAACCGAACGGAATTCCCTGAAATATTTATCTCCGCTGTAAAGTTTGGGGAAAACTTCCGAGGAAATGAGAAGAAGCCATTTCCAGTTCCGTTGTCTGCTCGGGGAGGCAATTGGTCCATTTTACGATGAGTAGGCGGTTTTTTAGGATCGTGTTTAGTGCCGGCCGAACGGCTCCCTCTACTTATTGCATTTTTATTCTTCGTCAATTTTCTCTCCATCCCCACATCCTGGGAAATACGCTTTAACCATATCTCGAAACCTACGAAAAATCGGGACAAAATAGGCACTAAGCAAAAAATATTTCCGTCCCGAATCGGAAAACATAATATATTTATTTTCTTTCTATGAGGCATCCAAAACTCGATCATCTGTTCGTCGTGCCTCGGCGAACTGAACAGGCGCAAATAGTCTGGCTGGAATCCGAGAGGAGCTTTTCTGAGGTACCTACATTATTTTTAATGAAATGACAAATTCATGAATAAAATGCTCATTTAAAACAGCAATTCAAATATTTTGTATAATTTATTGCTCTGTTTCGTCATTATGGGAATATAAATATGTTTTTGATTAGAAAACTCCATATTTGGTGCGTTTCAATTGACAAGTGCGAGTTAGTTACAACGTTATGACTATATGTCAATTTTCTACATCGTAATTGGTTTTAATTCAAATTCTGACAACCTGTGAATTATACTAACTTGAGTACGCATAGCGGAGATTTGTCAATTAAAAAAAAAAAGTTTTCTCTAACCACCCAGATTCAGTAGTGGTAGATAAGACTGATATATATGTAATGTGCACGAGGCTGTGCTTCTCGGCTAACATAACGTGGATGTCTTTGGGAAGTGTTCATTTACATATAAGATGATTAAAAATAGCTTTTGTTTTTGTGAAAGATCTAAGGCGCTTTGTAAAACTATAAATTTACTTAAAACTGTAGTTGAAATACCATTAAAACACACGCTGTTAACAAAGAAAAAATATGTATTTTTAATATATATATTCATAGACGTCGCGAGATGTAAAATGGTTCAAGTTTGTAGGATATACTGTTCATAATGAAACAATATTAAAGACATAAGATTAAAGTTCGCACAAGAGTATAAACATGAAGTGTTAAATTGTACATTTAAGATACTATGTGTTATCTCTGAAATAGGGGTTAAAACATCATTATGTAATTATCGATACATATATGATTTTCAGAAGTAATGAGTTCTGAGTTTTGCTCTGAATTCGGTGGTTTATGGGTTTTTAATTGGTTTTAGTTCATGTGGGAGTTTATATCATGTTTTAGGAGCCGATACTCATGTCCAGAGTTCGCGCACACGCTCCTGTTCATTGGATGAGCTTCCACCCCCTTCCCCTGTCCAAAGTTCGGGAAATATTGCCAGGACTTCATTTATAACAGCACAGTTAAAGTTTATTGTGGCTTCGGACGTTTAATTACAACCGAATACCACTGCGAACTGAATTTAATTAATTTTAAGTAATTGTTTTTACCGAAGACCGCTTTTAAATGCATGAGAGGCTTTTGTCGATTATTTCGCGATCTTAATCGGGCGAGACTTTCCCTTTGCAACATACTTGTTTAATCTGCCCCCTAAATTAGCAAATATGCCATTATTTGCGGTTGTCTTACTTTTACCTGCAACACTGGCGGTCGTGTGGGCGGTGGAGTGTATTCACTTTTATGCTAACGGTAAAGTGATCTTTTATAGGATTTTCAATGTTTCCCCGATTATGTGGCCATAGGGTGAGCTTCGTTGTAACCTCTCTTTCTAATACATGCGTTGTTTAGGGAAACAGAGAGAAGTTTCAACTGAGCTATCAACGGTGTCTTCATACACTTCTATAAAAACGGTAAAGTGATGTATTATAGGGCTATCAATGAGAACGTCGCGCCTAGCTGAAGCCGCCAGTCCCCCACCTTAGTGTCGAGAGTCGTGTTTACTCCCCCAGCACTCGAGCTATCAGCGCTATTAACCATCCTCCAGAGATAAACCTGGAATTGTCTATAAAAATGCAACGATAAAGAAATAATCGAGGGGAATCCTTTAAGGTTTCACAAATTTTGTTATGACGCTACACCCATTCAATTCGTGCCGGGGATGTAATGACAGCCCGTGGCGGCTTTTATAAAAATAAAGCCCTTCGGATATGAATTAACATTCCACCCATGTCATTTATTTTATCCTCGTAATGATTCGTAAGCATTTAATGCATCGTAATAACATGTCGGGCCCAGAATCGCATCCTTGTGGGTACCTGCCAGCGCCGAGACTTGTACGGATATTCTGCAGAGAAACAATGTGAATAAAGTAACATTGATTCAAAGGCTATCAAGATTTCAAATTCGATAGAAGCATAAAAAATATTTTCACTTCAGGGTTTGACATATTTAATGAAAATGAAATAATAACTTTGCATAAGACCACAGATTTTATTTTGTATGACCGACCGGTTTCGCTTAGCCTAAGCATCATCGGGGTGCAAAATTAAACTAAACAAAACATACATAGTTTATGGTTATATATACTCATACATACAGAGGGAGAACACAATATCTTATTGGCTTATTTTATTTTATGTTGTGTTCTCCCTCTATATGTATGAGTATGTATAACCACACGCTATGTATTTTTTCTTTGGTTGAATTGTGTACCCTGATGATGCTTAGGCTAAGCGAAATCGGTCGTTCATAAAAATTAAAATTAAATCTGTGATCTTATAAAAAGTTATTATTTCATTTTCATAAAAAATGTTGTTTAATTTCAAAGTTCTTCAGGTTTTTCTACCCTTCATAAAATGATTTAATTTCATAACTCAACACAATTTGGTAAAATTATTACATAATAATGGCATTCGATAGTGAACTCCATAATGTATTACATAATAACGTCATTCAGCAGTGTAAAAATTATAAATAAAACTACATGGTATTTCTTAAATTGTTTAAGATTATATTTATAATAAAGGTTTTTCGTTGACAGATCTGTTATATATACACAAACATGTAACAAAATAGCGGTTACAACGGAACTCTAAGTGACAGGATGAGACTTATTATATTATTCACGTAAAATGCAGGTATAGATTACACCCACCACCAAAGCTCACTCTAATGGAAAATGAAACATAGATAAAGGCAAAGATAAGTTTAATCTAAGTTCAACGATTTAAAAGGAAATCAATTAGATACCACTACTAGGTACCTAATTCACAAAAAAGTATTAACAAATATTGCGAATAGGGTGGTAAACCTTTGATATTTACCAAAAAAGTGGGAACAATAATTTGATGAAGAAATTAACAGTCCGTTGTGGCGGCCGTGTGTGGCAACGTCCAAATGATAAATGATTAAGCGGATTAAGCCTTAATTCTCCAAAGACGGATCCTTTACGGGTAGGTAGGTACCTGGTACCTGCCCCTAACTTGCAGAAACACCATCTAACTAATGTATTCCCGTCACTTCCCATAAGCATACTGTTATTTAGCCAGATGCTTCAAAATAGATGAACAACTTTGTGTAGCGAATAAGTTACCTATCCAATTAATGTAATATATTTACTACGGTGGGTGAAACTATGACCATATCACTATGCTGGCTATAGCTTTATAAAGCAGAAAATCTGGTTTCCGAAACAGAGATAACGTTGAGTTTTGGCGCCATGAAATGTGAATAGAAAAGTGTCTAGGTCAACTCAAATATATTCATCTTACTTTGTATTTTCCATCATGATATATGAAACTTCGAAATATTCATTTAACTGGGTGTTGATTCAAGAAGGACAAACCACGACACGACTGAATACCCCAAAAGTCAAACAGCATAATACAAGGGTTGTCAGAATTTCAAAATCAAATCATTCATTTAATCATATCAAACATATTTGTTCCATAAAAAATGTTTCGAAAAAATAGTGTTGCAACTCGGGCGAATCGGAGTGGTAAGTACAGATCGACATACTGAACTTTGCAGTCGGTGACGTCGCTAGTGTATATTTTGTGGATAAGATAAAATGGATCTGAAAAATTGTTCCCGTGTACCAATCTCCATTAATTCTATGTTTTTCTAATTTACATCAGACATATATAACTGTTATCATAATCATTATACTGGTAACTAATTAACTCTCCACTCTGACCACTTAGCGTCAACGCGATTTAACATTAACATCGTGTTTCGCGTGTGTCGCTCTGTTCCCGTCGGCTTTACACGTGTCGCCAATTGACAGAGATTTCGTCCTTTCCTGCACGTGAAATATTGCTCGACACCGTGTTTTAAACAAGGGGGTCCGAATCACCTAGCGTCCATTTCGGGTCCATAAATTCCGTCAGAGGGCACTCAGCCGTCGGCCAGGACGTGTTATTAGTCAAAGCTTTTAAAGATGGGAAATTACAGACCATGGGAACCCGGCTAGCCGGCCCTATTACAGGGTGCAGCGCCAAGAAACATTTTCTATAATGACGAATTACTTAGTCAGATACACAAAATACGGCGAGGCCGAATCAGTTATCTCCGGGCGCAGTCCGAATGTTACGAATAGAACTGACGATAAATTGGCAAGAAGCAAACAGGAGGATTTTTTCTGGGATTTGCTAGGAACTACAAGTATTTGCTAAAAAGGGTAAGTAAATATTTATACCAACGGTTTTTGACTTTATTTTTTATTAATTTAATATTTCAGAGGTCTTTTACCGAGGTTCACTAAAAAGCACCACTCCCATAGATCAATCGTAACCTGTATTTTTACTCATAAACGACGCATGTAATATAAAATTTGTTAACAACGGAACGATCAGTAACGGATTTTTGGCTTCTAGTTAATTTAACTTATAAGTGATTTTTATTGTTTTAGTCTCGAGCATACTCGAGAGTATTGTTTTAGTTTGGCTTTTATTTTAAATGTAAATTTATTCGTGTTTCCCTTTTTAGTTGGTGGCCGAGAAGAATGTTTACGATATCTCATTTTTGATTGATGATTTAACAAAAAAAAATGATCACTTGCTCATCCGACACCACATGAAACACCGGGAGAAGAGAGTCGAGCACGTGTTAGCTGGTGGATAACCAGGCTGGCAATTGGCACAATGAATCAAGATGAGTAATGAATAATCAACAACACATTTACCTGAGCAAGCGCAATATGTGTGGTCATTATGTAGCATGATTACCGCGAGCCCTCACACGGCTCTCTAGCTCTACTCCAGAGGCAGGCAGAAAGCCATTAAGTGCACTTCACGCGGACCAAACACTGGCCGGTTCTGGACCTCAGACCAAACTGGATTTATGTGCACTCTCGAACAAACTTGCTCCGTGTCGTCAGGGCTTTAGAACAATTTTACATCGCGTGGCTGTCGGAACCGTTCACATTTCTCGAGATGATGTTCGGCGTCTGCGTGTAGTCGGCCAATCTCAGAGGCCCGAGAGGTACCTGGGGAACGCCCTAGGCCACTTTGTTTGTTAGTCAAAGTTCGGAGAACACGGATAGAATATAAAATAATTATCCGCTATTATTCCGGTAGATATAGAAATTATCATTTGCGCTCCGCCTAACGATCTACGATCGACACAACGCAAGATATGACCTAGCGCATTGTATGTAGGCACCAGAGCCAAGGGCAAAACTATTATTTTTCAACAAGTTACAATTATTGTTTAATGCATAATTTACGTGTATTGAAATCTTACAAGATAAAGACTGCGTTTTAATTCGACGCTTATAAATCCTCTTCAAATTTGTGGGTGTGTTTGTTGGCTTAAGTGTTTATTTGATTGAATTGCGTTTGCCCTAACGCTTTCACAAGTGTATTGAAAATATATCCTGGGAATAATAATTCCCCCTCTTTTCTTTTATCAATTTTAATTAACTTTACACCTTGCCGGTAATAATTATTCCCACCTGCCGAATCAAGAAGTAGGTGATTCCCCGGTTAGCATTGTCTTCCCTCCGAGTTGAAACTAGGGAGTGTATCATGTCCACTTCGGCTAACATTAGATAGTTCATTGGACTGCGGCAGTCAAGTGGAATATACATCTTTATATAATGTATGCGTAAGCATTGAATACAACATCAGATATGAGGCTAACTTTTACAAATTCAACAATTGTAGAACCAAAATGTATTTTTACCATTTGTTTAGAAAGGGTATTTTTAGATTTAAACAAAAAATCACCCCCTGTTCCTTTCTCAGTCAGAGAATTTTCTGACAACATCTTAGCTAATCTGGTAATAATAACTGTTATTGTAAATCAAGTAAATTTAACACTTTTTTATTGATTTGAATATTAGTAAGTTTGTAATATATATATATATATATATATATATATATATATATATATATATATATATATATATATATATATATATATATATATATATATATATATATATATATATATATATATATATACATTGTTTGTATTACTTTATTTTAGCTAATCTATATACTCTTTCGTAAATATCTTCACCATTTCCCTTGCCTTTCTCTTTCTCTTTTGATGCTTTTCTGAAAAAAGATACGGCTGTGTCCGAAATTATATGCTCACAAAATAATGTACAAGAGTATATAATATAACATGAGCGTAAATGTATATTTTAAGATAATTACAACAGCATCGATTTAAATTTTGGCTTCAAAATCCATATATTTAAATTTTCATGATGGTTGTTTATTTAAAGGTCTTGTACATTCTCATTATTTGTGTATGTTGAGCACGGCTATCTTCTATTCCGAAGGAACGAGTTTCTAAAACCGAAGTAGGTACCACGCGCAACTCAAATTGCCGACTGCTAAAATACGCAATCCTTATATGGCTCAATAATGGTCCCAAATGACCATCTAACTACATAATTATATTAACATATTGACGCTTCGAGGCACAATTTGGATTTTTTAATGAATAATTATATTACATCGGCGTCTAAATCAAGCCAGTCTGGTAATTGAATACGTACGTCTGTGGCTCTTGAATGATTTGGAAATAGATCCTACATACAGCGGTAAGATAGCCGCTCACTAAGGTAGGACAGAGTAATATTTCAATTGCACAAACACTAAATCATAAACAAACATTAAAAAGTAAATTAACATAGCTAAACACAAATATACAAATAAATCAACAAAAAACTGGTTATACACGAGTCACGTTTTTATACCTTCTCACTAATTTATTTGCTTAACTCTAGAAGTAAGAGAATATAAGTAAACATTGTCAGTGTGAAATTTTGGAGCTACACACCACTACACAGTAATAGGTTTTATTTGATTTAACAATTCGAATCAAGTGTCAACTGTCACATGGGTGCCATATGTCAACCTGTTCAATTGGTGAATTGAACAGTAAGGTTGCGAAGTTTTAAAAAGCTTCATATTTCATGGAGAGAATTGTCCAACATCACGTGCGAATTTGCCATTCAAATGTCACATCGGCATTACTACCGAAATAGAAATGCAATCATAAGTTATGTGTTAGGATAAGTCTATCGGTATAACTTCTCACGAGTCGGGTTTTGTCGCAGCCTCCGTTCCCGCCAGTAGATCTATCGTGGGAGCGAGAGATACATAGTCCCAGATCATATCTAAATATTAGTATCTACCCGGTATCCAGTATCCAGTACCCACTGTGCCCGTGCATGTGTTCGGATGCTGGCGCCAACTGCGGGCAAAAAATCATTCTGAGAAATATTTCACACAGCTCGGTGTCGTCTATTTTCCCTTAGAACTTGAGCACTGAACTTCTTCGCACCAATTTGACGAACGATTACTGTAATTAAAATTGTTTGAAAGGAATGTCGTTTCATCCCTCATTATGGGGGAATTTCATCCGTTATTAACAATTTTCAAGCCTCGCAGGAAGTACATGATATACGTGCTGTATGAACGGTTCCTTCCGCAGCATCTGTGCATTCGTCCAATTAATATTTCTGTGAAAGCTGCTTCGCAATTAAATTGAATGGTTTTGTTCAGTACCGTTAATTTCCATTTGTTATTCAGAGATTTTTTCGTTATTTCTGATAATCAAAAGAAACCCTTTTCTTCGTGAAGGTTTCCCAAATTCACGACACAAAAAATAACCGTTTTTGAAAAAACAAGAAGGTCCGCTAAGTACACTCGCCCATAAAGATGGCATTGGGATAACAGAGGGTTGCCGAAGTCAACCGCAGCAGCCTTATCTTCTAGTTAATTTCTGTATTACAGTAAAAATGCATTACAAGGGAGATAGAGTCCAGATCCTCCAGTGAGCAGGTACCAAGGCTCCAGGTAAGGTGAGGAGATAAGGACGGCCCTTGGAAGGATAGGCGCCCACCGGAGGTAGCCCTGTATGCCATGCACTTTGTTCCACAGTCAACTCGTTCGAGATTTATTACGAAGTTAACAAAGAGAGGAGAGTCGTTCATTGCTAAAGAGATCGTACATGATTCGCGGGAAGATGAATGCAAAGCGAGGAACCATCTTGCCTTTTTAATTAAACCTGAAAGTATAAGCTGGAGGTTAATTAATGTGCGAGATTTAATCCGGAGACAGAACCCACCGTACGGCTCATGTCTTCATTTAACTACAACTTTTTTGTGTATACTTCTTTAGCAACTGTTCTTACAGAATTAATTCAATTAAGCGGTACACTTAACTTTAATTGTATTTACAGATGTTTTTTGCTGGTGATAATTTTCGAATTTCATTCGTTCACAATCATATTATTTATTTTTTTGTATCAACCCAAAAGACACATCATTGTTTGTGTTGAAAAGGGGTCATCTGTTACCTTGCTGAATGTTAAAATCGACAACAAATTTTGTGGGAAAATAGTAAAACCCAAAAGCTCTATATCGCACTGTCATCTTCTTAAAGATGTATGGACCTTGTTACAGTATTTGACAAAGGCCTGCGTTGCTAATTTTAATTAATTATTTTCCCCGTATCCATTGGTTCGTCTGAACACGCTGCGCAAATTCCAGATAAAAAAAAAACAATAAATTGAGAGATCGTCGGCGATGCGAGGTATTTAGCAGGTATACAAAAGGAGCTCTAAAGCGGACCAAACTATTTGGGCCGGGCAAAAAAACAAAGCCTTGAAACAATAAACAATTCGGGGAGCAGGTAGATCCATCTGGCCCGAGACACCCACTTGCTCCCCTCGGTCACCCGCCTCGGTGTTCGATGTCGGTGTTCAGTGCCTCACAGCAGAAACAAAAAGACTCGGCGAACAATGCCACATTAAAAGCTCATAATGTCAAAAGTCGGCTTACGAAGCCACCTTTGTGAGAAACTCACTAAATGAGGATTAGTCTCGTTTTGAAACTATAAATCTAGACTTAAAAGGAAGACACGTACTTTTTAATGCCTTCCATTTTCCGGTTAGTTCAAATAAACTTTTGTTTTTCTTTTAACTATATTATGAAGACGACCTACGTTGTAGAGCTGAAAACTTCTTGGCTCCTATTAAAGGCCTAATATACAGTAGATATACACATATATATGGAAAATACTCTCAAAATCGTTCTATACAAAACATTGGTTGAAATGGTTTCAGGTATATTTCACTTTACATAAAATAACCTAACCTTAATTAATAATGATTTTTGACCGGTTAGTAGCTGGGTGGACTAACACGTCAGATTCCCATGCGGACGTCGTGGGTTCAATTCCTTTGCTAGCTAAATCCTCCATCATTGCACAAACAACATTTTCCGCTTATTATATTCCGGGAATGTTTGTCTTTCTTTAATAAAAAATAAATAAATAAATGATTTAGTAACTCATTCAGGGATCATGTTCTGACAAATAATTTAATTTAAATTTAATTAGATTCACTTACCTATATATAAATACCCAAGTGGAAACCTATAAATGGTCATATTAATACTACCCATGTAATATTCTACCTAGTTTATATGTAAACTGTTGGTATCCCAAATAAAATAAAATAACCCGAACAGCACTGTTTGCATATTTAAAAATAATTAGAACCCAACCTATAACTAAAATAAACTTACAGAGTTAAATAACCTCCTCTTCTCCTTCCCCTTCGCCTCCCACACTTCAATCATTCCCACTAGCTCCGGGCAGCTGATTTTTTTCTGCAATATCACAAAACTTTATAATAAACGTTGTTACGCGTTGAATTCTGTCAAATAAAATGTACATTTACAATCGCTGGTTGGTTGAGAAATGAATTCCATTAACGTCACTTTGATCTACAACGAAACCAAATGCGAACTTCATTTGAGTTCCTAGATATGTGTCACAGTTTCATACGGCACATAATTCATCTACAATATACTCCATTCAATCACGTATTACCTCCAAGCCGCTGCCAACTAGACAGCGGACATATCCACCCTTTTATATCCGCCCTCAAGATGACAAGTGTAACAAATTATCAACCGGGACATACAAAAGGTGTGCCCGCGCGGTGTACGGTGTACGGTGTTGGATGTCGGGTGTGTGGAGCACGGCGCGGTGGATGCATATCAGTCCGCCGGTGCAAGCAGGTGTTTGTAAAGAATAAAGAAGCCAAGACTTTATCAATGCGCCATGCACCGAACCTCTCTGCATACCAAAGTCCCCTGAATTACTGTTTTTAAGTAATTACCCGCAAAAGAGTTTCTATTGCTTCTCCAATTTGAGGAATGTCGTTAAGAAATTAGCACTCTAATTATTGAAGAAAGTTGTAAGGGAGAAGAGACGCAAAGGGGAAGATTGTAGAGCACCTGGCTAAGTAGATCTGGATTGTGAACGGTTGTCTCTCACCGAGACGATCCAAATGTTTTTGATTTAGTGCAGCTGAAGGACGTGCGGAGTCGAAAAAGATCGAAAGAGGAAGGTTGAAAAATTGGAAAGTATCAGACCGTTCCGATATGGATACTGAACAAGGCTAAAGCCATTTCAAGCAACGTTTCGATTCAAAATGTTGGTCTCTCACTAGAACGATACTGATACGATCCTAATTTTAGGAATGTTGTGAGGCTGCAGAAAGTAAGGAGCGGAATAAAGAGAGGTAGAATATAACCTAGCTATTCAGATCTGGTCCCTAAACAGGACTAAATCCATCTAAACCCACACCAGGATGAAATTAAGAGTCTACCGCCCTGGAAATAATAATTCTACATTATTCACCGCTCGCTTTAATCCAAAGGATTTCAGGTAGAATCCACGATTCCATGCCTTGGCGATTCTGCGTCCGTCGGTAGGCAGCCGAATAGGCCATTATCCGAGCTTTGTGACCCGTGAGATGATTCCTGTTTTAAAAACGTGATTGCACGTTGCGAAGATTCGGGAAGCGTAATATGAAACACGTCTCGGACGACTTTAACAAGAAAGATATCAATTATTTTTCAGTGCTCATCGAAAATTGCGATCATAAAACACGAATATATTAAAAACGTGTACACTTTCTCATATTAAGCTCTGCTATTAAAATACAAACCGACCACTTTATAATCCTCAAACTTATAATAACGCAATATTTTTAAAATCCTGATTTCTGTATAAATTATCCAAACTGGTACATTTTTCTAGAGAGCGGCGTAATTCTGCTTCAGACACTTTTTTATCAGAAGGTGGCTATTGGTAATATAACGACTGGACAGCTTACAATATATTTAGTGTCACGATAGCTTCCTCATGATGGATTGACACTGAATAATCAAAAATAATATTCGCAGATTGTGGTGACAAAAACATGAACTCGTTCAACTAATAAAAGCATGATGCACCAACTTGTTAGCCCGGCTTTGCGGATATTTCTGGTTGTATCACAAACTCGACCATCTGCCAGCATCTTTTGAATACGCCACCCTTGACATTGCGCCATAAAACTGACCATGCGGACATTTGATCACATGAACGATATTTTTTATTTCCAGAACACAATTAAAATTATTACCCATCAACCCATACAGTTTTATGTTTTTAATTTTTTATAAATGTTTTTTGCAATGACATATTAGTTTTTCGACAGAAAAAATAACGGGTAAGGGTGATGAATCTTTAGTTAAAAGATTGGTAAATTTGTTAATATTGTCAGTGAAATCTTTAAAACACTAGAGCTCGGAATTGAAAAAAAAATGTTGCGTTAGTCTAGAAATTAGAAGCCAAACTTTTGGGAAAAAATGTAAAGCGAACGCTGAGTTTTGTTGTGGGGTAGACATGAAAAAATGTGATATTAATCAAAATACATTAGATTATTCAGATATAGATACGTGTCAGTAGGCATATCACATTACATTATAATCATTTGCAAATTAGCGCCAGTTTTTTAAACGCTTATTTCAATTATTTCCAAACTGCCTTATGAATAATTATGTCCTCATCGGCTCTCCCACTCGGAGCAAAAAGTATCATAGTTTAATTGGAGAATGTACACGTACAATGTACAGCGACACGAGTGCGTGGCCGCACCATGCAGCGTCTCCGATCCCAAGCTGTGTATTCCAAGTACCTAGTTCCAGGCCCTACCTGCTGATACCTTCACGAGCAGACCTCCTGGTACTCCTGAGGTCCCGGTACATCTCCGTACTGTACGCGTGTCAAGCCACATAGCTTCATTCGCCATCGATAACATCGCGCATTCTCGTAAAATTTTAATACGTGGCAATAAAACTGATTTATTTTATTTTTCTTGTCGCTAAATGAAATATCATATGCGCACTAAGCTTCATGGGTAGCGGCTTATTCGAATTTCACAAATCAATGGGTAATTTATGATTTATTTTGACAAATTGACCATATTTATCACGATTATTGGATATATATTTTTATTTTATTTCATACCTATGTTCAATATGTTCGTGATCAATGGTTATAGCATTAATTCCTCCCAAGTTTTAAAGTTTCTTGTAACACCATGATTAATCTCTATTTCTATTTCGTAATTGAAGATATTTAGGAATTAGCTTTAGAGGACATTCTTTCCAAATAATTTAATTTATTTCATTTCAATTTTACTAAAACACCAGCCTGTAGAACGTTAATCTCATAGCTGAGAAACTTCTATGATAGGTTTGACCGCAACAAACAACCTTGTTTCTAGGCAGGAAGTTTCAGGGTTCAGATTTGAATGATTTTAATAATACTCTGATAGGAGCAGAGCATGAAGATGAAAATTAAGAATTCTATTAAAATATTTTCCAGTAAATCTTTTTGATATGTTTTAGAAAAATATTCGATTTTTATCCAGCTCTATCGGTTGAAAAAAATCAACATTGAAAAAAACCACAACTATGATAACAAAAGTAAGAATAAAATTTGCTGCTTGAAAAACTAATTCCAAGAATCTTATTATTTTCCAGTAAAAAAGTGAAAATTACAGAATGTACTTTTTTCCAACATTTTGTTTAGGGAGGTTGCTTACTGAATAATTTATTGAAGGTTCTTAAATGTTTCTTTCAACTTTAATCTCAAGAGTCGAAAAGTTTAAGGACTATTTAATACAAGTTAAGAGCAAGGTGCAAGCAACCCCTGTTTGAATTTTTGAAATGGGAATTAAACGTACCCCAGGCGGAGTCACCCCAGGGTGCCCATCATTAGTGCAAATACTAAAGTACGCACCTGGATTTTTTACAAATGAAACAGCTTATTTAGCTTTTGAGGGCTCGCTTTTTTAGACGACGATTTTAATGAATTCACTCAACCAAAACTAGAGATAAAACATAAGTTAGTGTCAAAGTTGTGAAGTCACGTTAACAGGGTCTGGTTTAAGATTATAAAATGGTTGACATTTAGTTGAACTTTTTGTTTTTTTCTTAAATATTGTTTTTTTGGTTATATTCTTTCGTGCCAGAAGATGTACAAAGAATATTTAATTACAATATGTAATATAATAATACAACAATAACATAAATAAAATATTGATATAGACAAATTTCTTCTTTATTTAAGTACTCTTAAATACCGATAGATCATTCAGTACCTAGTAACAGTTTACAGTAGTAAACTTTGTGGTCATGAGTTGATGTGTCCTTACTTTCCGTCGAATAATAATTTCTGTCAATCCGTATTTTTTTAATACCAAACCAAATAAATACACTTTTTTATATGTAGGTACTACACCCAAAATAGCTCTTCGTTAATGAATTAACACCAACACTTTATAAGAAAGAAAAAATACTTAAAATAAACTTTCTAGAAAAGGGTTGATTTGGATCAAGAACCATGACTCTTTGGAAGAGTTTAAATTATGTACATATTTAATGCAAATAATAGTCATTCCACAGGAGACGAGTTAATAATGAGAGAGGAGACTTGAAGTGTAGGCGGAAAATTATTTGTTTTTTTTTACCGAAGTTGGTAAGCTGTCAACGTACTCGTATATACATAAATGCAAAATTCTATTTCACCTTTTCAGTTAAAAAATGTATGTGATTTAAAATTTATTTTTGTAAAATATTGTATGACTGTTATTGTGATTAGTACGATTGGTAATATTTTTTTAAGGGTCCTCACCTAAAAATACACACTCCTTGGCTTTCTAGTACAAACAAAACCACAGATTATTTATATGTTAATTCTATGCGGGTAGTTAGAAAAATGTTTAAGGTTTAACAGTTTAAGTTTTAAATTCCATATGAAATGGATACTAGAATTTAAGGTTAAACGATTAAAAAATGCCTTTGCTGGTTTTCAAACTGAACCTTTTACTGACATTTCAGTATTTTTTTTATAGAATTTAAAGAACTACAGTTAAAACATTGTATTCACTAGAAACCTTTAATATTTTTCTAACTACCCATAGAAAATTTACAAATAAATCATTTGTAGTATTGCTTGTATTAGAATGCTACAATGTAACGTTTAGCGTCATTCTTGGGTGCTGACCCTTAATATGTATGGTAGTAATAATATTGGGATAATTTGTATAGAGCCGTTTTTGCGAAAAAATATCATATTCAAACATACGAGTATATGCGATATCCAGTATTATTTGTACTACGTCTTTTGCGTTATATTTTTTCTTCTTAATCTCTTCCCACTATTACATTATCCTGAATTATTTTCTGAGCTGTGAGAATGTTTATTATTTATTTGCGGTATATGAAAATCTTAGCTTACACTGCCACTTTGATTGGGCAACATGCGGGTTACAACATGATCTCAATCGAATGAGAAATGAAATGTTGAAAACCTACCAATTACCGGATAAACACGTGCTGCATTAAAAAAAAATACATACTTATCTGCTATGGTCCCTTTGAAATATAGAAAACACATTTTTTTCTGGCATCGATGTAAAAACAACCGAATCAAACTTCCTCGAAGCAACCGAAATAATGAAATCCGTCGACAGGTGACCCTTATCTACTGTTGACAGAAGATACTACTGTCAACAATAATCAATGACAACAATCGGGAAAATTATCATTTTTTTTCTAGTAATTATAAGTTGTATCATTGCTGAGTTCATCGATTAAGTATTTGTATCAACAGCAAATACATACAATCGCCTTGTTCGCCAACGTGAACTCTAAGATGCTAGGATCTTTTAATATTTTTAAACAATAAAAAATCACGTGGTTCTGTTCAGAAAATATCCCGGTTGAAGCTCCAACCGCCGGAGCCAGGAAAACCATGGTGTTCTTAGTTGGACAATGTTGTTTGGTTTTTCATTCAGTTCTGGTCACTAAACATGGAGCATTACCTATTCAAGCATGTTTTCAAATGTTAGTGGTGGTCTCACCAGTGGTAACATACTATAATACGAGTTTTTTCTCAAAAAATATTTACCCACAACCGAATGTGTACTCTAACCGCGACCAGTGGGTCCAGAGCCAATGAGTTTTGCGCTCTGCGATAGCGATCCCAGATTGTACTTCTGTCTAATTGCTACGGGACTAGTACAACAGATAGTTTCCAGTAAGTAAGAAGCGAAGCCACCCGACGGTGCATTTATGACCGGAAAATATTTACGCGCAACGAGCCGCCCCTCCTCGCGGCGAGTAATGACAAAACTTTTAATGGGAAAAAATATGCTAAACTGGAATTCTTTTGAGCAGCGTTTAAAAGCGGAGAGAGCCGACGGAATGTGGCTTCACTTTATTATTATTTCAGTGGCCTATCGGACCCGTCCTGGCATGGCGCATCGCCCGGACCCGGGCCCCGCGCGGCCCCGCACGGCGCAGCACTAGTGGCCGGTGTTGACAAGGTGTAACGCAGCCTTAATGCTTTCGAAAACCACTTTACAGCCGAATTTCCAGGTATCGACTTTATACATTCGACGATAATGCTCACCCAACAAGATGTTTATCACGAAATGGTAGAAATTATCGCTTCCATATACAGGTATTCAATCAATGCTTTAACGCTAACCGATAGCTTTGTTTGGAAGTTTTTTCTTAACGAAGAATTCAAGTATCGCTATAAAAAATCTTAGACACTGTTCACCTATTTTTATCTGTAATAAATTTAGCTCGAGGAAATGGGTGAATAGTGAACAAAGCCTTGACTCGAAACACATACCTACCTGTCGTAAGGTTACTCTTATCTGCTGAAACGTCATCCGATATTCCGATGGCATATTTATTACGATCCAACTCACAGAACATTTTTAATTTAATTAACATATCCACTCAGCATAATTTATACTAATGACCGCGGGACTAAATTAGTTTTCCAATACACATTCCTTCGTCTCCGCCATTCCCGGGCAATAGTCGGATGAGAGGACCCTACAAACAGCGGTAACGACTTGACTATCGTCTCACAGACAAAATGAAACAGTGGACTTATACATAAGAGACTCTTCTTCGCCGAATAACCCCGCGCGGTTCGTGTGGCCCGTGTGGCCTTTTAGCCGTGTGGCCCACCACGCGCCACTGCATCCAACTGCATTCATACAAACCACACTATTTTCCTGACAATTTACCGGAAGTTAGCCATTTTTCCAGTTTCCGCTCAGAACTTTCCCGTCCAAGCATTTCCCTCTTCAGCCCTCCCGCTTTCTCTTCATTTAAAGCAGTTCACTTTTTCAATTTCAAGCTCTGAGCTAATCGTTTCAAAAAATCCTTCATTTAAACTTCTGAACTTTGAACAACGATGTAACGCGGTGGTTTAAGTTGAATATCCCAACTTAAAATACGTTGTAAAATAAATAAATAACTTTGATAATTCACGAATTAAGAATATCAGGCTTTAATAAATTACGTTAAGTGCTAAAAATGTCGATACAGGCCAATAGATGTTATTTCTAGGTACTTTGGGAAATTTATTTATTGCTTCTGACTTATCTTAACCTCTTATTGGCATCGGGTTGAGATTCCATGGATTTAATCGAATGTTCGATCAAAACCTAAATTTAATTGTACATTTTATCATTTTCCATTGGAAGTATTCGTTACTTTGACACATAAATAATGTTTTTAGATCTTATAAAATACTAAAAAAGTAATAATAAATATTGCGTATGCCTGTGTGTTATAAAACAAAGCATACTATTGGTTAATGGTAATGTAAAATAAATCTGTATTCTCGGCACGTATTTACGTGTGAAATCCTTTTTTCAAACAGATGTGGGGTTTTCGCAGAAGCATTATGACCAGGAAAATGGTTTTCGGAATAGTAATCTGATGTTATACAATATCTCTTATCTAAATTGGTATCTACTGCATGTTTATATGAAATATGGATGGAGTAGGGTTTGAGGTGGTCGATAGCTTGGTAAGTATGTCGGGTATTTCAACTAGCATTCGAAAAGAAAAATTCCAAATTCACAGCGGGTACCTGCTTCTTTTTCATAGCAAGTTAAATAATTGTTATTTAACGAGTCTTAAATTAAGGTGAATGAAGCATTTTCACAGTTAATTAAACAATAGTCATAAATTTATAAAACTTACTTCAAATCAGTCCCTGAATAGAGACATCCTTTGGTCTAAGATAGTTTAAACACGAAGTGACATAAAAAAATAATTTATATCAAGTATCATTACAACGATGATAACACTAATATAGTATACTGAAGGTATCATACTAAAATACAGAGCTTTCTTTACTAGTTGGTAATATATTGTCATTTTGTCTCAGAAAAAACGTTAACTTATGAATAATAACTGGTCCACTGCGTGAGATGATACATTATAGAGCTCATCAATATTCGGAATAATGTTTTATCGCCAACAAGGAGGAATGCACCCGGGGCCACCACTCAGCTGTACATAACCTGGATGTAACACAGTCAAACCAGTTTTGTATTTTAACAAATGGCCATCAGCGATTGCTTTCGGTAGCGACACCCGCCTTTATTACTCTCCTTTTTACGATAACATCAAATTCCGTTTTGACAATTCCCCGGAGCTTCCATACTCCTCTTCTTCTCTTCTTCTCCTCTTCTCTTCTGCTCTTCTCTTCTCTTGCCCGGCTCGGGGCTCTATTCTGCAAAGGCGAGCGATCGAATTTGTGTACGCTTATCGTGAAAAAGTAAAAAGTTTTAGTCGGTTTAGTTGAAACGATTGTCGAATGACGCTTAGCCCATTATTACGTTTCATTTGCGTTATCGCAGTGATGCACAACCCGACTCGCGAGTCCATTTAATGCGGCCTGGGGGTCCATTTCGTACGGCCCACTTGACTGACAAAATTACGTAAAGATTTATTTATTGAATAATTACCATAATTATTTTTTTTATATTTTTAAACTCTTATTTATATGTATGTATATACTTTATGGATTGTGTGGGATTGCACTAACCTCCCCACATTTCGGAATAAAAAATCCGAGAACCTCTGTACTAAACCGCTATAAACGGATAGTGGTAGAGTACATGTTAGGTATATGGTCGTTAACTAACTTACTCACTTAACTAACCTAATCATCACCGCCGTCCCATTCCTGGTTGCAAGAAAGGTTTATTTTGCAACCAAATGATACTAGCGTGCAAACCACAACCCTTGCAATTTTCGTATGGAGTTTATACGTACCCATACACCTATTTCTCAAGGAAACCTAAAAACTGCTCTCCACGACGACTAGCGAAATTTGAAGAATCGTGCTACCAGATTTTGTTTGTGGTGGAGATTCGGAATCGCACGCCTGGCCGGACCACCCCGTCTTGGCTAGGCGCCATACAATCATTTCTTTCGCAAGAATAATACGAGTTAAATGTCCCGTAAAGAAACAATATTTTCTTTTTAAAAAGGACTAACGAATTTTAAATTCTTTCGCTGTGCGATAACAATTTGAATTATGGCAGAGGAAAATCCATTAATCCGACCACAATTCTCTTGGAAACTCGGCGTGTTTTGTATTAAAACTTTGTGTTAAGCAACGGGAGGTTGGGATCCAAATATGATATGTGATTTAATTGTTTAATTCTGATGATGTTATCTATCGGATTTTGGAATGTTATATTTGATATAGTGATGGTCGTTGTGTATCTAGCGTGGGATTAATCATGTCTAGCGTGAAATTAAACGCTTCGATTTCCCATACTGGGTGCATAGATAATAGACAACAACCCATTATAATTGTACATGGGAGAGACTATGGAGTATACGGAAGCATATACGATGAAATTCGATGAATTGACATCATTCCTGTGTGGAGTAGATTTATACGAAATACATATTTCATTGCTAATAATCACTCAGATATCGATGACTCATTTCATAACTATAAGAACTCAAAATATTCTTATACCTAGTTTCTATAATTTTTCGAAAGATAGTACCTTTTTACATCTAAAAATTGTTATAGTGTGACGACTAGAATTCTCAATTATTACGTATTGTTTGGAACGATTAAAATTAAATATTTTAATCATTTAAAAGTCCAATAATCCAAGATGTAATCAAACAATCCGTAGCAATCCTGTTCCAAAATTCATATTTCAAACACACAATAAGGTTAAGTACTAAATTTCGATAAATATATACGGATAAGAGGATTTAAGTATATACGGATATTTTCTGATCCTAACCCCATACAATTTCAGATGGTGGAACAGTAATTATATCTTCGCTGAAAAGACAAAAGGGCCAAAGCGACACCTTGGTAGAAAAATGATTTAAAGTAACCTAACCTAACCTAACCTAACCCAACTAGGTACTGAAGACTTATGAATGTTATTGTAAAACAAAAAAACTTTAAAAGTGCTCTGGTGTGAATTTCCCAAAATTTCACTTTAGTCCTTTTGCCTTTCCGACGGCGATATCATAACGTTCTAGCCTAAAAGTTCGTATTTATGTTTGAATACATAGGAATTATGTTTAAATGTATGTTTTTAACTGAACTAAAGAGCTTAATTTAATTTGAGAAATCTTCTAACGCCGTAATATTTATTTTATCAACTTAAAATAAATCTTCATTCAATAAGAGTAGAAAGAAATTCATTAAAATATTTAAGCATTTGAAACCTAGTTTTAAATAGGGTTATCAAATTAGAAACGCCGGAATATGTAAGCCCCGTCAAGTTAAGTTATCAACCTACATAATAAATATATTCCTCATTTAGCGCCCTTGAGGTGATTTTTCACAAAAACGGCGCTATACAAATCGTCCAAATATTATTATTATTATTATTATTATAATTTCACGTAAGTACAACAGCAAAAAATCGCGTAGTTTCTATTTAAAAACCACTAATATATTTTTCAATTAACTCTCTTTGCGATAATAACAGCAACTCATTGAGGGTTTGTTTGTAATCACCGCAATATAATATTTCACGGAACATTGTTAAAACAATAACACCTGTCGAGGTGCGAATTCGCGGTACGGTGCCGGCGTGCGGCGAACAAAGGGTATAAACACATTTTAAAATAAACAATCACTTTGTATTGGGAAGAATAATATAGGGTCAGCACGGAACTTCACAAAGCAATATGTAATATTATTCTCCTAATGAAAGCTGGAAGGGGTATAATACAGTATTCGAGAACATGTAACAATGTAAAGGTAATTACTGTGAAACCGATCGCTTCAGAGTAAATATTATCATTATTTTGATAATTAGTTGAAATAAATATCCATTGAAAATTGAAAAAATATAGCAAGTTGAAATAAATACATATAAAATACACTCGTTCCTTGTAATATGTATTTTAATTTTATGGATTAAAAGTAATGTCTTTTATAAGTTTTAGCTATAAATATAAACGTTAAATTTCTCGAACGCACGCGGGGCCGGTTTCGTGCAAAATTTTGTTTTGGATCAAAATACCCAAGGAAACTGATTGATCTTTTTTAAAATCAAAAGTATGACATATATTATTTAAAATATGAGACATAAAAAACGATATTAGAGGCAATTAGTAAAGTTAGAGTTCATGGTTTTATTGACTAAATATATCATTTATTTATTTTATTTATTTATTTTATTTGTTTGGGAGACCAACAGTTTACATACATACTAGGTAAAATATTATATAAGTAGTATTAATATGACCATTTAAAGGGTTTCCACTTAAGTGTTTGTATATACAGGTGAACTGATACTGTAAGTGAATCTAATTTTAAAAATTAAGCAAGAAATTAAGATATAAATTAAAAGAAATACAAATCAAATAAAAAATAAGAAACACAATTTTAAAATTTTCATATCAGTATGTTTAAAGGGTAGTAGGTAAGGTAAGGAATCATTACAAAGATGTAGCTAAATCTTATGAAATTGAAAAATATACTAATAATTTTCAATTTATGTATGAGATCGATTAAAATGCCTGTTTCTAATAAGGTATCGGTGGCTGCATTGGCAGAGGCATTACTCCAGGATAGAGTAGAGGTTCCGATTTTGAGTCTCGGTAGTGACCGTTATTCTTGTACTTTCTGGCTTTTTCTGTTTCATACTTATGTTTAAGATTATTGACAATATTTCAATAATTAATATCAAAAATATATCATTGTTAAAAAAGCGTTTTGTTGGGTTAAAGCATAAAAATTACAAACGACAAATTTGTGTTCTGGCGTATTGCGGTGATATATAAAATAAAAACGGTGCTTTAAAATGAGGAAAGAAGATTATTATGAAATTGTCCGTATTCCGATTGTTGGTATTTAGTTGTAATGTTCATATGATACCTAAGGAACCAAAAATATGAGTGATTTTTTTTCCTCAAAAGTACCTAATTATTTTAAAATCGTTGTTATTAAAATCTGTTTGCCCTGGATATATCGTCAGCGACCACCTAAATATTATTTTTGGTTAGATAAAACAATTAGTAAGTACTAGTAAACATTTACAAATTGAATATGTGGATCGTGTATATCTGTTTATTGGACTCCGTAGGTTTCTAAACAGTAGCATTATGAATCACGTGAGAACAATTTTCAATGGGCCGTCGTATGGATGTGCATTCATATGATCAAATAATTTAATTGTTTATGTATGCGTAAGAACCCAATTAATCTAAATTACTCCATTGCCATCCAATCATCGTTAATGTTACTCACCGAGACAAATTCAATTGCCTTCGCTTATGATGGGAGGACAAGTCTCTATTCCTTTCAAATTCAATCCGTTATTAAATTCTCATCCAGTAATTAGATAATTGGTCCTGCCACAAAAGGCCAATTAAGTCATTGCATGGGAGTTACTAAAACTTGTTACGTGGAGGTATTTGAAGGTATTTATCTAAGAATGTGCGGGCGATATAAGTGTCAGCTCTAGTTGTATTAGGTAGGTAACTTTTTGTTTTCAAGCTACATAGAAGATACATTATAAAACCTCGACGCCAAAACGAGTCTAGGAGAGAAGAAATCTGTTTAATAGATTCCCATATCTTTACGATCCAATTGCAGTCATCGAAACACGACGACGGGTGGTTTTACCAGTTATTTTAATGTAAATATCGCACAGGAGTCCCAATCGTCCGGAGCCAGAGGGACTATGGCATTCCTAATTAGGGAATGCTGTGAGGCTGAAGGGAAAGGGGAGTAGAAGGATATTGAAAAGCGGAAGTTAGGGGGGAAGTACCGGGATATTCAGATCACGGCTAATACCTTTTCTAGCAACGCTTCGATTCTAAATGGTGTTCTTTTACCGGGACTTCACCAGCATTTCTATAGAAGATGCCAAGGAACTAACGTCATCATTGATCTTTTCAGTACCGCTTCGCAGTCGGGAGATACGGCAAGCGCGTGTCCAGCGTCCGACGGTCGAACAGCATGAGATCTTTTCGTTTTTACGACAAACAACTTATTCTTATACTAAAGAGATGAGTTGTTGAAAAAATTTCCGGCTTTTATGCTTCATCCATCCTACAATATGGGTCTCTTCAGGACCTAGGTTCACTCCTTCCTCTCTTTAAGAATACCTTCGTCCCCGTTCACAGCATCTTTAATGATGAAATTGGCACCTGTGTGGAACTAATTTTATATATACCGTGTGAGAATATTTTGACAATAGAAACAACATTTAACACTACGATTGTCGGTTTTTTCATCGACCAGTGCTCGCGGTTGGGAACACCGCAAGGCTTGTAGTAAAAGGCTCGTGGATGAAAATTAATAAAAGTTTGAAGTCTCATTCGGAAAATGATTATTTTATTGTGATGCTTTTTTCACCATTCTGATTTGGTATGAAATATGACGTAAATTAGGCGTTAAAAATCATCCAAATATTATTTGACTCTTCGACTATTTGAAAATTCGTTACAAAAACGTAAACTTTGTGTACACTCAAAACGAAACTGACAGCTCCTTTTTATTATTAATAATAATAAAACTTGGCTAGTTTATATAGCGCCATTTTCGTGAAATATCACCTCAAGAGCGCCTTACAAATCTTAAAAGCTATGGCCAAATTTACATAAAACTATCTAAATACCTAAAGCTAAAGCTAAAAATACCTTGATGATATTTACATATTAGTTATTTAAATTTGTCGCGGGCTGTGAAAAATTGACGAATTTTTTTGTTTGACAGTAGATCGAGGATTGAGGATCGCGGATCATTGCATGTAAAGATATTATACTGGTGAGTTTAGATGCTAACGGGCTAGCCTAGCTATGTAGTTTATGGCAATTCTGTTATTCTGTTCTGGATATGATTTTCTGAAAAGATTAAAGCACCAAGCGCTTGCTTGAATAGCCGAGCGACACGTAAAAAAGCTCGGCTTTGGGTCATTTTGCTCCCGGTCCGAACGCGGCTTTAGAGAGCTTAAACGCGTTGTGCGACAGCAAGCTTAGCGACAATGTACGGGGCGGCGCAATTCCTGGTGATTCCATTTCACATTTAGTATTATTAATAATAAACATAAAAAGTTATTGTTTTGTCCTTAAAATAAAAATAAAATGGGGACAGTACAAGCATGCAGCAGAAATAAATCCACGAGTCAAAATAAGTTTAGGTATATTAGTTTCTGTAACTGCAACTTAGTATTCTATGCATTCAAATACCCATGAACGTTTAGTATTTTTATAATGTAATAGATTCATTTTGTTATCGAAGGAAGCAAACACTTTGTAGCTTGACATTATAATTTTAAATAAAAAATAATTTTGTTTTAAGCCACTTTATTTATACACATATAACAATTCGACCGGTTTCGGTTAGACTTAACCTTCATCAGGAACGTATAAGTATAAACAGTTTATAAACAGTTTGTAACAGTTTTTTAAATTATAAACAGTTTTTTATAAACAGATTTTCTAGTATTTTTAGAAAGTGAAGCAAAAGTTTTTTTCATTTCGAAAGAAAATAACTGAAATGGATATATTTTCTCTAAACAATTTTCCGATGCGAAACGTTAAAATATAAAGGAAAAAATCGTTTTTCGGGCTTGAAACAATAACACACGGTGAAAGGACTAGTAGGTACCAATCTACTTAGATCATTGAGATAGATATTTCAATCAGAAATGTTATAGTTATATCATATTAGTTTTAAGTTCATAATTTTTACGAAGTGCATATTTAAACAACTAACTTAAATTCATCTTCAAATTTATTATCGTGCAGAGTTATTTTTTTGAGTTCAATTGATACTAGATTCGGACAAGACGGTGTAGGGTAATTCAATAACATTGCTACCTAATAATATATTGCATATGTTCATACCACAAACATCAGCCTAAACTTTAAAAATAAAAAAATGATTATCAATTATTTTAAAAGATTATAATTCGTTTTAACTAATAATCTACGAATAATACCAAATAAGTGATGCGATAAGAATATATTTTTGTTTTGTTTTGATTGAGTAAAACTTTTGTTCAACAAACTTTTTTATGTGAAGAGAATAAATAATGTACCTTTATTTTGTGGGCTCTCTGCTGCCAGCTATAACGCCGCAGGAGTAATAAATCCGTTAGAGTTAGCACAACACAATACTATAAATTAAGTAAATAAAAATCCAACAGCGATTAATACTATAAACTTTGTCGTAAAAAGTATTCAATACTGACAGTTAGTATATTGAAAAGCACTAAACTACTTCATTAAACTTCGATCTTCTTCAAAGTGCAGATAACTCCGTTAACATGTGCACTGATATTACACAATCATATTATTAATGTTCCATCGTATTAAAGTATTATGCGGCCACGTGAGAAAATTTGAATTTCGATATTACGACAATTCTAGAGATATTTCTGAAAGGGTCAAACATAACAACCTCCTGCGCATAGCGACGGAACGCAACTGACAAATTATATTCCAAGCTCATTTCAAATTTTCAACTTCTAAGCGACTGCGCTGCTAAAACCGTAAGCACATTCGAGATGCATAGAGTCAAGTGGAGATTGGACGGCACTTAGTAAAATTTCTTCAACAATTGCTTTAAAACTCTTATCAGTACGACGACAATGATTTTTTTGCTTACATGGTGGTATTAATTTGTTGGCTGTTTTTCCGCCTTCGCTGCGTTTTGAGAATTGAATGCGATAAGGCTATGAAACACCTGCGAGTGAGGGAGAAGAGAAGCCTTCGCACTTTTGCTGAACATAAGACACTTTAGGTGAAAAGGATGGCTGCATACAAAGTCTCCGGCAGGCGATAAGGATGGAAGATGAAAAGTTCACAACTAAACAAACGCTTTCCTAAGTTGGCTTATGATAATTTTCATAAAAATAATAATTAATATGCGATTGAAATTTTAATATTGCTTTCGTTTAATTTGCTCAATTCTAATCCCAAACAACTTGGGCTTTCTAAAATAACTCCCGATATTCAAATAATGATAAGAAAACGCACTGCGGAGTGAGAAGTGGAAAAGTGTGTCAGAGGTAGGATTTTATTATTATTCATTGTACACGGTGTCTGGAAACCGGTGTTTTTATTTTCGTTTTCCCCTGTTATGTGGATCCATTTCCCTGTTAACTCGAAATATGTTAATGAACAAAATTTAAATATAGATCTCAATCTCATAAGCCAAGTAATTTTGTTTAAGTTATTTT